>LPNX010163542.1:28774-127341 GCA_001517045.1 Pseudotsuga menziesii | reverse complement strand
CTAAATTTTTCATGGACATTCTAAATAAACAAGATGTACTATGTAGGACATGGTAATTTCTGTTTTCAAGGTACATAAAGGGATGCAAAGTGCTTGAAGAAGGAAAAAAGAAAAAATAATATGAAAACATGGCTAGATAAATGAAGTAAATCAATGACATGTAAAGAGAAGCATTGGTTGATAAATTACGTATTAGTATTTTTTTTTTCAATGTACCTTAAAAAAATAATATTGAAATTATTGTAAGTGGAAAAAAGAACTAAAAAGTGTGCCGATATTAAATGTGTCTAGTTGGAATAGTGTATAAATGACTACCAAAAGCAATTCAATTTTCATAAAAGTGATTGCATTTAAATAAAATGAGAAAAAAATAAATAGACAAGGAATATGTAGGAAAGCATTGTAAGTGACTGAAAGCATTTTAAGTAGGTAAATGCAGGAAGGAAAAAATAAAAATTGATATACCACTAAAATACAAATATGAAATGTATGTTTTTTGACATATAAAGAAGTGCATGCGTTAAAATGACATATTAGAACATGAAAAAAGTAATATTAACATTCAACACATTTAATAAAGAGAACAAATTTACAGTAGAGGCAAACTTGGAAATGTTTTTGTATATGTATATAAGATACGAAGTAAAAAGCAATATATAAGAGTAGCTTCAAGTGTAGAAATTGTAGCTATAGTAATGCAGAATGGAAATTGTTTGTTTGCATGTATGGCAAAAGCTTGTAGGAAAAACAGATAAAGTTAAACTATTACAAAAACCAAGGCATTTTATTTTACCAAAATGCCTTCTATGCTTGCCCCATTTTGGCTATTTGAAGGAGTAGTAAGTTGTTGGCTGCCACAAAGTCAACATGTTCAGAGCGCATGATGATGACCTTCAATTGAGGCTTGTCTTTAAATGTTTCCATTTTAATGGAAAGTGTGAGTAGAAATTGCGTGCATTCAACCTTTGAGAAAATTTCCCTGATGGTGGAAGGATCAGAAGAAAGTAAGTGCAGGTCCTTTGTAGCGATACCAAGGAGTTCAGTGGATGCATCCTCGAACGCGATGACTGATTCAAGAGAGGTAGTGTGATATTGAAGTTTCAGTTTCAATAAATACCTGTAGTCACAATCAGACAAGTCAACCTCACATTTGGGACAATGCCAACCATTGGTAGAATTCTTGATGATTTTTTTCATGCATTGTTTTGAATCGGAAATTAAAGGGCAAGCAAGGTAGTAGAAGTTGTCAGCATCAATATGTGTTATGGTAGCCTTTACGGAAACCCATTCAGCTCTTTCAGAAGGAAGAATGTTTTGAACTTCAAGAAGGGTTCGTTTGTTTTTGATCTGGTTAGGAGAAGTTGGATATCGTGTAGTTAAGGACGGGGAGGAAGTCTGGAAGCCTTCCTTTTCAAACCATTGGGTGAGTTTGTGCTTTTATGGTATATCTGGGTTTATGATAACTATGGACTTGGATGTAGTCCCAACTATCTTTCCATTAAACTCGGCTACACGAGCTCCCTTGATTGCAAGCACAGGGTGGGCATTTTCAAAGCGCAAGGTAGATAGCTCTTGGCCTTCTACATGACAATGTTCTCCCCACAAAGTAACATCCATGCTAAAACCTGAGTTGTCCTTTATATGGATTGTTTTTTTAATAGTTTTTGAACCATCTTTCCTATGTATAGGGGCAGCAGGGGAAGTGTTTGTGACAACACCAATGATGTCAACAATGGAGTTGATAGGAGATGACTTGATATCTTTAATAGTTTTGAAGTTGAAATGAATTTGTGGAAGCACAATGGTTTCTAGTGGAAAATGTTGAACAATGGAGGTTGGTTGCAAGAAGATTTCCCAATCATTTGTAAGATGGCTATACATCTTGTTTGTTGGTTTGATAGTGCCTTTGGAAATGAGGTAGAAATGGCCAGGAAGCACTTGATCATAAAAAACATCTACAGAATCATTAAAGCAAGTGATGTGTATTTCACCCCCGTCCTTACCAATAAATTCAAAGCCGAATACCTTCCTAGGGCCTTTTTGGTTAGTGAAGTGGCGGAGGTTTGATTTATCATGGACATGACCCTTTATGGACCAGTTAGAGGTGTAGGGGGTCAATGCATTGATAGGAATTGTTGTTTCAATAGTTGATGGTGAAGCACTTTGAAGAAGTGTACATTGTTTCTTTTGAGGGGGTTCTTGCATTGAAGAGGATGAGGAAGTTGTTTCAAGAGAAGGTGGGCGAGATATAGCAATAGGGTTGCCAATCAATGGTGCAGAGGGCTCGATGACGTCAAATTCATGTAGTAAGATAGACCTGCGCAAGGGAAAAAAACAAGTAAGAAAAAAAGTAAATAATGATTTTACTAAATGGGGAAGAAACGAAAACATAAGTTAATATAATAAAAAATGAAGTGTACATGCATTGGCAAAGAATTTCACATGTCCATTTCTTAAGGTGTATAATAGACCCTTGTTGAAGTATTCCAGAAGCGATGAGAGAATTGAACTTTGATGGAAGCATGGTGTGGTGCATGTGTGTCCCATCAGAGATTGTTGTTCGGTATCGTATGGTTGAGGTGCAAATAGATTTGACTTGTTCCACAGCAAATATTTGTAGGAACGGTTGCATGTCGAAGGTTAGTGCAAGTAGTAATTCAATGGCATGTTCGGTCAAAGGGGTGGCCATTATTTGTTACGTGGAAGGAACACGCAAAAAAAAATGAAGTTAGGTGTAAGGGGAAAGTAAAAAAAGGGGGAAATAGGTGTTTCTAATAATTAGAAATATGATCAGGAACAACAAGCATTTATTTCGTAAAATTAGAAACCATTGAAATAAATCAAGGCAATCTTGGGAATGCAGTGTGAAAAGCAATATTTACAAATTGATACAATAAAGAAAATATAAAAGCATATTATTCCATGAAATGATGATTTTGTGTAAACAAAGAAAAAGGAAGGGGTTTAAATAAAAAAGACATTTTCTTCTGTGGACATTGCAGTAGATGAGTGAGTGAAGGCATCCAAAATAATGTAACATGTGAGCAAAAAAAAATGCAATAAGGTGCAAATAATGTGTGATATGTGGAAAGTTGGTTTAGTGAAAGAGTCACAAGATTGTAGGCTATGTTTAATTATCATTTAGTTAGTTTGTAGTTATAAAGGAAAATAAGTGTAAAAGGTGCAACAAGTGAGTGATATGCTCAAAGTTGGTTTAGTGAAAGAGTCACAAAATGTAGGTTATGTTTAATTATGAGTTAGCTAGCTTGAATATATAAATAAAAAAAAGTGTAAAATGCCTACAAGAGCTTATGGTTTTCCGCGGATATGTAACTGGGCCTTCCAAAAGCACAATTGATGGTGACAATGGAGTCCACACACCAATTGACTAGTGAAGGTAACAAAGACGCAGTTCTACTGGCGATGGGGCAAATGTTCCAATCTAGAAGACTTGGCAACACCTCCCAACGACAATAGCTGACTTCAGGAGTCAATTGCACCCACAAGTGCTCCTTGGTGATTTCCTAACTTTGGCCACTAAGATACCTTGCGTTAAGTGTGGATCAGTGGTTCGGCCTGTACGGTATAGTGCCGTCTCCCTACAACGAGTTGGGTGACTTGTAGGGGAGAGCAGGGCAACTATACCTCGGCTTTAACCTCCTTGGGCACGGCGCACTTCTGATCCGGGTTTTCTTTTAACACTTGCTTATAGCAGGATTTATAAAGCACCCTATAAGTCAACAATGCTATGTTTCAAAATATACCTAATGAAAGTAGATTGGAGGGCATTAATGGATACCTATCCCAATCAATCCTACCTAACTAATTTATGTTTTGTGACCTCATATGAAGCTTGGAGGCTACACCAAGAGTATAATTTTTGAGATAAATTCTATTGCTAATAACAAGTATATTATACAAAGACACTACCTCTAATTTTCTATTGCTAATAACAATTAAATGTTACATATAGATTACCTCTAATGCAAAAATAGACATAAACATAGTAAAATATACATAGAGAAGACCTCCTTCATTACAGCTTTTATACCAAATTAAGTTTATTAGTTTACTTAAAGACCCGTGAACAATAAATAAATAAATTGAACCCATATAAATGATAGACTATAAATCATCATATTTTTATGTCATTAGCCAAGTAGTTCTTTTATCATTACATTTTGTTAACTCATTAAACAACATACAACTTTATTAACTAAAAGTTATACCTAAACTTTAAACTAATTTAAAAACTATTTCTATAAAATCCAATTTCAATTTGTAAATAATATTTAAACATATCCTTATATATTATTTTTTGCACTTTTAAAAATATCTGAAAACTCAATATCAGACCTTTATATACTTGCAATTAAATAAACGTATTATTTTAGTTTTCTTTAAAATATTTTATATATATCCATCTTTCTTCGTTCCAAGATCGAATCAGACCTTCACACCAGCAACACACTGATGGATATCCAAACTGCACATTCTCTATATTTCAAGTTTTCCATTGTTGCACAGATTTTGAAGAAACCCACTGTCTGTTATTCTGGGAAAGTATATTGAATAATAATTGAAACCCAAGGGCTGGTAAGCTCTTGTCAACCGCGATAAAGTCTCAAAAGCGTCAGAGATCAGATAAGGAGGGATACCAAACAAATATTGAATATCAATCAAAACATGGCATATACACAAATTCTACATGAAAGCTTGATATATGTTGCGCTTGCCCGCAAAAGTCGCGGATTAAATTATTGATTAATCTATTCAAATCCCTCCTCCAACGTGCTTATACACAAATTCTACACTGCATCTTTATATTCCTGGCTCTTTCCCGCAAAAGTCGCTGATTATCATTCAATTATTCACTTAATCTCCTTAATGTTCTTGTTTGTCCACTCAAACTTGGACAAAAATTTAGTCCATGTTCCTCACATCATTTAAACATGTTATTTTATATTACTAAACGTTTGAAAATAAAATTTATAATGTACGATTATCTATTTATTTAACATATTATTTATAATATTTCGAATGGTTTGAAAATAAATAATATCACGAATATTTTGAAAATAAAATTTAGAATGGATGATTATCTATTTATTTAACATATTATTTTATAATATTTGTGATGAATGCTGTAGTCTGATCGTTTCTCAATTTAAAAATGTTTTTCATTATTTATTCTTCTCTGTACCCTATATTGTTTTTATTATTAAAATTAACATAATCTCGTTAAAATTTTAACTTAATAAGTTATGATCTCAACAACTTAGACAATAATGGAAACAAAAACACAACCATTACGGAATGTGTTAGTTAATAATCCTGCACTTTCTTGGAATGCGTTAGCCATAATCTAGCAATCTCTATATACAGAGCTTTAAATTTAATTAAGTTGAGAATTATATCACCAAAACACTTTACAACGAGATCCTTGTAGCATTCATTTAAGCAAAAACCATTTGGATTGCACTTCAAAGTTTGGCGTTCATTTAAGCAATGGAATTTGGATTGCACTTCAAAGTTTCAGCTTCCACGTGCATGGATGTTATGACATATGTTCAGAGCATCTGACACATCTCTATACAACAGTCGATCAATTATTCAAACACATGGTAGCTATTTAAATTAGCTAGGTTTTCCAGCAGAATGAACTGCAAACTGTATTCAGAAATCTAACTATCAGTTAGTTTTGGCTTTTGTCTCATAGATAGATGGCTGCAACCAGCGGTGCTCCTCTGAATGCCGAGCTCCTCAGGGCCTCGAAGATCATTCCTGATGTTGTAGACGAAGTGTGTGAGCCGTTTCTGGACATGAGAGTCATTTACAGAAATCAGGCTAGCTGCTCCTCGAGAATAGGAGATATACGGGTGGTAGCAATCGAGATCGCCCTCAATTGAGAGATAGGTATCAACAATTGAGGTTGAGATTAGGCAAGCAGCGAGGTCAAAGCAGTAAGTTAGGCAGAAGAAGGCATGCAGCAAGGTTTATATCAGGCAGGCGGCAAGGTCTATTCTTGCATTGGCTTGTTATCAACATCCCTGGCCAAACTCCTCCCACATTAGGTAAAGCTTCTGGATCTGCCCAAACCTTCAATATATACATATTGCCTTTCTTGATCTGCCTAAACCTTCAATATATACATATTGACTTTCTTGATCTTCCCAAAGCTTCTATATATGCATATTGGGTTTCTTCTTATTGAGAGTTGTATTTATTGTCACTGTTGATGTTATTTGCAGAGATATGGGAGACTGGAAAAGAAGTGGTGCCATATGGGTCCAGCACTACCTGAAGGTTGCCACCGTTATGTATTTCTCCTCTTCAAGCAGGTATGTTTTCAAAGCTTTTTCATATTCCATATCATTCTATAGAATTTTTTGTAAGATAAGAAACATATGTACTGTGTTCAATAAACTCAGAACACAGGTTTCTTCTATTACAAATAACTCTCTCACCTGTGAATGATGGATTCTCTTATTTCGATTCTATAGAATCTTTATGTGCTTTTAGTAAGGCTTCTTATCTCTGCAGAAGGGAAAGATAAACGTGGATCCTATTCCAGACAGGAAGCTTTTCAAAGTTGGGGATTTTATGAAATAGCATCAGTTGAGTCCTCCAATGGGTGGATCATACTTCTTCGCCAAAAAAGGAGATGAACTGGAACACACAGGAAATCAAGCTCCCTTATGATGTCCTGACATATTGAGGTGGAGATGGAATGACACCAGTTTATACATATATAGATATTTGATGGTGAATTGAACGAACGGATGTTAACTGCGGTTTTTCTCTGTCAATAGAATATAGAGGTATTTATTTTTCAGAGCATAATCCAGCTTTACCAATTATTTAAATTGAGACTGTTCTGCAGCTGTAAATTCACAGGAACTTGAAGCAATCAATTCTGTTTAATTCGAGAATTGCTTCGCACTTTACTTAAATGTCCGCTACATCAGTAATTGACAAGAGATCTGAGTGTCATTGATGTCTTTTTGGGAAAGCTATGATAGTTTGATACCATTTAGGAGGGGAGAACTACATGCAGATTTTATATGCTGTAAATATAGTCAACTGAATTCTCTATGTAAATAACCAGAAATAATAAAGAGAAATCATGTTTGTTTATTGTAACTGGAACAAAGTTGTTAATCCAGGCAACTAAATCCTGTCTCTTCTTCCCTACAATTTGTAATTTTAAACAGACTGTGAAATGCTTGTGCAGATAAGAGCAAAGACTAATAAACAGACTGTGAAATACCTGGAACCTTCACGACGTTCTTCTCACTGAGCCTTAAGACTGTAAATCAATGCCAAATAAGAAGAGTCTGATGCTGTTATCCGTCTATATCCGTCTATAGAAGTGAATTTCACTGTGTTATCGCGTTGGCGGTAGTAGCAGTAATGGCGGACTGCACCGCTTGACCGCGGACTGGACAACAGCATGGCAGACTGCACCGCTTGACCGTAGCAGCATGGCAGACGGACAGCAGGAGCATGGCGGACTGCACCGCTTCACCGCGGACTGGACAGTAGCAGTAATGGCTGATGGACTGACATCAACGATGAACGATGAAGATGATTTGAATTGTCGGACAAAAAAAATCTACGGCTGGGAAAAAAACCGCATTAACTGAGGGGAATCGACTCCCATTTGTTAAACGCCTTACGACGTAATAAAATTGTATATATGATCGAAGACAGCCCCAATAGTCTTGGACTACTTTTTTTTCCATGGATTTTTAGTGATTATATTAATTAATTTGTGTAACGTAAATCAATATTAAATCAAATAATTTAAATAAACCATGATAATTAAATAATTTAAATAAGCCATGATAAAATTTATTTTTAATTTTTATGAAAAGTTTTGATTGTTAAGTCAAATAATTTAAATAAGCAATGATAAGATTTATTTTTCATTTATTTTTTGTATTTTTCTTTTAATTATTATCTAAATCAACAGTGTACTTTGAGATGATATTGGTAAGTTTTTGTTATTACTTCCTATATTTTCATTTATACAGAAATATCCCAAGTTAAACTTTGATAAGTTTTGATTTTAGAGACTTATATATTCTTAAGTTAAATTTTGGAGAAGTTGTGATTTTCAATTTTTTATTTATTTATTGATTTTCAAAACCTTTTATCATTGTTGGTGATTTAGTTTTCCACTACAAGTGTTGGTATACATTACTAGAAAAATTAATATACATGTACGTTGGTTTAGGACAACCTTTCACCACTTTGCCAATCTTCTTGCACCACCTTAGTGTTACCAAGCACACCAACTATAGTTTGCCTCATTATTACTAAGTGCATTGTGTATAGTTAATATAATTTTATCACAAGGTGCAATGCATATATTAATGTGTTAAAAGGAGAAGTAACATACTTACTTTGCACCTTATATCAATGGCAATTCTAATAAATTCATCAATATATTTGAAGAAGTTATTGCTCGAGTATTTCACTTCTTAAATCAAATAATGATATGTGAATATTTTTCCTCGAGCAAAACAAAAACAAAACAACTAAGATCATTAATGGCGGTGGAAGTGACGATGGCTTGGAATTGACAAAGGATATTTCCATGACCATTGCATTGCAGAACATATCCTTCTTACAAGTGTATGAGCCATTATGTTATATATTATTTAGCACATTTAATAGTTTTGATATAGCTTTTCTTATGCGAGGAAGGTTATTTACATGCTTGGTGATATAAGGCTTAGCTTTTTCATTAAATTTCATGTTCTATTTTCATTCACACATCTATTTAATTTTATTTCAAAGTATGAAAACTAGTGCTTGAAATCACATGTAGCCTACTCCATAAAACAAAATTCACAGCAGCAATGACCAATTAGTGTACTGTAAATGTTTTAAAACTTGGTAGTCTACTATAAACGTTTAAAACTTGGCAGTTTACTATAAACGTCTTGGCAAAAGATGTAGTTATTATTCAAAGGATCAAATTAAAATATAAAATATTTGGAAACTTAATTTCACAACTGTAGCCAGTTGTTTGACTTCAAGAAGCGTATCTGACTTCCATGTTGAAGAAATGAATGTATGAATATAATAATTGAAGGATGATTTACAAATGGGTAGGCCACCTTTAAATATGGTTGGCTATTTACATGGAGGGCCACGTACTCATATTTACAATTAATCTTTAATTAATGATCATAAACTATTATTAATTATTAATTACTATTTTATTTCCTATTTATCTTTGTAACATTGCCTTCCCCTTAGGAAAGCTTTGTCCTCAAAGCTTGATTTTTATGATGTCGTTCTTTTCTCTGATTCTGTGTTGGTATTAGAATTAGATGAGATTTCTTCTATAGAGACTTGTACTTCTTTTCCATTGATGCTTTTGCAATGTACTGTCTAACGGTCCCTACATTTATGGCCTAGGATCTAGTCATCATCGCATCGACGACATGTGTTTTTTTTTGTTGACATTATCAGAGTAAATGGTAGATGTTTTCGACCTATTTTAAACTTCATAGATATATGATTGAGGTTTGTGGCATTGATGACCGGGTGACCAATTATTTCCACAATATCTACATTGTGTCTATTTTTCTTGTCGATAGTTGTTATCGCCTCTTGTTTTTATTCCTTCCAATTTGTGTTACGTTGTTTTTACTTTATGTCTTGCCACTTTTATGTTCGGTATATCATGCATCTTTAATTCTTTTTGGAGGTATCATTTAAGACCTCCTAAATAGGTTTTGAGTCGTTGTTTGTCAGATAACCAAAATACTCGTGTGGACAGGGATTCCCACTGATGTATGAATTCCTTCATGTTGTAATCTGGTAAGCATTCTGAAAAATTCATCTTATGTGATTTCTTGAAACCTTTTAAAAACAACATTTTTGAACAAGTTCCAGGTGTAGGAAAAATTGTCTCCCTTCCACCACATGTACTAGTTATAGGCTCACCCTTCCATATGCATTGACACATATTTCACCTTCTCTTCGTCAGATGTAATGTTGTATATGTTGAAGTACTCCTCCGCTTTGTTTAACCAAGCAACACATTGGTCTTCACTCCCAATGTATTTCGACAATCTATCTTTTCCTTAGGTGGGTACACAATGTAAGGATGATATTGGTTGCATTTTTCTTTAAGGTTTAATGGTGGCTCAGAGCTACTAGATGATGCAACCGACATATTTGAATTGCTTCGTTGTTTGTGATGATTTTTATCCTTTTCCTTCTCTACTATCTTAATGATATCATCTATTTTGTTGTTTAAGCTTGCCTCTATATCTGGAAGTACTTTTGTTTCAATCTCTTGTTTAAGTGTCGCATTGTTGATCTTTATTTATTTTTCCAAATCATCTTGATTCTTGGCGAGTGTTTCTGGTGTGGAAACGTGAAATGAGACATCTAACATTTCTGGACTGTTGACATGGTTTGTACTAGGAATTAGTTTTTGTAACACTTCCATTAATGTATTATGGTTATGTGTCATGGCATTTAAGTTCTGTGTTATGGTGTTTATGTCTTGAGTCATGGTACTCATTTTGCCATCCAATTCTTTTTGCTTCTCGTTCATGATGTCTAGTTTGTCATCAAGTCTTGTTTCTACTACTAGAACAACTTCGTCTTTGATTTATTTCTTAAGCAGTGCATTGCTATTTTTCATTTCTTCCTTCCAACTATTTTGGATGGTGATAAGGGCCTTGATGTCCTTCTCTAGTTTCTCGATTTGGTCTTTTAATTCAACCATGTTATTGGTCCTTGTATGTGGATGTGTGTATTTGGACACTATTTTACCTTATTTGCAGGCTAATGACACTTAATGGTTTTTTGAAAAGCTTAATTATCTTAATAAATAATAATAATAATTATTAAAATAATAACGAATAATAGAAAAAAATTAATAATAAAATTTTAATTATAATAATAATATTTAATATATATATATATATATTCCAAAGAAAAAAACCTTTTATTCATAGAATAAAGATGAATTGCTCTAACGAGCTTACATAAAAAATCAGCCTTACAGGCTTGCAAAACAGCCTTAGACAGGCTTGCAAAACAACCTTAGAGGCTCCTATCAAAAACATGAAACAATCTTTATGGCTTCTTTCATAAGAAGTCATTTAGTTTACAAAAATTACATAAGTGTCAATTTAAATCGTTTCATAGCGTAGGGTTGAAATCCCATCTGCTACTTCTTCTATTTCCATCATTCCCGATTGATACGCTAAAGCCTGTTTTCAGAGGGCATCAACTTCTTCGTTCAATTCTTTGTATATATGGGCAAAAGATATCCTTCCAAACTGTGATTTCATATTCTGAATTTTGGCCAGTAAATGTTGAAGATGTGGAACTCTGATGTTATTTCTTCCATTTACCCAGTCCACCACAATTTTGGAATCACCGAAAATCTGGATGTCCTGTATCTGATTGTTGAGGGCCACTCTTAAGGCTGCCCATAATGCAACAAGTTCAGCCTTGTTATTTGAAGCTTTTCCTGTAGCATATTTGAAAAACAAAATTTTCTTTGGGGAGATGTGGATGACTAACCCATCACCTCCCAACAACAGTTCACCTTGGTTGGCACCGTCGAAAAATGGCCAAGGAATATCACTGTTTATGACCGGAGCCCTGATAATTCTCTTTTTGGAGATGGCATTGTTGATCTTGTGCTCCTGTATCTTATTCATTAACAGAGTAATGGTGATGTCAGGAGGAGTCCATGTAATGTTGAAAATAGATATGTTCCACGCCTCCCATATATTGTAAACAAAGAGAACATGGAAATATTCATATGGACCTACCCCTTCATCAAGCCACCAAGTTTTAGTTCATTCCTCCAAGGTTGCATTTGATATTTTGTGGGATCTTCCTGCTGCAAGCTTGCCTATCACACCCATCCATACGCTTCGTGCATATGGGCACAAGGAAAACAAATGAGAACTCATTTCATCGCTCATTTTGCATAGTGTGCATAATCCTAGGCCTTCAAAACCTCTCTTCTTCAACATTTCCCATGTTAATAGTTTATTTGACAATGCTAGCCACATTATGATTATGGTCTTTAGAGGGATTTGTATTTTCCATAACCTTTTCCACCACCATTGGTACTCGCTCACTGTGAGTTCTTTAATTGCCACTTCATATCCTAGTTTGGCTGAATACTGGCCTGATTTTGGATTTTTTGTCCAGATTAGCCTGTCTGATTCTGAACCTAGATGAAAAAAAATTGTGACTAATAGATTGAGGAATCTATTCCATTCTGCAGCATGTTCTCCTGTTAGACCAAGTTCCTGGGCACTTTTCCACTGTCTCCGCCCTCTTAAGGCCAGATCAGAACATGTGTCTACTAAATATAATATTCATTGTGACCTTAGAAGGTGTAATAACTGTGGAGATAGCTTGAAAATTTCTCCTGCCTCGACCCATGGATCTTCTCCCAATATCACTTGCCTTCCATCACCTGTCTTCTAGGCTAACCAATGACCAACTAAAGGATAGGCCAAGATCATTGTCTTCCACCCAATCGAACCATTCTTGAAGGTTTTACCTGGATTTCTAATCCAATCTGTTAGGCTGGCTCCAGAGCAATATTTGGACAAATGATCCTTCCCCATAGTGTTTAGGGATTTTGGAAGAATCTCCACATGGTTTTTTCCCTAGAGATTTGTAGAACAACTCTAAATTATTTATACCCCATCTTCGTAGTTCCTTTGGCTGGACTAAGGTCTTCCACTTTACTAGGGGAATTCCTTCAGCTTGCTTTCTTGCTGTCCACAAAAATGAGAAGCACTTCTTTCTTATTTTTGTTAAAATTCCCTTTGGTATGTATGCTATTGAGGCGTAGTACACTGGGATACTTTGTAAGACTACTTTTAGGAGTACTATCCTTCCCCCTATGGAAAGGAACCAATTTTCCCAGTTGTTCATCCTGCTTTCTATATTTTTGAATAACCCGACCTAGTCTTGGAAGGAGTAACAATTTGGTTTCAACATAAATACCAGGTATTTGAAGCCCTCCCCGATAGGAGTGATTTGATATGGTAATATATCCCTTGACATATGTAACATATCTTCATGGAAATCATTATGAATGAGATTGGATTTTCCCAAATTGACTACCATTCCTGTGGCACTTTGGTACTTGTCTATCAGAGCTGTGAAGGTCTCAAGGTTCCTAATGGATCCTTTAGCAAACATCAATACATCATCTACAAAGAGAGTGCATGTAACTTCTTTAGTATTAGACACTTTGATGCCCTTTATTACCCCTTCTTCTTTGGCTTTGTGGATGATCCTACTGAGTGCTTCTCCCACCAACAGGTAGATGAAGGGAGAGAGAGAGGACATCCATGTCTTAAGCCTCTTGTGGGATGAAAATTTTTAAATGGGGATTCATTGATTAGGAAAACAAAAGAGGTGTATTGTAGACATGCCATAATCCACTCAACAACTTCTAGGGTTAGTCCAATTTTTATCAATAACAGTCTTACAAATGTCCATCCTACCTTGTCATAAGATTTTGATAAGTCTAGCTTTAAAGAAAAAGCTCTTTGCTTTTCCTTTTGATTGTGTGAACTGTTTCTTGGGCCAACGATACTGCATCATGAATCTGTTTGTTATTTAAAAAACCAAATTGTTCTTTAGAGATAATTTCACTTAGAACTGGTTTGATCCTCATAGCTAATACCTTGGAAATGATTTTGTAAATTATGTTGCAATATGAGATGGGTCTGAAATCATCAAAATATTGAGCTTTCTGTTTTTTGGGAATTAGGGTCAGAAAAGTTGAATTTAAACTCCCCATCACTTTCCCAGAACCCTGTGATTCTCTAACCACCTCTAGAATGTCATTTTTCATCATATTATAGAAGCCAAGGTAAAATTCCAGAGTAAAACCATCAGGACCAGGGCTTTTTCCCTTTTGAAAAGAATGTAAAGTATAACTGATCTCTTCCTCTGATATTTCCTTTATGAGTTCTTCATTCATTTATTTAGTTAACATTCTTGGAAACAACCCTAAAACTTCCAAGATTTCCTAAATTGGGCACCTTTCTGGTTCTTTGAAGATGTTTTGGAAAAATTGTACCTCTGTTGCTGTTTTCTCCTCAAAAGAGCGCACCAGACTTCCTTCCTAGTTTCTAATTTCACATATAGTGTTTATATTTCTCCCGTGGGATGCATAGCTGTGAAAGAATTTGGAGGTATTGTCTCCTACCTCAAGTCACAATGCTCTGCCTTTTAAGCATAGTATTTTCTCTTCATTATCCAGAAGCATTTATTTTTTTCTCTCCAAAGATTTCAGTAGTTTAGTTTCCTCAAAGACGAAAACTCCACTCTCATTTCCCTGGAATAAGACCTCAATCCTTTCTTCTACTTCTTTCAATTATTTTTGTAAGAAGGCCTTATGTATTTTATCCCATTGTTTGGAAAATTTCTGTGCCCTTTATAGGTTGTCTGCAAACTGTTGCATTGCAGTATGATTCAGAACTCTTCTTATGGGCTGCCAAGAATTTTGAATTTGAACTCTATATTGTTCATATTCCAACCAAAGGGCGTTAAATTTGAAAGGGGCTGGTGGTTTCTTTTCTAGGGGTATTACTAACAAAGATATAGGTATGTGATCTGAATTCCCCCTGTGTCTACTATATATTTTAGCGTTAGGTTTCCACCTAGGAGATTTTCTTTAACCAAAAAATGATCAAGTCTTTTAGTGATGGATTGGGAACCTCCTCTCTTATTCCACCAGGTAGGTTCAAGTTTAAGGGGAGAAATATCCACCAACTTCTCTTTTTCAAATAAATTCAGGAAAAAAGGAGTCAGGCCATGTTATCTGGCATTTTCGCCCCAAACTTCTCCCATAGAGAGGGTTAAATTTAGGTCTTCCCCTAAGATAACATTGGTATGTTCCATTGCTCCATTGAGACTGAAATTTTCCCATAATATTTTCCTATCAAAGAAGGGTCCATACACATTTAGAATTGTGAACTCCATTCCTGTTTCTTTGTCACGTAGTCTGGTTTCTAAAACTGAGTCATGTTTTCTTGTTGCATTTTTGTCCAATCCTGGACTCCAAGCTGTTATTAAACCTCTAAAGTGCCCTTCAACATCTAAATTTTCCACTTCCCAATCTTTGAGGATCTCCTTGACTATGGCTTCTACTTTTGACCCTTCTAACATAGTTTCCTGAATCATTAAAACTGTAGGTTTGAGGTTGTTGAGAAACCTTTTGAGGGCATTTTTTGTAGAGGTCCCCCCCAACCCTCTTAAATTGTAATATAGGAGGTGCATCAAGTGCCCACTCTACGGGCCATTTCTCTAAGAGCCTTCTTGAGTGTTTGTTGTTTCCCTTGTTTAACATATAAGGCTTCCTGAACTTGTGCCTTGGAGAGTAGAGTTTTTCTGCCTAATCTAGTTTTTTGAGAGGAGTTGAGGGCCAATCCTCCAAAAGAGACTCCTTTGTCTAAATGACCTAAATAAAAGCCTCAAGACCTAAGTTCGTAAGATCTCTTAAAGTTGAGTTTTTATTTTTTGAAATAGACTGTTCTTTTAAAGGGGCAACAGTAAAAATAGAGGTGACTTGCATAGGTGTAGGAGTTGGTGTACCTTTGGCCTTGTGTGTCGAGCCCACATCCTGAACCACAGTGTATGTTTGTTGAGAGGGTTGAATTTTCCAGCTTCATTCTCCATTATATTTTCCGACACCATTACAATCTTCCGCTTTTGAAGGCCCTGCCACTTTCCCTTTACATTTGCCACACTGCATGGATAAAATGTCGTCCTTCTCCGGAGTTAAAATATTTTTCCCTTTATCTTGTATATCTTGAGATGCTTCATGTGTGGAAATCCCTCTACCCTCAACCTCACTATAACCATAATTCTCTGCGTCTCTAATTATTGGTTTTTCCTTTTTCACCCATATCTTCTTATGTATAGGCTTCGTGGTGATTTTCGGACAATCCTTTTGCAAGTGACCAAATTTCTTTCAATGGAAGCATTTGAAAGGAATCTTCCAGTAGTCCATCCACTTCCTCCATGTGCTGCCATGCATCACAATCTTAAGCTCCTCATATAAGCCATCCCTCGTGTCCATTTCAACCAGAATCCTGGCACATCTCCGGTCTAATTTGTTCTCCCAGTTGTCCTCCAACGATATGAACCTCCCTATCCTATTTTCGATGGCTTCAAGTATCTTGGGTTGCCAAAAACCCATCGGGATCCCTGGTAAAATGACCCATACATGCTACACATTATGAGGTTCTTTGTATGCATTAAAATCTATTGTCCATTTTCTGAGAATCAAACCCGACGGACCCAACTCCAGTTTTGGTTTAAAAGCTTTATATTATCTTCCATGCTTCGGAGTCTGATTAAGAACCAGCCTTAGGAGAGCGTGTAGAAGGTTGTTTCATAACCTAAGAGACTACCCCAATTCTATGAAATCTAGTATTGCAATGAAAGTCTTGAGGTTGTCTTTCCACAAAAACGTCCTACCAGTGCTTGAGCCAAAAATTCAGGAATTTGATCGAAGGTGATATCTTTGCCAACAATTAATTTTGGGTTTTCTTTTTGAGCTTTCATCCCATGACGTTTCTTTGAATGTGAAGCTGTCATCTTCGTACTATCCTTAGTTTTCCCTGCGTCATCCATATTACGATTTTGAGTGGGTTATGTTGGCATGTCCTTTCCATTATCACCTTCCTTCTGCGCCATTTCCTTCGAGCATGCAGATTGAACCTTGTATTGGGTGCAAAACAACAATCAACAGTCCCTGACCTCGCCATAATCAACCTCCTCACTATACATGCTTGAAACCTCCTTTCAAGCCCCTCCTTATTCCTATGACGCATCCTCTACTTCCTTAAAACCTGTAAAAAATTAAGAAAGGTGATGCTGCGTCTCTCCCTCCGCACGAAGCCTCGCCTTCGAACCTATTGTCGCCACAGAGCACCATCGTGGCCATATATATATTATAATTTTGAATTTTTATAAAATAATTGATATAGCAATATAAATATTATTACACAATTTTTTTATAAGAAAATACGGTTTATTTTTTATAAGAAAATATTATTACCTTTTTTTGTGCTCCACTTCAAGTTTTAAGTGGTAGAAAGGTGTTATCGTCTGGTATAAATATAGACTTATGAAGAATAGAGACTTATGGTGTTTCTTTTTGGAGGAAATTTGATAGCATAACTTTGCAAATGATGAGTGACTTCTACCAAGAAGATATGTAGACTTTTTCTTGAACTAACTTTAATGTGAATAATCTCATTGTATTATTGAAGTATTGGAATGATGATAAGTTAGGAAGACTATATCAAATGTAATTTTCAACACTAATAAAATGGTAAAGTCTATTTTAGGACATTACACCATTTTGGAAGGCATATAGCATTAATGAGACAAAAGTATAAATTTTTATTTTTATTCTTTATTTTGCGACCACGACATGCCATTTTGAGGGATTTAGCATGCATCGTGTGTAAATAAATCGACAAATGTTGCATGTTGACTTTGATACTCAAAATTGAGATTTTGCTTGGCTTTCGTTGGTAATTTTGAGGTTGTATTGTGATGGATGTGACAGAAATGAGGGCTAATATTTCCAAAGTGATGCATCGGGCTGGAAGTACTCATGAAAAAGAAGGTGAGCAAAATTAGGTTTATAATCATTTCCCCCTAATGTATGAGGTCAGGAACACATGGTATGGTCAAAATACATCACAAGCATGTGTCTCTAAAACCACAAGAAATTGACCACATAATCAAGAAGTAAAAGCGGTCCAAGACTAACGACAAATACCAAAAAGACCATGGAGACCCACATCCAAACAACCAACCAATGGGGAAGGTGTGTATATAGTCTTCATGTGAATGAGTTAAGCATTTGTGTGCTCATGTAAGTGTCTTAATACAATATGGGATTGTGCAATCATGTGGCAAGACCAACTTATACAAAATTTCCACATTAAAATACATGAGAATAACCAAGGTCAAGAAGGACTGAATCTAAGTGCATAAGTGTGGTTAGCATCACATATAATCTGAATACATACGAAAGAACAACACTATATTGATGGATTTCATTTGACAACAATAGAGGCCTTATTGAACAATGGAGGCCCCTAATATATGTAAGGAACTATACGATATGAAGCTCATCACAGATGGCTCAAAATGTGTATAAGAGGGCAAAATGGATGCACAAAAAATGCAATTGATGTTCAATCACTATTTCCAGTGCAACCCAAACATGAGCATGAATAATGGGAATGATCATTCAAAAATACACTTGGAAAATAGTTGGGTTGAGTCATAAATTTTTGAGGTCTTCGAACAAGCTAGGATGTTGAAACCAACCTTAGTGTACAATTCTCAATGGTATGATAATGAGTTGGAGTCGAGCACATGAGAATAAACCAAGTCAAGGGGCAATGAGGACTCCCCCTACCTAATCTAAGGTAAACCGTACATGATGAAAATAATACCAAGGTACATAAGGCCTATAAACCAAACCTATAGGATACAGGTCTTGAAGTCAACAAGGGTAGGTTCACTAGGAACAAAATATAAGACAAGCTTTACATACAAGCATGAGATATGATAAAAGGATAATGGATAAAAATGAGACCAAGACATACGTAGGAGAAAGGTCAAGAGGAGTGGACTTAAGAATTCATTTTCTCAAATAATAAAGGCATGACTGGCCTTGCTGTAAATGTACAACTCAATCATTGAATTATAAATAATAGTCAAAAGATAAGTGAAGACAACTTTAAAAAGCAATACATATGGTGACTAAGAAGGGTTAATTGAAATGAGAAAGGCTTATGGAATCTTATAACGTGCATTAATGTAACTTGGGGACTAACAACATAAGACTCCAAGGGTGACCCATCTCAAGATGCTCTAAACAAAGGCGACAAGGGATGTTGTTGGAAAAGATTGTATCCAATTTGCAAATGTGCTAAGGAGAACTAAAATGGTTTCCCAAATAATAAATGTCTTGGAAAGATGGTACAAACTAGGGGTAAGCTCCCTTAAGATCACCATGTTGATCAACTTAAAGTGTGACAAACAATTCGAGGGTGGGAACTAACAGTAATATCTTTAATGGTAAATTAATGTTGTCCAAAAATCACAAGTAAGCTTTAGGGTATGGATGAAGTAGTGGGATTATGGTATAGTGTAAATAATAGAAACTAATGCCATTATAGTGAAATTTCTTAGGATTCCAGTGAGGTAAGATGGTGATCATGGGGAGAATTCAAATGAGACTAAATCTAGGTCATGGGCTATATAGACTCCTTGTCCTAGATGGGGAACTTTGTTGTGGGTGCCATAATGCAAAGGTGTACTAATGAGTGGCAACCTATGTGGGCAAGGTGCTATGAAAAAGTATTTAGGTTGGGCCACTTGTCTAAATAAGGGGGTTCCTACAGATAAAGTGGGGATCAACAAATAAGTACTATTCCAAGTGGGACCCTCAAATTTGAAATTCATTAGTACTATTCCAAGTTCTAGGTGCTTGTGGAGCCCAAAACTTACTGAGATGATATATTATTTTGGAACAATCAATTTCCAATTATGTGAATTACAAATTAGAGGTCTCAATCCCCTTGTCATTCTTGTTTGTTTCATTGTATAATAGGGTTTCATGATCCTGGAAAAATCAATAAAACTTGACTAACCAGGTGCATGATCTTCGAGGGACTTCTTGCACCATGTGCATAGGAAATCTCCCAACAATGATGATTTGCATGCATTTACAAGTTGATTTAGTTGTGTATTGACCACATGGCTATTCACCTAATAGGTATGCAAAGTATGCACTTGTTTTAGGAACACACGCATGTTGAGAGAACATATATTTATGGAAAGGATGTGAGCATGCAACCTAGATATGGTCTATATATGTTTGCACTAAAAGTTATAGAACTAACTAATAGATGAATTATATGTGACATATCATCTAGCTAGTATGAGGGTTCTCTAAAGAGTAACAAACTTTCCTACTCTCTAGACAAATATTGGTGAGGATTGAATTGTCTAGATAGCCTCACACAAAGAGAGCTTCTAAAGTTTCTTAAGAACCCTCCAATGTGTTCCAGTGCCCTTCTACTCTCAAATATCATAGAGTATTGGGATGTGCATGCCTAAGCATTCATAGTACAAGGTGATAATATAAATCTCACCCTTCCCAATGTATAATACACTATTTCCTTTCCCATGTATGGAATCATGAGTGGAACTCTTCTCGTGAGACCCCATGATATGCCTATGGTGGAATTTATAGAGACACACTACATGGATGGTGAAATATTACATGACTCGTATCTTTGAATGGAGGGTATTGGCAACTTACAAACTTAAGCAATTGCAGTCGAGGTAGTTCCAGTAATGGGATCATAGTGTTAGAATTTTAATGGTTATACAAGATATTAAAACATTTAGCATAATAACATAAACACAAAAGAACACAAATATTTATCATGGGAAACCCTTGTGGGGGGGCCAACAAAAATTCCTCAATATAGAATTCAACCAAGTACAATGTAACACCCCAAGAAAAAGACTAGCAATTTCCTCTCTTTAGCGGACCTCTTCACTCTTTCTCTTGTGCACTTGCTTGAGTGTGAACTGTGTATAAGTGAGGGAGGCTCCTCACATATTTATACTCATTAAGTGAGTGACTCAATTACCTAACTAGGTCGGCCTAGTTCTCTCATTAGGGTCGACCTACCTACGAAGACTCAAAATAACATTTATAAATACTTTTGTGGGTACTATTGACCCGACTTACAATAGAGGTTTTACCTCATGATTTTTACATGACCAATTACATCAAGGACATATCCAAACTGAGGAATAACATCTCCGGAAGAAGGAATACTACTAATATAATAAAAATTATAATAGAATATCTTCCAAATTTACATTTCTTTAACACTCTTTCTTAACAAGGAAGGTATTCTACAACATCAGCAACAACAGCAACAATTGTACAACTACCTGGTGAATCTAATTGTCATAGGAACTTTTGGAAAAAAAAACAACATCATATATCTGGAACATCATCATCAGTATCAACATCATCATGGAACAAAATCAAGGAACATTGTCATGGAACAAAGTCATCACAGAACATCATCATTGTAGAACATCATCATTGTCATCGTGGAACATAATCTTCACGGAAAATCATCATCACTAAACATCATCATTATAGTACATCATCATCATCATCAACATGAGCATCATCATCAATGTGTGAATATTGGAACATCATTAGTATGTGAATATTAGAACATCATCATCATTTGGAACATCATCAATATGTGAACACTGGAACATCATCAGTATGTGAATACTAGAACATCATCATCAACAACATGTGCATCATCATCAGTATGTGAATATTGGAACATCATCCCATGGAATATCATTGGTATGTAAGTACTGGAACATCATGATCATCAGTCTATAAATACTAGAACATCATCGTCATCAATATGTAAACACTGGAACATCATCATCAACATGTAAATGATGGAACATCATCCTCATCATCAACAAGTAAATGTTGGAATGTCATCCTCATCATCAACAAGTAAATGTTGGAACATCATCATCATCATCAACAAATGAGTGTCGAAACACCATCAACAAATGAATGTTGGAACACCATCAGCATGTGAATGTTGGAACATCAGCAACAACAACAAATGAATGTTGGAACACCATCACCATGTGAATGTTGGAACATCATAAACATGTGAATGTTGGAACATCATCAGCATGTAATGCTAGAACAATGTGGACATCTGTAGGAGCTCTATGGCGGGAAATCTAGTAGACCCAACTGGCCTTGTCTAGCTTACTAATCCTTTTGGACCAAACAATCCTAGCTAGACATACCGATCTACCCAGGTCTCAAGGCACTGTTTGGCTTACTAATCCTTTCGGACCAAACAAGCCTAGGCAGACATGTCAATCCCCCTAGGATTAAGTAGTCCTTGTTAGCACAAGCTGACTTACCAATCCTAGATTGAGGTGTCGCACCACTGTTATAGGAAACCTCATCATCATCATTGCTCCCTCTTACGAGGGAGGTCCTTTCTAAATACACCAAGATTCTTTCAAAATTATTCAAACTTTATACGAGACAAAGGCTTAGTCAATACATCAGCAACTTGTTCTTCATCATTATTCTCTTGTAGGTGATCGCACTTGATCTTTCCTAGAATTCAAATTCAGTTTCATGATTAGAAATATTACATAATCTCCAAAACATATTAATAATAACAACTTCTTAAGCATAAAGATATATGCAACTATCTTAGCCAATGATTCAACACAACATTCATCCATATCCCGTATACATATAGTAACTTTCTAGATGCCTTCCATCTCTACCATAGCATTATTAAGAGCGTGCACTGCTCCCAACATGTCAGCAAATAGGTTTCATTATAGATAAGTAGAAATGGAAGGTTGTACAACACCATAGGCCACTTACCCATCACATGCATATAAGTAGTATATTTTTCATCAATGCAAACACACTAGCATGCATAATACATTTCCTAAATCTAGGAACATAAATATGTACATAACTGAATAATATCATTTAAGCAACTAGATATACAAGAAATGATAATTCAAATACTTATCTTTGTTTGTTTGGTAGACTCCCTCTTGATCTCTGTCTCCTTACGGGAATTAGTGGAGTCCGTGACAACATGATATACTTTATCATCTAATTTTGAGTACATTTGCCTATCTTGCTCATGATCGAAAATGTTGATCATGTCTTCTACACTACAGATCACATAGGACTGTGTACTGGTGTTGAATTTGTGTGTCCTTACAAATGCATCCCTTCTTATCCAATATTGAAATGGATAATAACATGATATTCATCTTCATGGGTATATTTATTATGGATCAAAGTACCTATTCCTCATCACTTGAGGAATATTCCCTTGCTTTATTCTCAGCCACAATATATTTAGCAACATTAGTTTGCTTTTTGTTCAGCCATGAGATCATACCTGATCCCAATATGAAACAACCAACCAAATTGCTCTTTCCATTTGTAGCTGTACCATCCCAATCGGATTCAACATACCCTTTCAAGTATATACTCTGATCTCACAAATATGAGGCCACACTCAATTGTACCCTTCAGGTACCTCACCACATGCTTTGTCACAACCATGTGAATACATGTCAACTCCACCATGTGCTGGATCAAAGTATTCGTTGCAAAACAAATGTATGGCCTCGTGTTCATAAAGTACGAACCAATCATCTACCTGTAAATCATGGCATCAGATGTCTCTAAAGTAGGATCACATAACAACTTCAATTTTGATGTTATCACTATAGCTATAGTCTAACATCTCAAACCTATTTAAAATATAGATGGCATATTTTCCTTGGATAAGGAAAATATCCTCTGTATTATGCCACACCTCTAATCTCAAGAATCATGTCAAGATTATCGAACTCTTAGATCTACTCTATTCACTCCCTTTGAAGCAGAGCACCATCCTCCCTTTGCTTCTTGCACTTTTTGCATTGGTACATTCTGCATTGGAGTGACAAGTAGACTCCTATGTTGTTGATATTCTATGTATATATTCATGTCATCTCTCAAGGTTAGTGGATACCAAGATCCTCCATCTCAAACTTTTTTGCAAGTTCCTCTTGAACCCACCTTTGAGATTCTCGTCCTCTGTAGGATTCCATCTTCAACCTTATAGAAAAGGTTGAGATCTCCATCACTCTAGGTGATCCTCAAGCTTCTCATGTAACTATATGCTCTATCCCATGGGTGCATTATGGGCATGTACAAATTCTTATGTGTATATGTGGTTCTTTGTAGAGAGTCTTGATTCTTGGAGGTTGCTAAATTTTCCCTTCTACTTAAATTACACCATATGTTTAGCGTAATCTCCATTACTGAAGAATGTGCATGACCACTATAGCACATCTGGCCATAATAGACTCCCTCTTTCTGAGAGGAACCATGAACCTTGCTTTGTATTTCTTGATGTTGCCATCTATTGCATACTTGATTTAGTAGATCCACTTAGAAGACATTACAGACTTCTCTTTAGGTCTTGGAACCATATCCAAGAAATTATTATTCACGATTGATTGGTACTCCTCGATCATAGCATCCTTCCATTCTTTCTTATTGGGATATTCTTTCACAAAGAATCCTTTCTCATCACAAGTGAAACATCTAAGTTGTGAGAGGTCCTTCTTCTTAAATATTTTATTCTTGCGAGAATGTTCTTCCTTCTTGTTCTTTCTCTTCTTGGCATGAGTTGTTAGGATTGATCATCATCTTCACCCATCTATCCTTCTCTTTCTATCAATCGAACTTATTCTTGCATGTATTCCTCCCATAGGTGAGATTCCTTCTAGAACAAATTCCTTGAATTAAAGATTGGAAGACCATTCAAGGATGTCATCTCCGTGTTGTTGCTTCGACATTTTCTCCAATAGCTTATAGTTTATCCTTGATCTGAGAGACCCTTGTGAAGTAGGATTGAATATTTTCTGACATCTTCATCTTCACACCCTTTAGTTGAGTCCTCAAGCTCATATTTTTGTTTATATTCTTTCCTTTATGTAAGCTTTCCAAAGCATAGAACATATTCTTGGGATTATTCAAGGATGATACATGTGAGATCCAAAGGTATTTGATGGAGATGAAAATAGTCCTCTTTCCTTTGACTAAGTCCTTTTTATGCTTAGATTTGTCCTTATCTTCCTCTGGATCTGCAACTTCTTCTTTAACATTGTTCTCCAAGTCATGCACTTTTAGTATGAGAAGCACTCTATAATTCCATGCCTGGAAGTTCTCAACTCCTCCAAGCTTCTCCTCAATATTGGTATTGTTTGTCATCTTGATAAAGTGAGAACCTCAAATGGAAATAGAGAGAATAAAACTTACCAATGGGATTGATTCAACTAGATGCTTGCTTCAAAGATTTTTTGGAAAACTGCTTTTGGTGGACCTAGAGTTTGATAGAGAAACCCTAATTTTTCAAATTTGGTGACTTGCAAATATGACTGGATAGAGAGATGTGCCTCCTCAAGGTGAGTTGAGCGGTAAACTCCTTTTCCAAAATTTGTGGACAAGATTGCAAAATATCTGATTCCCTAGTTTACCCGACAACAAGGTTAGGTAAAAAATTGAAAATCCATAGAACTAGAAATCACTTCCATAGAAATATGTGCCATCCTAGGGTGAGTTATATGGTCCTTCTTTTTCAACTGGTCTATGGAGAGAAGTCCCTGGAACATGAATCCCTAGTTTCTTTAATTTATGTTGTTGAATTGTCTAATCTTAGCTATGATGTATATCAAAAATTTATTCTCCGCAAGGTCTGAAACTTCTTCCTAAGGTATTTTTATATGTATTATGTGCAACCCTATAGGTTATAGAAATATTGGATTCATCAAATGGAACTTATGCTAATTTTCCTAAGGTGTCATGTTTATGAACTGGTTTAGTATAACGAATTTGTGCAGACTTCCGCATGTCATTGAATTAACTTCGAGTTTTGAAACTCACACCAATGATACTACAGTCTGATCCCTTTCTAGAGCATCTTACAAAATCCCATGTGTATCCTCCTAGGTCGAGATATAGCATTTCTCCCTAGGTCACATGTTTAAGACTGAATTCTAGAAGAGGATCGAACCCTATTTTGGAAGGATCATATATCCCAAAGTACAATGAATATAAGGTTGAAACTCATACAAAAGGTATATCAACATCCTATATTAGTCATAACCTAGTTTAATGTTTTGATACTTCACCAAAATCGAATTATAGCTAAATTTCCAGGATGACTAGATTTTTCCTTTTAGGGTTTCAAACATGAAGCCCTCATCTCTGTCAGTTGCACTAGTATTAGTGTTATGGTTGCACAAATACTTCTTTTAGGGTGTTTCTTATATCATGTTATAGTTTTAATGGTTATACAAGATCTTAAAACATTTAGCATCATAAAAATGTAACCATATGCAATAGGATCATTGAAAGAAAGACAAGCAAAAGAACACAAAAGAACACATAGATTTGTCCTGGGAAACCCTTTTGGGGGAGAAAACCCAACAAAACTTCCTCGATATAGAATTCAACCAAGTACAATGTAAGACCCCAAGAACAAGACTAGAAACTTCATCTCTCTAGCATACCTTCTCACTCTCTCTCTCTCTTGTGCACTTGCTTGAGTGTGAAGTGTGTACAAGTGAGGGAGGAAACTCACCTATTTATACTCATAAAGTGAGTGACTCAATTACCTAAATAGGTTTTCCCATTACTCTAATTAGGGATAACCTACCTAGGAAGACTCAAAATAACATTTATAAAATACTTTTTTGGGTACTATTTATCCGACTTACAATAGAGGTTTTACCTCATGACTTTTGCATGACCGATTACATCAAGGACATCTCCGAACGGAGGAATAACATCACCAAAAGGAGGAATAATAATAATATAATAAAAGGTACAATATAATATCTTCTAAAATTACATTTATTTAACATATAGTGAGAGTGATGGGATCGCATGGGCCTTATCAAGTGTTAAACATTAAAATGATGATTATTGAGACAGTGATTGCAATGACTTAATTTTATGGGGCTAGATGTTTCTATGTTGTTTGAGGATAGTTGACCACTTATAGGAGTGTCAATGGAGGTGACTTTTCTTTTGGGACTTTCCTCTATGTGTGAGAGGATCCCAACTCTTTGATCACAGCACGAGGTTGAGGACGTAGGTCCAAGGGAGATGCATATGTGACTATGGGGTGAGTTGATAATGAGAGGTTGGGGGAAGTGTCATGGGAAACATTGTCCAGCCTGATTCTTTACACAATGGAAATAACTCTTTTTAATTTTTGGGGATTAATCATATGTAGGTATGGAATATAGTGGATATCCTAAGCTCTCCTAACCTCATAATTAGGCTTAGTGTGATTCCCTAGTTTTGACCCTTGGCATGTATCCAATATTATTATGTAAATGATGTAAATATACTAGTAAATATTCCTAGTGTGAAGCTCAATGAAAAGGTTTGACTAGTGAATGGCTAGTCATGCATGATATAAATATTTATATATTGGCCATGTATTAGGATTTTCATGATGACTCAAAGCTATGTAAATATTTATGTTAGAAATATTGAAATGGTCCAAGATGGTTATGTAAGGAGCACTGGAGGAACTATGATTCCAGTATGAGGAAAGGGTACATGTGGGAGAGTAAATTCTTTTTCTCCAAGTGCTAACCTTAGGACTCATATATTTTGTATCGTGTTCCTTAAATGAGACATTTACCTATTTTAACTTATTAAATCTAATCATTCAGTCCATGTGTGAGGTTGGTGGGAGAGTTTTCTTGTGTATTTATGGAAGCATGGGATTAATATACTTCTTATGACAAGTGTAAGAGTCCATCATTCTATGTTCAGAAGTAATGTTATAGTTGTATTTTCACCAATCCTCTCATCTCCATTGGATTCTATCACTCATTTCCCATGTAGAAGGCGTACACTATTGTACATATATTTTCATGTTGTTTTCTCCATTGCCAATTCCCATACTGAGATAGTAACCATAAATTAGCACTATGAAGAGGAAATTGAAGACATTGGGAGGAATATGATGGTTGTAGGTTGGCATCAACATAAAGGTAGGGAAAGTTAGGAGCCCTTTATAAACCATGTATCTGTTTCTTGCATATTCGTTAGAATTTGTTGGATCATTCTTGACTAACCTAGGCTCAACTATCAATTCGACCAACAAAACCCATAGGTACCATCACGACAGGGCTTAACCCAGTCGGAAACACCTGTGAAGCAAGTGAGGTCTCACCCAAGATGCCTATAGGAGTTATAGAAACCAATTTTCCACAATGGTAAAGGGTATTTTCTCTGGATAGAGATCGACAGACATGCCGTCGACACATAACTACTATAGCAGAATATTACAACCCTTATACAAACTTAAACATATTCATAAAACCGATTAAATCCTTGTGGATTCAAATACTTATTCAGAATTTAACATATTATCACAAGTCACAGCAATACACAAAACATCACACACAGTTATCATGCACCATTTGACATAGGAGGTTAATGTGGAAAACCATATGGGAAAAACAACAAAAGTGCTCATTAATTGGCAAGTGTCATATCTTGAATGCTTTGGTTTGCGAACATATCATGTAGACATTCCTTCATAATCACCATTAGATTGATTCAACACACACAACTTGCAGATCGATAGTATACTCATGATTCTTATTCACCTTTTACATAACAATATACAACAATATAACGACATTACAAACTTTATATGTTCAAAACATAGCTTCAACCAACCCTATTTGTTTTTTATGAATCCCTAAAAATCCCAACCTTCTACATTTTTATAGAATCTATTGGAAAAATTTACATCCCATTTCCACTACCCAAAAGTGGACAACCCTTCTAACTAACTCACTGATTCTACCATCGGACTCTGTTAGAACAATTACTTTTCCCACAAAAACTTCACAAAATTCTCATTTTGACCGTTTCAACACTTACTCCATCGCAATCTTGTTCACAAATCGACCAACATTCCAAACTTAGAGACCAAAATTAACCAACTTTCATAGGGCCAATAGACCCTAAAAACTCACATATTTCTCATCCCGATCCACTTCAAATGAAAACATCTAGCGTGTTGAGCGTAGCTTGAAAATCTTGAAATATTTTCATCATATCCTCAGTCTGTCGATGAACATCCACTTTAACCTTAGAAACTCGCTTAATAATTTCAGAACTGAGATGTTATGAAACATCCACCACAGTTGTATCTATATCTTGTTTGAATTCAATGTGGACTGGGTGAATGGTCACAATTATATTCTATGCTTCGGATTGAATCTTTGTGACACAATTGATTCTTCTTTGATGATGTGTCCAAAGTTTTACGACCTGCTGCTACAATATTTTAAGCTCAACATCCTTACTCATCTTCTCGACCAGTGATATGGCTTTCAATGAGGTCCACAGACCAGGTAGACTTGAATCAGATGCATGAAGTTTTTATGTTGTTTCTTGTAGCTCCACTTCACCATCAAGGCCTCCCATGCATGGAACACATGCTCATACGCCTTAGCAGAAAGTGACTTAGCCTAATGAATTTATTGCATATCATATTTAATCACCTTTCATCGCTCTTTTAGTACTTCAGGATGTGTACTGGGAAGAAGCTTGGATTCTGAATATGCAATATTCTAGTGGAAGTTACCAACAACTTCCCCAAATTTTAATACACAAGTTTCAACAATCATGTCGGGTGTGACCCCAACCTTTGGAAGTTCCTGATAGGAAAGAGCAACAACTTTATCTAGTCGTTGTCTATCCTACTGCCACTTCTATGTTTTCTTTTCTTGATCCTCCAGCTAAATTTGCAATGAATACATGATGTTCTTCGACTTCTTTAGTTGATTGCACATTGTTTTCTCCAGTGCCTTGATTTATTCAACGGTTGCCTACTTAGTATCAATATGGGTAGCATAGACATGTCTTACCCGACATAAGAAATATCATGTACCATACTATTGATCTTCGTTGTGCCCAAATCAAGCACTTTAGACACCACCTGAACCTTACAATACTGCCAAGACATTTGTAATTTAGCCAGACGATCATCATAAGGGACAACTTCCCATGACTGCGTTGGCATATTATAACCACGACTCTAAATTCTTTCATTGTGTTACAAAATAGTTTCAAGCAAGTTAGTGACTCCATAAAAAATCTCAGTATGTCGGCTATCAATATTCTAGCGCGTTTCATCAGCAACCTCAACCATTCAATCTGCCAATAAGTTATAATTGTCATTAGTTAACCCAACAGGGGTGGATTATATTGGCCCTTGGAAAAGACAAGAAGAGATCACTAGAATAATGCTGATAAAGATGATGATTGTGGTCCCAAGACAAGTGAAGACCGTGATGGAAGAAGCCGTGACAAAAGAGGAAGAAATTAGGTCAAGACGAGGAGTCGACCTATTTTTGGTTAAGAGTTAGTTAGACTACAAGCTTGATTTTAGTAAGAAAGCATGATTGTAATTTGGGATGATAGTGCCTATGTTTATATGTAATGGGATGGATTAAATTAGAAAGACATACTATCGATTGAAAGTTGAGAGTCATTCGGCAGTTAAATAAAGAAGTGAAAAAGATTATAAGGGTTAATCCAAGATGTGTGTGGATGATCCCGATTAGGTTCAGATGATGAAGAAAGAAAGCAAGAGTTAAAGCATTAAAGCATCGATCCAAGCTGTGTGTGCATCGGCCACTCATAGAGAAAAGAAAAGAGAGAGACCAAAACTAGAGAGCATGAGACGAGTGAAGAATGTATGAATTGCAAAGAAGATCTAAAGAAGATTCTGCAAGTTGAGTGTACAGACCAAAGGTGCCAAACCAATTATCATGCCAGATGAAGGGAACCTTTGTGGTTTTTCCTATATGGGTTTCCACATTATATGTTATTTTTGTGTGTCTTTAATGTTTGTGTTTATGTTGAATGCATATCTGTCGTGAATGAGTTGATCTGAATGTGTCGTGCATAATCTGTTATGAAATAACTTATATATATATTTGTGTGTGTGTGTGTGTGTTTCATACCTAATGACTGGAATATGTGTTAATGATTTCTGTTATATTATGTTATATATGTCGACGGATCAATAGGATAGATTTGTGAAAGAATGTATAAGGAAAAAGGATATTTTTGGGTTACAATCGACTGACCTTATATTAATGTAATAGGGAAATCCTTGACATAACTGCAGAAACTTGGTTTTGGCAGCTCCCATAAGATATCTCGGGTGAGAATTCATCTGTGTCACAGGTGTTGTCGACGGAGTCCTGCTATGTCGGGTTGATATATTTGGCTTTGTTGACGAACAAGGGATCTAAACCTGGGTCGACCGAAAGTATGCTAACAAATGATTTTGTTGTCATACCCAAATCATTCTAGCGGGGATATGTTTTGGTACTCGACGAAACCCGAAATTCAAGATTGGGTTGATTATAAAGCACTAGATTTCCCACGGGAATAAATTAAAGGATTGCAACTGAGCCCGACTGAATGGTTGGAAAGATACCTTTACACAAACATTCATGAGATTATCTTTATAGAATTTCCCATTGTATTGCATGAGTGGTTTTGAAACTTGGTGACCTAGAAGAAAAAATTTCAGGGCAGAGAACCTAGAGAGTGGAGTCCTCAAATGATCCAACAATTAAAAAGAACCAGTAATCCTATATCTAGGGTTGTTGAATTTTGGGTAGCTATTATTTTGGAGGGATATATCACGGAAATTGTAGTCGACGTGATAAAATCATACAATGAAGTAGAAAGAGAAATTTTCCAAGGACATCGAGGTCAATATCTCATGAAATCTTTGAAACTAAGGATCAAAATGTTGGTATGTGAAAAAGGTATTCTAAGAATGGAGTTTGATGGATAAATATTTGTGCACGGAGAACCGGGGTAATTTCGCAAGAAATATTTCCAAAAAAATGGAAGGGAATACATTGACATGATTCCAGGTGACAGTGATCTTTATCTAGAAGGTGGATTCCTGAGGAGTGGAACAATATTTTGGTCGGGAAAGAGGAGAAGGACTATGATAGTAAGAGGGAGTTGCAGTGAGACCGAAGGAAGGGACTATGAATTAGCATCACACCTTAATGGAGAGTCTTGCGACAAAGAAGAAGAATATTAGCTTATATCTAAAACCGAAGAAGAAGCATCAGATCCAGATCAAGATAACGCCATACCCGAGACACCATGTGTTATCATGTAAAATGGAACTTTTTCGTCCAATTAATGACATTCAATGTGTCAGTACACAAAAGGACAAAATGGATAGAAGTGTCCAAAAAACTATAGATGGGCATGAACTTTGATGCATCATCCTCCTACCATCCAGACCTATTTTTTGTGGGGCCATTGAGGTGAATACGTGACTATTTCCATTGCAACCGACGTATCATACACGATTATTGACACTACAAGTTGTGGATATATGATCAAGGTTGAAATCCACAGGTTTTCTTTATGAAATTCATGTATCATACACGACCTACTAGTATTAATAGTCACATAATCCTTAATAAAAAATTAAAAAATATAAACAATTTTAGTCGAGGATGGTTGGGGACTTAATCATAACTATCCCAAGTTCCCCAACCATCTCAACCTTCATAACCTCTCTCTTTCCTCATGTATAAATAGAGGGAAGGGGCTGAGTCTAAACATCATGAATTCTAGAGCAAAGTTATGCTAGTGGTTTGCCTTTAGATATCTTGGAGTAGCATAACTAAGTGTCCTTGGCTAAAAGAGGAGCACTTGTATCAGATGTTGGTTGTAATCTTACCTCACTTGTTTATTAATAAAGAGAGTATTTCTTCCAATATTGTGTTGTTTAACTCTTATGCATTATGATTTATGAATTGTCTTGTTATTTCATTACAAGCATATTATTTCATTGATCATCTATATAATATATAATATATTGTAGGAAAGGTCTTGCTCTTTGCAGGTGTTGGAGATTCCATGGAAGCTATGGAAGCAATTTGAAGTGAAGAATAAAAGCTAGGATCGACCGTCATAAACAAGGTATGCCTAATTTATTCCTATTTCTCTATCAAATTCTGAAATGGCTGAATGTCTGCAAGTTAATTTAGTAAGTTGGTAACCCCAGAGACCCTAGGTTATAAGGTTGTATTCTCCTGAACAACACCGTGGACATCACCTGAGGTAAGATCTAGAAACACATATCCAAGTGGTTTTTCTAATTAAACTAATAGTAATAGTGGAAATAGTAGTCAAGGAACTCCCACTAGTGGAATCTTTAATTCAGCAATCCCAGTAGTAAACATAATGGATAGAAATGATACAAAGTTACCAATATTTAATAGAAATGTGTTAGAGGAGCTTGAGCATCATTTGTTTCTATGTGAATCTGTATGGACAATGTGACAGGTCCAAGATGAGTCCATAAAGAAATCCCATGTGATCATGACCCTCAGAGGTTGTGCGCTTGACCGATACATGAAATTATTTGTGGTTCCAACAAGAATCCCTCATAAGACATTACATCAAATTCGGACAGGATTGATGGATGAGTTTAAGAAAGCTAAATCTGAGTCGAAGTGCATTACATAGTTGAAAGAAATTAAATAGTTTCCTACGGAGTCTGTTTCAGACTTCGACCAAAGATTCAAAACTTTGATGGATAAAGTGAGCTTTTAGATGTTGGATGTTCAACACAAAGAATGGTTTATTGCGGCGATGCTACCGCATGCCCGTGTAACTTTGATGAAACATAAGATTGTATCACAGAGCGAATCTCTTGATATTTCTATGAAATTAGAGGCTTCATTAGTCGGAGAAGCTGGTGCATGAATGATGCAGATATAGACACAAATCACCAACCTTACATTGTGACTTTAGGATATCAAGAAGGGGAAGGAAATACAAGAATAAATCTGGTGTACCCGATGTAGAACTGAAGGCCACCAAAATATTCTTGCCCCACGTATATGAATTATGTTACATCAGGCACACCAAATCTGATTAATTCTCAAGGATTTTTTGACCCTATTCGACCTAGGTTCAGTCCCTCCTTTGCGTGTGAAAAATCCCAATATATCGACCTGACAGAGAAAGGCTCATTCGATAGAACCTATGACGCAGATGCAGTCTCACCCGAGATATATTTCTATGGGTAACTACCAGAACCAAGTCACTACAATTGGGTGGGGGATTTTGGGTTCCTTGGTATTCTACTAAGGTGCTCAACAGAAGATGATGGGTGGGGTGTTTATACTTATTAGACACAGTTAAACTGCATTACAGTTTTCCCTTCGACATGTATTATAACAACATCCCAATGCAACATAGGCACATTCAATGACAATAGTGTGATAAATAAATATAACTCAGTCATAAGAAAATGCATAAACACATAATCATAGTAACACATATATGCACCTCAATCACATTCATCAATCACACATTTAACTCTGCCACACCTCCATGCCTAGAAAGTAGTGCATCATACCCAAATATTTCATCTCGAACTTGGCAGCAAACTTCCTCTTCGTGTCAACAATCAACCCATCCTCACCTGTTACAAACATGTCATCTACATACAGTAGGAGTATCATTGGGTTCCCTTATTCAACCTTGTAGTAAAGGTTGGAATTCGCTTTACTCTTGGTAAAGCCCAAACTAGTCAGGAAGTTGTCAATTCTGTCGTACCATGTCTTGGGTTCTTGTTTCAAACCATACAGGGCCTTATTCAATTTTCACACATGAGTCTCCTTGTCATGTGTCTCAAAACCGAGTGGTTGCTCCACATACACTTCCTCTTATACTACACCATTCAAGAAAGCGGTCTTGACATCCATCTAGTGTATCTTCCATTTCATTACTGAAGCCAGAGCAAGTACTAATTTGATGGAAGTGTATTTTGCTACAGGTGCAAAAGTCTCTTCATAACCTATCCCTTCTTTCTAGGAGAATCCAAGAGCCACAAATCTTGCTTTATAGTTCTCTATGCTGCCATCTGCAGCATGCTTGATCCTATAGATCCACTTGGAAGTCACAACAGACTTCCCTTCTGGTCTTGGGACAACATCCCAAACATCATTCTTCATGATCAACTGGTACTCCTTGATCATAGCATCCTTCCATTCTTTATTTTCTGTCGCTTCTTCATAGTTGGAAGGTTCTTTATCAATGATGTCACATAATAGGGATACATAACCAGAGTAGGATCTAGTTCTTTTCCTCTCTCTGTGCATTTCTTCTGGAGCCCCATATCTTTCTGCACCTTGGATAGATTCTAGTACCCAAGATGATTTCCTCTTGTAAGTATTCTTCTCCTAGGGTGGATCTACAGGTTCCCGTGGTTATTCTATTTCTTGATCTTCTTCTTGAGGTGCATTGTTCATAGTTGTATCTTGAATTCTGGGTGCTTTTGCTTCTTCGGGGTCTTCAACAGGTTTCTTTCTGGATTTGTTGTACGCTGAGTCTTCGTCAAATGTTACATCTCTGTTTATATTGATCTTCTTGAATCTTGGGAAGTATATTTTGTAAGCCTTAGAGTTTTCACTATATCCCACAAATATACCTTTATTTCTTGAAGGATCTAATTTTGTCCTCTTTTCTTTTGGAATGTGTATGTACACTGGACAACCAAATATTCTGAGATGACTGAATTCTGGTTTCTTGCCGAAGAATACTTCTTCAGGTGTCTTGTTCTCAAGTACTCTATGTGGAGTACGGTTATGTACATACACAGCTGTCCTAGATGCTTCTGCCCATAGATGCATGGGAAGATCTTGATCATGAAGCATTGCCCTTGCAACTTCCATAATTATTCTATTCTTCCTTTCTGTAGCCCCATTTTGTTGTGGATTATACGGAGTGGTCAACTCCCTCTTATTCCCTGAATCTATGCATAATTACTTGAATTCATTTGATGTGGATTCTCCACCATTGTCTGATCGAAAGGTCTTAATTTTCTTCTCTGTGTGGTTCTCGATCAAGGCTTTGAATTCTTTAAACTTATTGAATACTTCATCTTTTTTTTTCAAGAAGTATACCCATGTCTTCGTAGAAAAGTCATCAATGAAAGAAACATGGTATACATACCCACTCAATGAGCTGGATGACATCGGACTGCATACATCAGAGTGGATGATTTCCAATATTCCTTTTTCCTTGCTCTCGCTACTTGGAAATATATTCTTTGTGTTCTTTCCTTTCACACATCCTTTGCAAACACCTTCATGTTTTTCTTGTATTTCTGGAAGACCTTCAACAGATTTGCTTGCAAGTGGTAGTGCACATGTGCAAGCCTTCTATGCCAAAGTTCATTTGGCTCTACTGAGTCATGGACCAAGGCTTGTTATGGTTGGCCCTTTAGCTTGTATAATCCTTCCTCTTTCTCTCCAATCACAACTGCATCATCTATAGTCTTTCCCTTTGGACACATAAGGACTTGGCCATCTACGAATGAAATCCTCATGCCTTTTTGATCTAATGCAGAGATGGAGAGAATATTATTCTTTATTCCTGGTACAAACAAGACATCCTTCATCTTCATAGACTTTCCAGAGTCTAGTTTACAGGAGGATTCACCACTACCTTTTATGGGATACTGGAAGTCATCCTCAAGTTTCACCTTGTGGGGTGATTCATGTTTGGATAGTTTCACAAAGGATTTTGTGAATCCCTTCATATGCTTGGAAGCCCCACTATCTATGATCCAATCATTGCTTCCATGTGTGACAGTTCCCATGAGGGCAGAAATCAAAACATATTCTTCATCACTAGAAGAATCTTCTTCTTTGACTTTCTTTATTGGAGGTTCGTCATCTTCTACAGTATGAGCATGATGTATTCTTTTGTAGTTCTTATTATTTTGAGAACCACCATTGTTTTTGGGACAGTATCTGGAGATGTGTCCTTTCTCATCACATGTATTCTGGTGTGAACGCTTACTTCTGTGATGATGATAGTCCCTTTTGGTTTTCTTGGTATGCATTGTTAGAGCTTGATATTCATTTCCCATATTTTCTTCTCGAGCTACTATTTGAGCTTCTTCTTGTGATCATTCCTCCCACAGTCTACTGAAGGTGATTAACTTCCTTCTAGCACAAATCCCTTGAATGAAGGAGTCCCATGACCTAGGAAGACCATTCAAGGTGGTCATCACAATTTATGCATTCTCTACTTATTCATCTATCACTTCAAGCTGTTCTTTGGTTCGGGATACCCTTGTAAAGTATGACTGTATGGTATCTGCATTATGGATCTTCACATTCTTCAATTGATTTCTCAAATGCATCTTCCGATTTATGTTATTCCCTTCAAATATCTTGGTCAAGGAGTCAAACATTTCTTTGGGTGTCTTTAGGGAGGACACCTGTGGTATGAGGTGATCCTTGATTGAATCAGCAATAATCCTTTTGGCCTTGACCAATTTCTTCTTGTGTAAGGCCTTAGCCTCGTCTCCCTATGGAATTGGAACCTCTTCCCTGATGTAGAAGTCCAATTCATTTTCTTCAAGAACTAGTGAGATCCTATACTTCCATGCTCAGAATTTATCAGCTCCCTCAAGATTTTCATCAAGCTTGGTGTGATGAGACATATTTAAAGAGAACCTTAAATGTAAATACAAAATATTTAGATCTTACCAATTTGAGAAGCTGAAACTGGATTTGGAGCTGATCTTCTGTAGTGTTGGTTTTTTAGTTTAGGGGCAAATTAAGGTTTGACTTTCCCAAAGTTCTACCCAACCAAAAACTTCGATCTTGGTCTCTAAACTTTGAATTTGAGGAGGAGAGAAATCCTATGTTGGGCTCACTCAAAAATTCCACTTCTATGAAAATCCCTAATTTCCTGCAGTAGTGACAGGTCAAAAACTGAAAATACTCAAAATCAGATTCTGCTTCGACAGAAAGATGCGCCCTTCAATGGAGAGTCAACCTAGCCTATTTTTACTGATGGATTGTGGAGAGAGACCCAAAAGTAATAATCCCTAGCTTCTGCAGCTGCACAATGTCTTCTTCTCAGGTTAGCTCTGATACCATGTTAGATTTTTATCATTTAAGCAATATGATCTCAGGATCTTATCTGAGAGAATAACATGCACAAAAATCAATCACAAGAGACAATAAACACAAATATTTTCCTCGAGGAAGCCATAAAGGAGAAAACCCCACAACTTCCTCAGAGATAGAATGAGCACCAATGGCAGCAGTAAAACCCAAAGAAATAAAGATGATCTCCAACAATTTTTCTCTCTCTCACTTGTGTGAGGTCCTCTTTGCTCACCTATGCTCTATAGTGGGGTGAGTGTGTCTCTCAAATAGAGAGGCTCACTCTCTATTTATACTAGTTTTCGACTTCTCTAGGAGAGTCTAATAACCCTAGTGCCCCACAATTGTGGGGAATTTTCCCCTCGATCAACAAGGAGGGTTAAACTCTATGACTTTATACATGACTTGATTACATTAATGATTCTCCTGATAGGAACATCGCGGACCAATGAAATACAATATATGAAATATACAAGTGAATACATTCCAAAGTTACAAATACATCAACACCGCTATCTCTAGGGAATATATCAACTTAGTTTTCTCCAATTTTCACATAGTTTTGTTGTGACATATCCAAACTTCTACGCACAGTTCTCAAATGCCACATTCGCAGTATTCCTTTTTCACATACGAGCATATTTATCCAAGTTTTCAAGGACGACAAATATCTTCTGCAGGGTCCTTGGAAATTTTTGCTCTCCACCTCACTATATGAGGTTATTGTGCCGACATCAAACTCAGTAATATATCCTTGCAAACTGTTATCTACCCAAAAATCAACAACTCTCGACATAGGGTTTCTTACACTTTTTAGTCGCTGAATCAATTGAGGATTCCACTCCGTCGGTTCTCCTCCTTGAAAGTTTCTTTGTTCAGTTTCCAACTTCGACAACCACTGATGCAGCACAATAGGAAAGTCAGAAAAGAAAATATCATGAATATCCATGTAGAGGTATCGACCTAACCATTCTATTGGGTTCCACTGATATCCATTACTCTCTTCTCGTGCAAACTCTAATGCTTTAAAATCCGCTCACTCTTGGATAAACATAACTCATTCATAAGCAAATGCATAAACATGTAATCATAGTAACATATATATGCACCTCAATCACATTCATTAATCACACATTTGACATAGTATCTAATGTGGAAACCCATCCGAGAAAAACCACAAAGGAACTCTTCATCTTGCATGAGAAATATATGGCACTTTTGGCCTACACACTAAGCTACATACTCTATTCTAGATCTCTCTTTATTATATATACAAACTTCTTCCTCTTCTCATGCTCTCTAGTCTTTTGTCGCTATTCTTTCTCTACTTGAATCTACTAATGATTAACACAAATCCTGTATCAAATCACTCTCTCAACACATGGCATGGATCGACTCACTCTTTCCTACACTCCTGCACATTGAGCTGCAGATTCTTCAACTCCTCTCTATGACTTCAACACACTAACAGAAAATACAATTAGACTATCACTAATCGACCAAATGCTATGGAGACTAACATGACCAGAACCTTCGGAGGCTAAGCCACATACAAATTAGGTTCCTCCTTTTATAGACTCTTACATGTCGCTTTCATCTGACTTCATACATTTAGCCAACAAGTTGTATTTCCTATTCTATCAACACATGATAGTAGGCACTAACGACTCGACTTAAAAAGATGATTTCATATGTGGGACTTCCACCGACTCTATCCATCCTTGTACCCACGATATTTTCGAACTGTCGCTTTCTATCCATTGTGTCGTTGCACGTCTTTTGACATAGTTAACTCCATTGTATCCTTGTCGCATCATTTCCTTCTATCGTTGTTCCTCTTCCATCATGTCCTCTCTTCTGTCGTGAACTCTCCTCTATCGGAAATTCCTCTTCTGTTGTTCCTTTCCTTAGCTCTTTCTTATTTGTCTTCTTCCATCCTTCTTTTGTCACATCTTCCTTTCTTGATACTTCTTGTACCTTGTCCTCCTTCCTTCTGCGGATTCTTCTACCGCAACTCCTTTTCCATCCGTGGGCATAATTCCAACTAAATTATTCCTATCTTTCCCTAGGACCAACAAATGTGGGACACCATACCCCACCGTAGAATGCTAATCCAAACATCCAGAAAACATTTGTTGAACCGTGGGACTGAATATTGTTGTGGTAAAAAGAGGAGGTGTGGCGACTCGAGCAGATCAAGAAGCACCATATGGAAAACCACGAGTGAGACTAGCAACACAAAAGAAAGCACATTGGACGCACGACATGAACTCGTCAACAAAAATCAAGTGCCGACTTCTACTATTGTACCGAATGAAGGACCAATCTTGGAGATGCCTAAAAGTTTTGAACAATTAATTTGACAACAACCGACGAAAAAGGTTAGTAAACTGAAAGAATTCTTTAAAAGTTGTTTAGCACTAATATGAGAGAAAGATGTTGTAGCAAAATTTATAGAATTAATAGAATAACCTCAAGTATATGTGCGAACAAAAAGGAGGGTTAACCATATTGGAAAAATATTAAAAAATAGTCATGAACTGAGAATAAATTCCCATATAGGAGATTATGACATGGATTATATTATTCTGGACTTGGGTTCTTATGTTAACATTCTTACTATACAAACATGGGAAAGTATGGGAAAGTGGAGACTAGTGTGATCTCCTGTCCAACTAAGATTAGACAATCAATCGAAGGTTTTTCGTATTGGTCGATTGACTCAGGTTCCTGTTGAGATAGAAGGAATTCACACTTATGTAGACTTAGAGGTGATCGACATTGTTGATGATATGAATCTAGATCCCGTGCTTTTAGGGATCTACTAGGCCATTTATAATCAAAATATTATCAACTTCTACAAGAGGATACTAACGTTTGGAGATACAGAGTTAAGGGTAGTCGTGCCGCTTGATCCTCTAGAAGGCTATAGGTATGTAGAAAAGGTAATTAATGAAGGACAAGATGGATATTTGGACTATATATACAATATTAACTCTGCAATGGATGATTATATGAATCAGACAGCTGATGAAAAACTCAGCTGGCAAAGCGTTAGTTCTTGTAAATCGGATTCTAGAGAAGCTTTAGAGAATTGACAGAATCGATTGCATGAAGTATCAATGAGGATATGTGCAAGAATTACAAAATCTGCATGATGGTTGGGTATCGATTTATGTGATCTGACTACCTATGAAGGTTTTGCTAACATGGAATATTTTCTTACAGAATTTGAAGATAAAGTAACAAAACCTCAGCGCTTGTTAGCTTTGGACTTTGCATTGAAGGCCACACCTTCCAAATGGTGGGTCACGCACAAGAATATTATTTTAGAATGGTTGCAATTCCAAAGATTGCTTGAAGTATGATTTAGAGAAAATATGCTCTATACTAGTTTGAAATATATAGGACTGATCAATCCTGATGATCATATTGAAAATTGTTGTGCGACATGGGAGACGTCGTTGTGACAGGACTGGGTCCATCAATTTATACATACTTTGGACATGATACCAAGGAACTGGTATACATCAATTGAGGTGTGACGAGGAACAAAAGAGTGGCAATATTTAGGTGCCAGTTTTACACATACATTTGAATTTGTTTATGATCATCCTTCAATTGATGTTGCTCTACAAGTAATCAAGAGGAATATCTTTGAATATATTCATGTATTGATGATGCATTTCCATCAGGACAACGCGGCAATCCAAAATTGGATGGAATGCTATAATGTAACAAGATAACTTGATGATGATGACCCATGAGACATAAATATTCCAGAGTATGAAGGTACTTGCGCGATGGATGGAACAGGTGTGTCAAGCGACAAGTTTTGAACTCCTTTGAAAATAAAGAAAGTAAACATTGGCTCTCCAAAGAATCCAAAGTTTGCCAATATTGGGGATTATTGGGACAATGAGATCATCGGGAAGATTACAAACTTACTACATGAGTTCCACAACCTATTCCCCACTAAATTTTCCAAAGCGAAAGGAAATGTCAGAGATCTTGGAGAAATGAAGATTCCATTGAAGCCCGACGCAAATCCTATCAAGCAACAACCATACCACCTCAATCCGAGGTACAAAGAAAAAGTTAAGACTGATTTAGACAGAATGTTGGATGCAGGAATCATAGAACATGTTGAAGAATCCATGGATTATCCCTATGGCAGTACAAGATAAGAAATGTTTTCATGAAGTGCGTATCTACATTTACATGAGGAATTTGAATGATGCCTTCCTACATGAACCATTTCCAACCCCATTTACAGATGAAGTGTTGGAGAGTGTCGGGGTCCAAGAAGTCTATTCATTTACTGATGGGTTCTTTGGTTACCATCAAATCAGAATTGCAGAGGAATATCGACAGAAGACAACCTTTATGATTGAGTGGGGATGTTTCCAATATATGGTAATGCCTTTTGGACTCAAGAATTATTCTGCTATATTTTCTAGGATAGTTGTAGCTGCTTTCAAAGATTTTATTCATAAATTTCTTGAAGTCTACTTTTATGACTAGATGATATTTAGGTTAATAAAATATCATATTGAGAGTCTTTGAATGATGTTGGAACAATGTCGACTGTTCCATATTTCCATTAACTTAAAGAAATGTATTTTTTGTGCCCCTTTTTGAATTATATTGGGTTGTGTGGTTTGTCGTGATGGTATATTGGTGGATCCTTAAAAAATTGCAATCATTGTCAACCTACCACCACCCTTGATGGTAAAAAAAGTTCAAAAATTTATGAGAGGTTATGTAGAGGTGAAACCCACCATGGAGAATTTATTAAAGAAGGATGTTAAGTTTCAGTGGAGTGAACAATTCCAAGAGAGTCTGGATGTCCTGAAGAATAAGATGGTTACAACACCCATACGAAAATTTCCAGAATAGAATAAAGAGTTCCATGTACATATCGATGTGGCGCCTCTTGCAATCAAAGTTGTACTTACAGAACCAAGCGAAGGGTCTATTGATCATTCGATCGCATTTTCCAGTAGAAAATTATCAACAACAGAGAAGAACTATACCACAATGGAATTGAAAGGACTAGATATGGTATATGCGCTTCAACAATTTCGACACTGTTTGTTGGGAGGACATTTCAAGATGTACACATACCATTTTTCATTGAAATATTTGTTCGATAAGACATCGTTGGGGGAAATAATATTTTTCAATGGCTTCTCCTATTCCTAAAATTTGATTTCGATATTATTGTTAAGTCGAGCGACTGAATTCAGATTCAGACCATCTATCAAGGCTAGAAAGTGGAGAAGAACCTGGTAATCTCGATGATAGTATTCCTAATGCACAAATATTTGTGATTAATATATTTGATGACCATTAAAGATATATTGTACATCTCTTGAATGTGGGATATGCACCATCCGGAATCACTACATCGTAGAAGAAACAATTAGTTGTAAGAGCTGCAGATTTCTAGTTGATCGTTGGACAATTGTACAAAATGGGACCAGATAAAATCCTTCGTCGCTGTGTTTTGGAACATGAGCAACCGATGGTATTGAATGAAGAACATGTTGGTGTTGCAAGAGGCCATTATGTAGGAAAAGAGACCGTGCATAAGATTTTATAGGATGGATTGCGGTAGCCTACTCTGCATGATGACGCCAGAGATTATTATCGCAGCTGTGATATCTACTAAAGAACTGGAAAACTGTCGCGGAGAGATGAAATTACCCTAGTACCTCATATAAAATTATAGGAATTTGACAAATGGTTTGTTGATTTTTTCGAACATATTAATACACAAGGAAAAATAATGAGTGCATGTTACATTATCACTGCGACGGATTACTTGACTAGATAGAATGAAGCAGAGCTAGTAAATGATTGTACTCTTGTGACTACTACAATATTTCTCTTCGACCGTGTAGTGACCTGATTTGGATGCCGAGATATTTTTATAAGTGATCAGGGCACACACTTTGAGAATCAGTTCATCGAAAAATTAACTAAATAATTCCATATGCAACACAGGAACACGACACCGTATCTTCAACAAGAAAATGGTGTTCTCGAGGCATTCGATAAGATCCTATATAATGCATTGATGAAGATATGTAATGTTCAAAAAGATGATTGAGATCAGAAAATACCTACAGTATAATGGGCATATCAGACCACCTGTAAAAAATTGATAGGCCAAACTCCATTTGTATTGATTTATGGACAAGATGATGTGATGTCTATGGAATATATTGTACCCAGTCCAAGGATAGTTGTGGTTATTGAAATGATTGATGTTGGTGTTGTCGAAGAAATATTGTTGCAACTTATGCAATTATAAGAAGATCAATTCATCGTAAGATATCATCAGAATATCGAGAAGAGTGTTTGAAATCTTGGAATGACCGACATATAAAGAGTAAGCAATTTCACATTGGAGATCTTGTTCTCAGGTATGACAGTAAGTTTTTGAAGCATCATGGAAAGCTTAGAACACATTGGCTAGGACAATATATTATCATTCAAATCACTGAAGGAGGAGCAATGAAATTTCAGAAGTTAGATGGCACACCCTTCACCGGATTGGTGAATGGAAGTCGGCTAAAGCCATATCAAGACAACCACACTTTGGTTTACTAAGAGTTTGAAAAAAAAAGAGAAAAGAAAAAAAAAACAACCACAAATTTACAACTGATTTTGTCGCAAGACTATGAGTGTTTTGTTTCAAGTTTATGAGTGTCTGGTCACAGATTATCTGTCTTTCACAGAAGAAGAAAAGTGTTTCAGACTATCTGTCTATCGCAAGAAAAGAACTGATGTTGCAAGCTCTATGCCTCTTGTAGGAAAATAATTTATGTCACACAACGAACTTTGGTCATGAATGAGAGTTGGATAATAGTTAAATTGAGGTTAGAGGAGATTTTGGTAGTGTGATTTTTGGTCACTTCTACCATTAATGCACAATAACTACCGTTGAACTGACATATGAAGTAATGGTTTGATTGGCAGTTTCCTTGAAATGATTAGAAATATTGCTCCATGTGACATAAATCACCGCCACCTTCTCCATTTATTGCAAGATCATGTGACTAAATGACTTAATTAATGAGTAAACATATATCATCTTTGCGCCAAAGTTTTGTAATTTCATTGCATCTGACTGCGTGATATTTCTGTGTTGAACTGTCTATCTGTAACTGTTGAGTTGAAGTTATTTTTCACAGAGTATGGGTGTTTCTGTCTCAAGCACAAGCACTGTTCAAGAATTAGGCATCGATACTCCATAACCTACATTGATCATGGAAGAGCATACCGAGGTTGTAGCACATCTTGAGATGATGATTGAATTCGTTTCACGATTGGACCATCTCGACACATCAAAAATAAAACATTCTGGTCATGGAATCATTCACAAACCAAGAGAAACAATAATGTGATATGCATCCATGTTACCAGATTATGTCCTACTAAGGCTAGTAAATGCACCAAAGGTCACCATTAGTAAAGATACCAGTATATGTTGGTCATGCTAGCAATACCTAAAGGAGTTTGGGTAATGGAAAATATTATACCTAACTTGCAGAAAATGGGAGTCATCGGTCATGACCTTTGGAAGTTCCTGTAGATTACGATCAAAAACTACATGACTACTATCATGGAAACTGAGGATGGCCCTTTCCACACTGTTTCGATAAAATAGGTGAGAGGATTATGTAAATCCAGATTATTTTCATTGATGCACATGCCACATTTTGGTTGCACAACAAAAGTTAAATCCTACGTGAAACACTTGCTGGTATGTTTTCATGGTGGATGTCTATGGCTCGATAGGAAAAATCACTAGACTTCGAGATGATAGCATCTATTAAAAGACTTCCCCTTGCAGGAGTCTATCCAAAGCCATTATTCACTAGGAAATACCAACATACAACATTGACAAACAGAATGAAGGATAAGTATGATCTAGAGAGTGATAGAAGAGGTTTTTCCATCACCTCCATAAATGACACAGTCGTTCGATTCGTAGCTAATGGTATATCCAACAAAATTCTAAGAAAAATGCGTCCAAACCAATGTACTACAAGAATGGTTGCTACGACAGAGCAGTGCATAACGGATGTCTAGATGAATTGGTCAACCTATATTTTGAACAAGCTATTAGCAGATGCAGAGGGTTCACAAGAAAAGGGTAATCCCTTTAACTATTCATGGATCTTAATTTTGATTTCCTTTATCACATGGTCAAAACTACCAAAATACCAAGGGGAAGATGTCCATGTTCCATGTAGAGGAGCTCGATACCAAAATATTCGGTACAACAAAGAGAACCCCCAACGGCTAAAAGATAATAATATAGAGTTATTCTTACAAGGAGAGGTACTTTGGAATTTTATTAAGAAGAAGGCGAGAATAACATACAAAATTGCAAAAAGTTTCACAATATTATAATATTTTTGGTTAGGGCCCATCACATATTTTTGGATCTGCAACAAGATCTTCCAAAGCAGTGTTTAGCCACACAGTTTAAGATTTCAGCTGAAGAGATTGACAACATTGTTCAGGGCTATCTTGAAGAATGGAGAGTTCCTGTCATGGAGGACCAAATCTTTGCATATATTGAACCACTACAGGATGACCTATCAATAAATAAGAATGGATATTAGGGAGGAGATCCACCAGCTAAAGAAAACCCACAAATATTTCCCTCTGCCAATAAATATGAATCCAGTGCAACCCCAAAAGATCAGGAGTTGGGGGATAAAGGAAATATGTTTGAAAAAAATCGCAAGAAGAGGAAGGTTGAGTGATCATCTGGTGTCGTCGGTCTTACCAATGATGATTACAACCTTATATTTGATAGGATGGAATAAGTAGCCAATGAGAGATGCAAAAATATGGAACAGAGGCATACAAAACTAGTAAGCAGCATTACTAACTTACTGCAAATGCTTTATACTACAATGAAAGAAGTTTGAGTCATGGTCTACCAAGCACCATATTCAACTATGTCATAGGAACAAGATGGCCCATCTGAAGATTGACCTTTCAAGACGTTGTCAACGAGTCCACAAATAAATATTCAAGTAGTTGGTCAAGCAATTAACTTGGGAACATCGGATCTCAATATCATTGTAAAATATGTTGGCCATGTAACTATTAATTTTTCTGCAGCAGCAATGTATCAACTACATTCTATCTAGCATGCTACAATTGAAGAGATATAAACAAGAGAGTGCCGGATTTTGGACAGCTGAAGACATTGAATAAGACCATTTCATCATTGAAGTAGACGATCAAAGAAGTAAAACAAAAACAAAACACATGGAGGGAGGATAGGCACTGACTGGATGTGACTTTTACACTTACCTGTAGCAACTTCATCAACGAAGGCATCACACCAGAAATGTTCTCAGAAGCAAAAGTATTCAGACTAGGTGAGGTCGTCGGGAACCTCCACAAGAGAGTCGCGGAGTTGGAATTGAGGATGATGCCTAGTACACCGGTAGAGGTATTGGAAGAGAAAAAGAAGGTAACCACTGAGGTTTCACAAGATATTGAAGAGGCATAAGGAATATGTACTAAATCAGTCGAACATGTTTCACAGTCATATGAATCCTTAATTGACGACAAAGTGTTGGAACAAGTTACAGAGCAACTGCATACTGCCGAAGCAGAATTTAACCAATTCAAGAATGACCTAAAGAATCTACTGACAATGGATAAAATGGAAAAGGATACGAACATTAATAAATTAGTGCAACAAGTAGCAAGACTACAAACACATTAGCAAAAAAGAACCAACCAGATCGTAGAGTTGTTGGCAGAAGCAGAAAAGGTAACAGGTATTATTCAACCTGTGCATAAAAAGGTGCGACAAGATCTGGGGTTGATAGGACTGACAACTTTGGAACACGATATTAGTTCCGAACTTATGGAAAAATTAGAAATAGTACAAGAACAAGTGCAACAAGAAACCAAACAAGTTGTGAAAATCTTTCAATATTTTCAAAGCAAGGTTGCACTGATGGATATTTCATACTGATGTGGTTCAGGATGAGCCAAAAGTGAGTCTTGGGGGAATATTAACCCCAAGATATGACAAGAAGAGATAACCACAATAATACTTTGGAAGATGAATATTATGGCAGTGAGACAAGAAAAGATCGCGGTGAAAGAATACACGACAAAAGAGGAAGAAAGTAGGTCGACACAAGGAGTTTACCTATTTTTGGTTAAGAGTTAGTTATACTAAAATTTTGCTTTTAGTAATATATCATGTTTTTAATTTGGGTTGATAGTGCCTATATTCAAATGTAATGGGATGGGTTAAATTAGTAATACAACCCGTAGACTGACAGTTGAGAGTCAGTCGACGATTAAATCAAGAAGTGAAAAAGCTTATAAAGGGTTTATCCAAGCTATGTGTGGATGATCCCGACTAGGTTCATAGTATGAAGAAAGAAATCAATATTTGTAAAGCATAAAATCATCGCTCCAAGTTGTGTGCGTATCGATTATTCAGAGCCGAAAGAAAAGAGAGAGACCAAAACCAGAGAGCATGAGACGAGAGAAGAATGTATGAATTGTAAAGAATATCTAAAGAATATTCTGCAAGTTGAGCAGACCAAAGGTTCCAAACCAATTATCATGCCACATGAAGATCAAATTTAGGTTTTTTCCCAAATGGTTTTCCATGTTATATCTCTTCTCTATGTGTCTTTAATGTTTGTGTTTATGTTGAATGCATATATGGCATGAATGAACCGATCTGAATGTGTCGCACATAATATGTTATGAAAGAAATAATATATATATATATATATATATATATGTATGTATGTATGTATGTATGTATATGTATATGTGTGTGTATATGTGTGTGTGTGTGTGTGTGTGTGTGTGTGTGTGTGTGTGTGTGTGTGTGTGTGTGTGTGTCACATATCTAATGAGTGGAATAAGTGTTAATGGTTGATGTTATATTATGTTATATATGTCGATGGATTAATAGGACATCGTTGTGAATGAATGTATAAGAAAAAATGTTATTTCTAGGTTTTGGTTGAGTGACATGATATTACTATAATAGGGAAATCCCCAACATAACTACAGAAGCTTGGTTCTAGAAGTTCCCATAAGATATCTTAGGTGAGACTTCATCTGCGTCACAGGTGTTGTCAACGGAGTCCTGATATGTCAGGCCAATATCTTGGGCTTTGTTGACAAAATAGGGATATGAACCTAGGTCAACCATAAGTATGCCAATAGATTCATTGACGACATGCTGCTTATTCCTGCCCTTTTTCACTAAATAAATCTCTTTACACTTTTTCCCCACATCCATATTTGTCGGGGTGGCGCTCAGCTCCTCATCACTATCATGGTAAGATCTATGTGGGTTGTCTTCTTCTTGTGCCCCCCCTGGTTGGGTATCCGATGTACCCTCCTGTTGTATACCAGTTTTAGCAGACAATAAATCATTTGCGATGGATTGTTTCTAATCATCCTCCCAATCCCAAACTATTGTGTCAATTTCCTCCTCTGATAATTGAAATGAAGTATTTAACCATTGGTGTAGGGGATCTTATCTTGGTTGAAGATAAAGATGGTGAGCCCCTATAGTAAGCTTAACGATATTATGGTATGGGTGTATAGTCATAGAGGAAATTGTTTAGTAACTCCCAATGTGATGCCTTAGTGCATTAGCATGCATATATACTTCAATATCATTCTCTTGTTGTAGTCGTCGATTATCACCAAACCACAGATTTTGATTTTGTGCCCCATGAATAAAAAGTTTAATCTCACTCATGTGCATCGATAGTGGCAACCAATAACTCATTTAGCATGAACGTCATCCAATTTATTTGAACTCCTACAGCACATTGCTATGCTACAACAATGGTATACTAGCAGTACACTAGTTCGGTCTTATTTTCCGTAGTAGGTTACTTGAAAAAAAATAGTTGTGAATCTAACACCTTGATCATTAATGGAGGTTTCATCAAAGCTCTAATTATCTCACATCATATTATATTTTTCCTTCATTCGAGCAATAATGCATTTGTCCTGCTTCTTGCCAGCAAAGAATGGTGTTGGATCAACTCCTACCTTATGTAAGCCTGTAATAGAAGCTATTAGGTCGACATCAATAGATATTTGGGTAGTTGACCATAGATACCCCCATGAAAACAAACCAATTGTTTCTTCACGCATGTGTTAAATTCAACAGTTTGACCAAAATGGGGCATATACAACAGTGACAGAATGATCAAATTCTCTAAACCACAAGCCTAGTCCATGGGTACCAATAGAATAGGCACACCTTCCACTAGCTACATCAATGTCATATACTTCGACATGTGAATTTTGGTGAGAGAATGACAATTTCTTCCATCCATGATGTCCATCTCCACATGAAGTCCTTTCGGGTTGGATGGATTTACCAGTGGATATTTGGAATTCTTTCAAATGACTACATGGGGAGCATCATCCTTCCAAGGTGGAATATACCCCGACAGTATGGTCAATGAATCAAACCTAGAAGCCTCAACATCATGGGTGGCTTTAAATCTCTTCTTTGGAAGAACTACCCAACTAGTTGTTCATTTCTTTCTTGGTGGATTCAAAAGGTTTAGACACAACATAACCTCTGGTGCCTCCTAGAGAATAGGTATCGCAGATGGGATTTCTAGAGCTAAACCACAAAAAAATCGAGAGCTTGAAATATGGATACCCATGGAAAAAACTTAAAACACTGAATAGTTAGATGCAGACGACTATCTTGCTTAATACACTTCATGCTCGACACAATGAGACAAGTAAACATATTTTGGTGTTGAAATAGATCTACACGTGGAAAATCGGTCAGACCACATGGGTAGTTATTTTGATTTGATCTTCAATTAATTAAAAAAAGGTGGAGACTAATCCCTTTGCACGCTAAAATATTTTTGGTCATTTATGACAAGGTGCCATTAAATCCACCACTCTGCTTTCCATTAAAGCAACTACTTACCATTGAGTAACTGTAGACTAGACATAAAAGTGCACCTCCAAATCCCATCACGACACAAAAATAACTGTGAAATATAGATAACCTTGAATGCGACACCCAACATACAATAACAAGACTTAGACAAACAATTTTTTTTCTTTAAATTACTAAGTTAAGAGAAGTACAACTATCCCGATAAGGTTTTAGCCGATTTCCATTTACTAATCCATCGAGGGGTGTACCATCTAACTTCTGCAACTGAACTGCACCCCCATCTATAACATAATTGACATCATATGGTCCCAACCAATATGTTCGAAGCTTACCAAGATGTTTTAAGAACTTGTCATTGTAAAGAAGAACAAAGTTGCCAAGTTGGAATTGCTTGAAATTAGTTTGTCAATCATGCCACACATTTTTTCACTCCTTATGGATGTGTTAGTGGTAACCCGCAATGAAGCGATCTTCCTCCAACTATAGTAACTAAGACAATATTTCTTCAATTGCACCCACATCTGTCATATCAGTAATTGCAGTTATTCTTAATCTAGGTACAATATATTCCATAAGCATGACAACCTCCTGTCCATAAACTAATCAAAGGGAGTATGTCCCGTAAGTTTCTTACATGTCGTGTGATAATCCCATAATATTGTAGGTGTTTTGTGATCCCAGTCATCACGACTCATATTGAAAATCTTGGTAAGTGTGTGTTTTAAATTTTTATTAAAATCTTCAAAATATCGATTTTCCTGCAGATGATATGGTGTTTTCTTCTTGTGATGGATATGCAATTCTTCATCTATTTTCTCAATCACTCCATTAACAAAGTGTGTACTATGGTTGCTTACTAGGATTTTTGGACAACCAAACTTGGTTACCACATGATCGAACAAAAACCTAGTAGCAGTCATTGCAGTACAATCTTTGACTGGTGTAGCTTCATCCCATCTGGTTAAACAATATGTCTCAGTATTTATATGTCGAGCACATTTCCGTATACCTGGTGGATTAATGGAACCCACAAAATTGGCAACCCACTTATCCAATGTCTACAAATATATATGTGGTACCAATGACATTTCATCCCGGTGGGATGGTTTCCTTGTGCATTGACAAATATTACAACTCCAACAGTAGTCAAGCACATATGAATGGAGTGTAGGCCACCATAATCTTGCCTGTAATTTTTTTTGTGTTGCCGCTTTCCTTACATAGTGTCCCCCTGCCACTCTGAAATGAGCGTCAACTAACTCTATTGGTCACTCATTCTCCAAGACACAAAGACATAGTATCTCATCTGTCCACATCTTATATAATTATCTAGGTATAAGCTAAAAGTCTATAGCTTTTACAATCAATTGTTTTTTTTGTGTTGTGATAAATTCTTATGGTTCCCTTCCCATAGTCAAGAAACGCACAATGTCTTTGTAATAATCATCAACCATTTTCACTATGAATAGTTGTGCACCAGGAATATTATCGTCTAAATTGGTGGGTTCTTCCTTCTTTTCTAGCCTTGAGAGATGGTCAGGACCCGCATTCAACCTTCCTAGTCTTACAACAATTTCAAAGTAGAATTCTGGGAAGAGAAGGAGCCATTGACATATCTCCCGCCAATTATGGGCTTATTGACCAGGTATTTTAAGGCATAATGATCCATAAACATCTTAAAATCACCACCTAGTAAATAATGTCAAAATTTTTGGAGTGCATATACCATAGCAAGTCCCTACCACTCGGTCATCATAAACTTTCTCTCTGTAATCAACAAATTTCCACTATCAAATGCAATGAGGTGATCGATAGATCCCTCACCTAGTTGTTGTGATAATTGCTTCTCAAGTTAGATCTAGGAGCTAGAACAATTTCACCATCAAAGTGTTTGACAAAATATGCAAGAGAAACAAAGAGACAGAAATAGTTGGAATATACATGTGAATGTTAGATTTTTATCATTTAAGCTAGCATTAACTTAGGATCTTAACTAAGAGAATAACAAGCACAACAATCAAACACATAAGACAATGAACACAAAGATTTTCCTTTGGGAAACCATAAAGGAGAAAACCCCGCAACTTCCTCAGAGATAGAATCAACACCAAATAGCAAAGCCCCAAAAACAATAAGATGATATCCTGACAATAGTAGCCTCTTTCTTTCTAGCCCCAACAACTTCTTCTTCCTCATCTATGCGCTACAACTGAGTGTGAGTGAGTGTGTGATAAATAGAGAGGCTCACTCTCTATTTATACTAATTCCCGACTTGACAATGACTCACTAGGGCCGACTTCTCTAGGAGAGTCTAATAACCCTAGTACCCCAGAACTGTGGGGACTTTAACCCTTGAACAATAGGAGGGTTACCCACAATGACTTGACATGACTTGTTTACATTATAGAACCTCCCGATAGGAACATCGGGGCATGACATGACTCAAATACATTACAGACACTTCCCAAAATAAACATCGGGGTACAAGACATAAGATATACAAGTGAATACATTCCAAAGTTACAAATACATCAACACTCCCTCTTAACTAGGAAGGTATTCTTTCGACACAATTTTCAGCACTGGTCTTGTTCTCTGTATCAACTAGATTATCTCAGCATCTTCATCTTCAAGTTGTCTTCATCTTCAAGTCTTCTTCGTCTTCAAGTCTTCTTCATCTTCAAGTCATCTTCATCTTCAAGTCATCATCATCTTCATCACGGGATCTGGATCATCACGACTGGTGGATCATCACTTGATCTGGATCGTTATTGCTAGATTATTATCAAGTCTGGATCATCACTTGATCTGGATCATCATCAAGTCTGTACCATCATCGCATCTAGATCATCACTTGATCTAGATCATCATCAATTTCGGATCATTATCACATCTGGATCATCACTTGATCTAGATCATCATCATCGGTGCTATATCTCGATTCTTCTCGTCACAGGAAGTTCTACAGAGACAACCCTTTTTCATGCTGGTTGTAGGCCTACCCTTCATGTAGGTATTCAACACTTATATCTGACCCTAAGTCAGAATGGCCCGCCCAACTCTTACATCTGACCTCATCTTGTCAGAAAGGCACGCCCATCACTCACATTTGACCTCATCTTGTTAGAAAGGCACAACACTCACATCCAACCTCATCTTGTCAGAAAGGCTCTACACTTACATCCAACCTCATCTTGTCAGAAAGGCTCTGCACTTACATCCGAACTCATCTTGTCAGAAAGGCTCTGCACTTACATTAGACCATGTTCGAAAACATTACATCAAAAGGGCTCTTAGTCTCAGACTGAGGATTCCTGGTAACTGACCAGGTGCCTCCATTCTCCTAGAGAATGGAATTAGCCCTTATATCTGATCAAGTGGGAACACATCCCTCAATAACATCAGAATGGCCATGCACTCACATCTTATCATGTAAGACTACATCCCACAGTCATATCAGAATGGCCCTCAGTCCCAGAATGAGTATTCCTGGTAATTGACCAGGTGCCTCCATTCCAAGAATGACATTCAACACTTATATCTGATCATGTTGGAACCAATCCTACAGTCACATCATAATGGCTCAGCACTCACATATAACATGGAAGGAACCAAATCCTCTCACCATGAAAGAATGGCTCAACCCTTACATCTGACCATGGAAGGAACCTAATCCTCTCACCATGTCAGAATGCTTCTAGGTCTCATCATTTCCCCTTGGAGGGAACCTTGATCTGGAGAACACCAAGATTCTCCCTGAAGTACTCAAACTTCACTCTAGCCAATGGATTCTTCAAGACATCAGCCATCTGTTCATCCGTTGCAAACATACTGGAGCTTCACTACTCCTCTCTGCACCATATCCATGATATAGTTATACTTAATCTCGATATGCTTCAAATTGTCATGGAACACTGGGTTCTCTGACAACTTCACACAAATCTGGTTTTTGCAATATATACAAGTAGCATCCAACTGGAGATCAAATAAATCAGACAGTAGCTTTCTCAGCCACACTGCCTCGCAACTAGATGAACAAGCTGCGACATACTCTGCTTCGGCTGTACTCAGTGCCACACAGGACTGCTTCCTGCTAAACCAAGAGATCACACCTGATCCCATACTGAAGCAACATCCTGAATTGCTTTTCCTATCGATGGCACTGCCTAACCAATGTGAATCAACATAACCCTCCAAGTTAATCTTCTGATTTGCCTCGTACTTGAGCCCATAATCAACTGTGCCCTTCAGGTACCTCAAAATATGCTTTGTAGCAATCAAGTGAACATGTCTCGGATTTGTCAGGAACTGGCTCAAGGTGTTCACATCAAAGTAAATATTTGGTCTCGTGTTCATCAGGTACACCAAGGACCCAATCATCTGACGATACATCGTAGCATCAACCACTTCTGATGAAGCCTCACTCAATAGCTTCATGTTTGATGCCATAGGTGTGGTTATGGCCTTGCAGTCCATCATCCTGAATCTATTTAGAATCTCTAATGCATACTTTCCTTGTCCAAGGAAGATTCCATCCACATTTTCCCACACCTCCATGCCTATGAAATAGTGCATCAAACCCAAGTATTTCATTTAAAACTCGGTAGCAAGTTTCCTCTTCGTATCAACAATCAACCCATCCATACCTGTTACAAACAGATCATCCACATACAGTAGGAGTATCACTGGATTGCCATATTCAACCTTTTAGTAAAGGTTGGAATCTGCTTTACTCTTGGTAATGCCCAAACTGGATAGAAAGCCACAAATTCTGTCGTACCATGTCCTGGTTGCCTATTTCAAACTGTACAGGGATTTCTTCAATCTACACACATGAGACTCCATGTCATGTGTCTCAAAACCGAGTGGCTGCTCCACATACACTTCCTCTTCTACTACACCATTCAAGAAAGTAGTCTTGACATCCTTCTGGTCTATCTTCCATTTCATCAGTGCAGCCAGAGCAAGTACTGATTTGATGGAAGTGTATCTGGCTACAGGTGCAAAAGTTTCTTCATAATCTATTCCTTCTTTCTGGGAGAAACCACGGGCCACGATTCTTGCTTTATATTTCTCTATGCTTCCATCTGCAGCATGCTTGATCTTATAGATCCATTTGGAAGTTACAATGGACTTCCCTTCTGGTCTTAGGGCAACATCACAAACATCATTCTTCATGATCGATTGATACTCTTCGATCATGGCCTCCTTCCATTCTTTCCTTTCTGCCGCTTCTTCATATTTGGAAGGTTCTTTATCAATAATGTCACATAGCAAGGCTACATAACTGGAGCAGGACCTAGTTCTCTTTCTTCCTCTGTGTGTTTCTTCTGAAGCTCCATATCTTTCTGCACCTTGGATAATTTCACGTACCCAAACAGGTTTCCTCTTATGAGGATTCTTCTCCTAAGGTGGATCTACAAGTTATTGAGGTTCTTCTAATTCTCGATCTTCTTCTTGAATTTCTTTGTTCATGGTTGTATCATGAATTCTGGGTGCTCTTGTTTCTTCAGGTTCTTTAGTCGGTCTCTTCCTGGATTTGATGTAGGCCGAATCTTCGTCAAATGTTACATCTCTGCTAATGTCAATCTTCTTGAACCCTAGGAAGTATATTCTGTAAGCCTTCAAGCTTTCAGAGTATCCCACAAATATACCCTTCTTTCCTAAAGGATCTAACTTCGTCCTCTTTTCTTTCAAAATGTGTATGTATATAGGACAAGCGAATATTCTGAGATGGCTGACTTTTGGTTTCTTTCCAGAGAATACTTCCTCAGGTGTCTTGTTCTTGAGTACTCTGTGTGGAGTACGGTTCTGTACATACACCATTGTAACCCATCATTCCTTTTGCATCCAATGCAGATATGGAGAGGAGGTTCTTATTTAGTCCAGGTACAAACAATACATCTTTCATCTTGATAGACTTTCCAGAGTCTAGCTTGTATGAGGATTCACCACTACCTTTTATTGGATATTGGTAGTCATCTCTGAGTTTCACCTTGTGAGGTGATTCATGTTCAAATAGTTTCACAAAGGATTCCTTGAATCCTATCATATGTTTGGAAGCACCACTGTCTATAAGCCAATCATTGCTACCATGTGTGATAGTTCCCGTAAGAGCGAAAATCAGAACATATTCTTCATCACTTGAAGAATCATCATTGTCTTGTCTATTTCTCTTTGTGGAAGGTTCATCATCCTCTGCAGCATGAGCATGATGTCTTCTCTTGTTTCACTTCTTCTTGTGAGAGCTACTTTTGTTTCTAGGACAATCTCTAGCAAAGTTTCCTCTTTCATCACATGTATAGAAAATGAACTTAGACCTATCTCTAGGCTTTCTAAAGTTATTCCTTTGATAAGAGTACTTACCTCTGTGGTGGCTAGATCTGGTTTTCTTGGATTGTACTGTGAGAGCTTGATCTTCACTTCCCATCTTTTCTTCTCGAGCTGCTATCCGAGCTTCTTCTTGAGAGCATTCTTCCCATAGTCTGTTGAACTTGACTAAATTATTTCTGGCACAGATCCCTTGAATGAAAGAGTCCCATGTCCTAAGGAGACCATTCAAGGTGGTCATTACAATCTCTACATTCTCCACTTCTTCATCTACTGCTTCAAGTTGTTCTTTGATCTAGGATACCCTAGTGAAGTATGACTATATGGTCTCTGCATTCTGGATCTTCACATTCTTCAATTGGTTCCTCAAGGTCATCTTCCAGTTTATGTTCTTTCATTCAAATAGTTTGGTTAGGGCATCAAACATAGCTTTAGGTGTCTTCAGGGAGTAGACCTGTGGTATGAGGTGATCCTTGATTGAATCAGCAATAATCCTTTTATCCATAACCAACTTCTTCTTGTGTAAGGCCTTAGCCTCATCTCCCTCTGGAACTGGAATCTCCTGATTGATGTAGGAGTCCAACTCATTTTCTTCCAGGACTAGGGAGATCCTATACTTCCAGGCTCGGAAGTTATCAGCTCCCTCAAGATTTTCATCAAGATTGGTATGATGAGACATCTTAATTGAGAACCTCAAATGGAAATACAAAATATTTAGATCTTACCAGGTTAAGATGTCAGATCTGGATCTGGAGCTGAATTTCTATAGTGCTCGTTTAGGAGCAGATTAGGGTTTGAATTTCTTGGATTTATGTCCAACCAAATGCTTTGATATTGATCTCTAAACTTTATATTTTGAGGAGGAGATCAATCCAGGCCTGGGCTCACTCAAAAATTCCACTTCTGTGGAAAGCCCTAATTTCTGGCACTAGTGTTGGGTCAAATACTGAAAATTCTCAGAATCAGATTCTGCTTCAACAAAAAAATGTGCCCTGGGGAGGAGAGTCAATCCAACCTTCATTTGGTGAAAATATATGGAGAGAGATCCAAAAAGCAGGAAACCCTAGTTTCCGCAGCTGCACAGTGTCTTCTTCTCAGGTTAGCTCTAATACCATGTTAGATTTTTATCATTTAAGCTAACATTAACTTCGAATCTTAACTGAGAGAATAACAACCACAGCAATCAAACACATAAGAAAATGAACACAAAGATTTTCCTTTGGGAAACCATAAAAGAGAAAACCCTGCAACTTCCTCAAATATAGAATCAGCACCAAATAGAAAAGTCCCAAAAACAATAAGATGATATCATGACAGCAGTAACCTCTTTCTTTCTAGCCCCAACAAATTCTTCTTCCTCAGCTATGCACTACAACTGAGTGTGAGTGAGTGTGTGATAAATAGAGAGTCTCACTCTCTATTTATACTAATTCTTGACTTGACAAAGACTCACTAGGGCCGACTTCTCTAGGAGAGTCTAATAACCCTAGTGCCCCAGAACTACGGGGACTTTAACCCTTGAACAATAGGAGGGTTACCCACAATGACTTGACATGACTTTTTTACATTATAGAACCTACCGATAGGAACATCGGGGCATGACATGACTCAAATACATTACAGACACTTCCCAAAATAAACATCTGGGTATATATCAAGGTGATAATACATTCTGAAGTTACAAATACATCAACAGTGAAAGGTGCTAATATCAAACCATTATATTACAACACACCTTGAATAAGTGTATGATACATATTTGTAGTACATTGGACAAATTTGAGAGGCTATGGAAGCCAATTGGGGTGGTACATGTGTCATGGTGAGATTTGACCTCAATCCCCCCTAGGTGGACCAATGGAGACCCAAATCATCCCAAAAAGTCATGAACCAAGGTGTGAACGTTGGTGTGTTGGGTCATTAATGAGTCCTAGAAAAGCATGGGTGAGAAGATATAGGTGAGTGGGAGGCTCTAGGTGGCAATAAATGCTCATAGGAGAGACAAAATAGGCCAAATACACCACTGGCGCACTTAGTCAAACCTGGATCCCACAAATCAAGGAGGTAGCGCCCAAATGCATTAATGAGGGTGCAGATGGGCTAGGTTGACCAAACTAGGGAATTGTTGTAGGTGTGAACAGGCCAAAATAACCAGATATATTGTAGAATCAACTCTCCTAAGTCTAAACCATATGATATCATTGCATGAAGGAAAATAAAGTACTAAACTATGTACTAAACTATGTACTAAGGATGTATTCCTTCTCCAACACCCCCCCTTAATCTAGACTTAGTACATCACATGATTTATTGAGGCCTTAGCAACTTAGGAACAAGTCACCTTTTACAAATTTTATTGATCCATGTAACAAAGGTAAGGAGGAAAACCTCATGGGACAAAACCTCCCCTCAAAAAAATGGATTATGACATAGAAGCAAGGTTGCATACATTCCAAACTAAAAAAATGTATGGAGGAATCTTATTCTTGGGAAGAAGTGGAATGTGCTCAACCGACTTAGGAACAACTGCATGATGAACCCTTAGATCATGTAGAACAACTGAAACACACTGATAGGAGAGCGAATGGTGCTCTTCAGACTTGAACCTCGAACCAAATAGGATGCCATGCCTGAAAGAGACTGAAGGTGCTTGAGAATTAGTGACCCCAAGTGATTCATAAGGATCTTGAAGCATCAAATTTGAATGAAATTTGTAATAAGATCCAAGAAGGTACGCCATTGTGATGGAAAGGACTTCTCCATCTTCATATGAACTTGAAGGAACTCTACTAGTGATGGTGGAGGGATATATGGGAAAAATAGTGTGAAGCAATGAGAGATCTTCACTTCACATTCAAACCTCTTCATATTTTGAACCAATACTCTCATGTGAAGAAAACCCATCTTCTAGAGAAGGCTCGCTATGAACGTCAACTAGAAGTACATATTCCCCATTCGTAACATAAGAAATAGAGGAGAAGGGTGTAGAATGGATATATAAATCTTCAACAGTAGTGATGGCAGCAACTCATATGCCCTCTTCATGAAACATAGCTTCTTGACAAGGAGAGGAAGCCATAGAGGAAGAAACTTGATCTGGATCATTTGCTGAATCTTTGGCTACTTCTTCTTCTTCATTTCAAATAGCTTCTTGAGAAATGTATGAGGCCGAGATCATAGGAGAAAGAACACATAAGGAGGTTCCCATTTTCTTGCTCTACATATATCTCACATATTCTTGTTGTATTCCAATAGCTTCATCTAGATTCCTCCAAAGCTCGAATGGGTAAGTAGCAGAATCAAGAAGGTAGAGCATTGTAGGAGGTATAGCTAGACACATAGTTCCATAGGATCTATCATTGTCATTAAGCCAATCATACTTCTCTTGACAGCACTCTGGCTCTTTCACATCTCCAATGGAAACATCATAGAGAAATTTCCTCTTGAGATATGCACACATATTCAACTTCCATTTAGAATAGTTGAATGGAGAAAGGAGAGGAACAACTTTCGAATCCATGAAGTTGTTGTAAAAACCTGCAATGAAAAGCACTCACATAAATTGGAAATATTCCCTAAACAACAACTCAACCTCACAAGATTTATTGCAGCTCCAACAAGCTCTGAGACCATGTGAGAATTGCTTCTCAAGTTATATCCAGGAGCTAGAACAATTTCACCATCAAAGTGTTTGAAAAAATATGCAAGACACAACAAAGAGACATAAATATTTGGAATAGCACATATGAAAGGTGCTAATATCAAACCATTATATTACATAACACCTTGAATATGTGTATGATACATATTTGTAGTACATTGGACAAATTCTAGAGGATATGGAAGCCAACTAGAGTGGTACATGTGTAATAGTGATTTTTGACCTCAATCCCCCCTAGGTGGACCAATGGAGACCCAACTCAGCCCAAACAGTCACGAACCAAGGTGTGAACATTGATGAAGTGTGTTGGGTCATTAATTATTACTATACAAGCATGACTGAGAAGATAGAGGTGAGAGGGAGGCTCTAGGTGGTAATAAATGCTCCTAGGAGAGCCAAAATAGGCCAAATTCACCACTAGCATACTTAGTCAAACCTGGATCCCCCAAATCAAGGAGGTAGTGCCCCAATGCATTAATTAGGGTGCAAATGTGCTAGGTTGACCAAATTAAGGTGTTTTTGTAGGTGTGAACATGCCAAAAATAACCAGATATATTTCGGAATCAACTCTCCTAAGTCTAAACCATAGGATATCAGTGCATGAAGGAAAATGAAGTTAGCCTAAGGTCTAAACTATGTACTAAGGATGTATTACTACTCCAACAGTTGTGCAAGTACTTCTCCTAGCATGACAGACGATGCATTGACATGCACATGAACTTCTTTCTGCCAATCAGGAAATACCATAATAGTTGTTGAAACCCTTTTCTATTTGAGCACATCAAGACTCTTTTGATATTCCTCATTCCATTAGAAATTGAAATATTTCTTCAACAAATTATCCATTGGATTTGTAATCTTCGCATAACCTCTAATAAACTTTCTTTAATGACCAGTATGACCCAACATGGTCCTCGACGTGTTCCTCAGTTTTTTAATTGACAAAGGTGGTGGTAGATCGACAATGATTGCAATCTTCGTAGTGTCCATCAGTATTCCTTCTTTGCATATGACATGACCCAACAAAATACCAAAAGGGGCACAAACGATGCACTTCTTCAAATTTAAAGAAATTTAAAATTGTTTGCAATGTTCAAGATTAATCTAAAGATTCTCATTATGGTAATTAATTGTCCCATTTACTTTCTAGTCATCAAAGTAGACTTCTAGGAATTTATGAATAAAATATTTGAAAGCAATTACCACTATCCTAGAAAAAATAACAGGGGAATTCTAAAGTCCAAATGACATTATTGTATACTCGAAATGGCCCCATTCTATCGTGAAGGTGGTCTTATGTCAGTCCTCTTTTGCAATCTCGATTTTATGCTACCAGGAAAATCCATCGATAAAATAATATACCTCTTGTCCCCCTACAGTCTCAAAGACCTCATTTGTAAACACTATATAAAAAGGATCATGCAGGAAAGCATCGTTCAATTTTCTCAAGTTGACACAAATACCGTATTTCACCGGTTTTCTTATCTTGTACAACTATTGGGATGATCCACTCTTATTCTTCAAAAGGTTCAATAATTATTTCATCCAACATTTTGTCTATCTCTACCTTAAAATTCTCTTTGTATCTTGGATTCCATCTATATCGTCACTACTTAATAGGATTTGCATTTGGTTTTAGGGGAATATTCATTTCACCCAAATCCCCAACAATTCCTTTAATTTTTCGTAAAGTTTTTCAGAAATAGGTCTTGAAATTCATGTAATAAATTAGTGATTTTCCCAATAGTCTCATCATCCTAGTAATCCCCAATATTTGAAAACTTTGGATTTTCAGGAGAACCAATATTCACTCTATCCTACTTATTCATGCTTTTCAATGGATAAGGTAAAGCTAGTCAACTAGGAAATTGCTATCTTTTGTCGCCAACCCATCCTCCATGAATTTCTCTCAATATTCCATGATTAGTATGTTTTTCCATCACTCATGATTCATCCAATTCGTGAGGTCTTTGACAGATTTGGAAAGTGCTTTAGTCACCTATGGGGGTTTACCATATCTTAGTAAGTCTATTTTATGAGCTAGCATGACTTATCTTCTAGCAACTCAATTTTCCTTTATAAGGATGTATTACTATTGTAATAATCATCAATTCATTTTATTAATAATACATGGAAATATTTATGGATCATTCTCCACTTCTCTTGTATCCAGTGTCGTTATTCCTCTCTCTATTTCCTTCCTTGTGAATGATTGTGAAAAATATCTTGTATCTATATATTCATTATATGTTTCCACATGATATTAGAGCCTCAATTTCTACAAGTTGTAGCACCAACTTGTATTTCCCTCTTTAGTTCGCATTACAACTCTCTCTCTCCTTGTTGCAGTCCTTCTCCTCTTATTCGACCGGAATCTTCTCCCACTCCTTAGGCAAACACCCTCTTCATTAGTCTCATTATCACCTTGTAACATCTCAAATCAGTCTACCCATATTTTCCATACCTTCTTCCATCACTACCCATGTCCTCCCCGCACAATGATTCACTCGTCAGACTCCATCCGCAAAATTCATTTTTCACATACCAACATTTTAATCCACAGTTTTAAGGACTTTAGGTATTTACCTCTAGTTATTGGAAAAATTCTCTCTCGGCCTCACTATATGACTTAATAGTATACACAATGATCTCAGTAATATGCCCTTCCAAAATATTTTTGACCCATAAATCAACAACCTTGGAGATGGTATTATTAACACTATCCAATCGTCGGATCAGTTGAGGTGTCCAACCCCTAGGTTCACCTCCTTGAAAAAAATTATTCTAAAGTGCTAGTCTTAGCAACCATTCATACAATATAGCAGGGATTCACTAAAGAAAATCTCATGGATATCTGAGTAAGCGTACCTTTCTAACCTTTCCCCTAGATTCATTCATGACCCCGTACTTTCTTCTTGTGCAAATTCCTGAGCCTTATGTTTTATCCAATCCTGAATCTCAGGCTTCGTTGGGTGCCAAAACATGTCCCTTTCACGATGATCTTGGTCCCAACCACGGAAGAATTTGTTGGTTCATTATTAAGTAAGCCATGTTCAACTTCCTATCCAACCAACAAAACCCAAAGCTACCATCCTAACAGGACTTAACCCCATTGGAATCACCTGCGAAGCAAGTGAGGTATCACCCGAAATACCTATAGGAGTTGTAGGAACCAGGTTTTCGTAGTGGTAAATGGGATATTTTCATGCTAGACATTGACAGGAAAGCCATCAACACATAACTACTACACCATAATATTACAACCCATGTACAAACTTAAACATATTCATAAAACCCATTAAATCCTTTTCAATTCAAATACTTATTCATAAGTTAACATATTATCATAAGTCACAACAATACACAAAACATCACACAAAGTTATCATGCACCATTTGACACAGCCTAGTTAACGTGGAATCCCATATGGGAAAAACCACAAGAGCACTCGTTAGTTGACAAGAGTCGTATCTCGAACGCTTTGGTCTGCACACATAGCCTACAGACATTCCTCCATAATCCTCATTACATTGAGTCTGCGCACACAGCTTGTGGATCGAAAGTATACTCATAATCCTTATTCATATTTTACATAACTATATAGAACATTCTAATGACATTACATACTTTATCTCTCCAAAACTTATCTTCAACCAACCCTATTTTTTCTTTGAATCCCCAAAAATCCCAACCTTTTACATTTTTATAAGCCTACTTTCTGAATTTACATCCCACGCCCACTACCCAAAAGTGGACAACCCTTCTAACTAATTCACCGACTCTACCATTGGACTCTGTCAGTACAATTACTTTTCCCCCAAAACTTCCCAAAAATTCAAAGCTGACCGTTTCAATGCTTGCTCCGTCACAACCCTGTTCGCACCTCGACCAAGCTTCCAAACTTAGAGACCAAACTTAACCAACTTTCCTAGGGCCAATAGAATCCATGAATTGATTCTTACAAGAAATTATTTGAAAGCATACATCAAGTTGGACTCTTTCTACACACATTGAAGATCACTCTGAGGGTTGGATACTCTAAGGGATTGTTGAGTAGAAAAAGAGAAATACTTCCTTTTGGTGTGTGGGGAAGCGGAAGAGATTTCTATGGTTGGGATGGCTTATTGAGATTCTTGTAGTTCTCTAAGGTGAGTATATATGCTAAGCATGGGAGATAATGGGTGGGGTTGAGAAAGACTCAATCATGTAGGTGTTTCCTTCATCTTGGTGGCCTCATAACCCAACATGTGGGTGGTATCTATAGCTTATGATTGGGTGGAAAATTGCTCTTATGTATCCAACTGCTTAGATGTTATTATTTTAAAATACAATTTCTTTGTTTTCTAAGCATATGCAAATGATATTTACCTCATGTTGTGGAAATGGTTATTTATGCATTTTGTGTGTGTGAATATGGTTTTAATTCCTTTCTATTTTATATTAATGCACCTACACATGCATTTCTTAAATTCATCTTTCTCTTGCAGGCTTAAATTAATTCACAAATTGAATAATGGTCTCCATTTATGAACCTTTGAATTATGGTATTCATAAGTACCCATATCGTGGACAAAATAATGGATAGGGAACTCACACTTAGGAAATGCACATTTATTATTATTATTTTTGTTTACATATGAGCATATATTATAGTTACATTCTTGATATGACACATATGATTAATCCTGATCATATCTCCTTTGTTTGTAGATGTGGCACTAGTGAGTCCAATGTGTTGGTAGTAACAATGAGGTCGGGTGGAGTAGATTTATCCTAAGCTACCGGCTCAAGAAAGAGGTGGGATGTGCAGGACATCTTGTTGAATGTGCATAGTAGACTTGATTGACTATTCGATGGGGTAACAAACTAGGGGTAGAAGAACCTAGGAAGGAAAATTTTTAGGGGAAAAATTTAGCCCGTGGGCTATTTTTCAACCTTTTCTCCAAAAAAAAGGATTCGTCAATTTTCCTTTTTTGAAAGATGATTTTTGCCAAATTCCATGTGATAATTTTTTTTACTGTAAAATTTTCCAAAATTATCTAAAAACTATATGAAGTCCTTAGAAATTTAAATTCTTTTTTTTTGTAATCATGAAACATTTTATGGTTGCAAATTTAAGAATTAGTAAGATTCTCCAAGGTTTCTACACTTTGAGAAAATTATGGATCCTTAAAATTTTTCCTGGAACCTAGAAAAGGAGCTAATAGAGATATACTTTGGGGTACCTACGAAGTGGTGATCTATCATGAGGAGGGTAGCATTGGTTTCACAATGAATAAGGGATCTAGATAGAGGATCACTATCCCCATCGATGTAGCATCCTCTTGCTAGTAAGTATGACAAGAAGGATGAGGAGTATCAGGGTAGTGAGGATAATAACAAGTCGAGGCAGTGGAATTGACCCCATGCTACGCATGGATATTTTTGTGCATGTGTCATGTTTTTGACAGAGTTGAGGATTTGATGTAAGCGCTCATTATTTTTTTATGACACGTGCACACATGCTTTTATGGGTTTGTTTAATGAACCTTACATATTATGGAGGCAATGAAAAAATGCATATGTGATTATTATTTATGGTTTATTCTTATATACACCCATAGTTTATTTTTTCTTTTTATGTGGAATAATATAGATACCAATCTAGAATTAATTCGTAGTAAGATCTATGAAGCCATTTGGACTCCTAGGAATATGAATGAATTTAATGGATTCAAATTGTCTAACTCTCAGATATTTTCTAAAGAGACAAATATCACACACCCAATCATAGTTATTTAATTGTATAACAAACAATTGAGAATTGATATGAACATGATCATGAAAAATGCAATATTGGAAGGCATCAATGAGGATATTGATCACAGTATTGTATTCCGCTTGATTATTTTTGCAACTCCAACACATACATCACTAACATGGAGAAAGGAATGTGAAGGGGTCTAAATGGCCCAAGTTAATGAGGTGAGATTCCAAATTTACCAACTTGTGCCATGAATATAATTTTTGTAACATAGAGGGTGAAAATACATTTGATAAGGCCACAAAAAAAACTGATAAGACCCATAATAAAAAATTCTATAATGAAAAAATTCAAGTGATGAATTAAATTCCTTTATGGGTAAATTTCTCCAAGTATAACCCATTTCCTATGGGTTTTATAATAAACTATCATGAATAGTGAGAAAAAATGCCCCATTTCCCAAACAACATTTAATGGCATAAGGCCCCTACCATAAGGATTCAAAATTTTCTCAACTAAGTGTATCATGAGATTGATCGAAAATAAGGACCAGATCCCATTCATGAAATGATTAAGGGTGAGCATGGTGATCATAGTGTCCTTTAGTGCATTTCTTGACCACATTATTATGATGTAAGGAAATGTGGTGATTTATTGTATGTTGTTCTTATTGGTTATATGTTAGAGGTGAACTTAGCCAAGGCCAAATATTTCTTGCTCTTGTGAGTAGTGAACTCAAGGTCACATTCTTGGAGGATAATGATCCATAAGGAATTTTTTCCATTAATGACATGCCAACACAAGAGATACAACATAGGGTTGAAGTTCACAATCACTTTGGTTTTTTTAGTTAGGATAAATGATGCAATTTTTTAATGGAAAAATCAATGGCTAAGGAAATTTTCTCCTCATGTTTGTAAGATAATGTTGGTCTTGGAAGTTTCTTTCTAACATAATATATGACATGCTCAATGTGATCCTCTCCTTCCTAAACTAAGACAATATCCACAACAATGGGTGACATGAAAATGTAGAGGATGTAATCATTTTTGTAGTCAACTGAGATTATTAAAAGAGCATATGTAAGAGAATGTTTTAAGACATCAAAATATTTATATGCTTGGTCATTCCAAACAAACGATATGTCGAATGAAGAAAACATGAGAAAAAAGGACAATTGTAAAATAGTTAGGGATAAACATTCTAAAAAATTTGCATTGCCTTGAAGGCTCTACAAGTGATGCAAATTATTTGGTAGTGATAACTCAAGAATGGATTGAAGTTTCAATGGATACATTATGATAACCTACTTAGAGATAATGAATCTCAACATGTAGACAACATTAATGCCAAATATGCACTTAAGAGGGTTCAATAAAATATTGTATTTGTGACATCAAAGAAAAACTTTGCAAAAATATTCCTAGTCTTATGATTGGTTCCTCAAATGAGCAATGAAGTCATTGAGATATGCAAGAATGATGTCAATCATATCATGGAAATAGCATTACATGGTGCGCTAGAATATAGTTAGAACATTTTTAAACCCAAAAGGCATGATTATATATGTAAATGTACCCCAAGGACTGGTGAAAGTTGTCTTATATTGGTCTTATATTGGATGAATCTGAATATGGTTATAACTAGAGAATCCATCCATAAATGATAGAGCCTCGTGGCCTATATAAGTGTCAATATTTTGATTAATGAAAAGGGTGGGGTAATTGTCATTAGGACCAGACTTATTGAGACCCCAGAGATTAGTACATACGTGAATAATACCTTGTTTCTTATTGACAAGGACAATATTTGATCCCTAAGTGAGATAAGATAATGGATAGAAGAAATCCATATTGCAAAGATGATCAATTTTAATATTAATAATTGAAGCTTGAGAAGGACAAATAGGCCTTTTTATTACATATTGAGGAAATGTCAAGCCATGTATCAATGTGATGTTCTACAATGGTAGGTTTTAGTCTTGGCATTTTAAAATAAGACTAGGAAAAAATGTCATGAAACACTTGGAATGGGGCTTTTCAAGATGCTACCTCTTTGAGGGAACATGAAGCACTAAGCATAATATGTTCATACTACATGGATTAACCAAGATATCAACCTTAATAGTGGGGGAAATGTTGGTCATATTGCCTTCGTCAAGGAAATCCACAACTAGAATCATAGTTTTGAACCAATTGTCGTGCCTCGGACTTGCCCTAGTGGTATGAAATCCTTCATTCAATACATAATTAAGAAGAATAAATTCTAGAGTTGAATGCATCACGAGGGAGAAAAAAAGCATGGTGATGCATATCATCACATGGGTAATCGGGTACACTCAAAGCTTTGACAATTTCTTCATTATAATTAAAGATGGGAGTGTCACATAAACACAATGGGTGATCCAAAGATAATGATCCTATAGAGGAAGAAATCCGTCACTCGAAGTGTGTTGAGATAATATTTATTTTATCATTGTTCCATGTGGTGCAATTGATTGTAAGTAGAGGTTCGTAAGGTTTGTTCTAAACATAGTGAGTTTAGAAAAATTGTGTGAATAGTGGCAATAGATGTTGCATAATGCACAAGTTTGAGTGGTATGCAGAGATTTATTCTTCTACTTGGATTAGTTAGAAAGAGGCTAGACCATTGGGGTGTATTTATAAACATTCTCTCCCTTCACGTGGATATGACTTGACAAAATTTGTAGTGTTATAGCTAGATTTTGTTTTCTGTTTTAGACTATATGCTTTATTTTCAAAACATGGTTTTCTTAGTTCTTTTAATATTTTGAGCTTGGTTTTTGAGGTATTATAATAGTGAGCATATTTTTAGTTTTGGTTTCATGATATTCCTTTTAAATTGACTTTATTTAGTTGTTTTTATAGTTTTAATGGGCTTATTAGGTGGGTATATTTCTGAAAGGTTGGAAAGAGATATCATAAGGTTTAATCAAAGTTTGATTACATAGCTTAACCCTTTGTATTTAAGCCTTTTTGTCAAAAAACATTAATCAGAGATTCCTGTAGCGTAAAGGCAGAAATCATGAACTAGAGCGCTACAAGAAAGTCGTGGACTTAAAAAAATCGTAAGTTTGCTTGTGAGTTTTCAAAATTGCAAATGATGTGAGTTATCACATCTGTAAAAGGAGAATGATACATGTATAAGCTTTACTAATCATTTTGACAAGTGTTCAAGTTGAGACAAGGATGATTCAGGAAAGTTGCAGCTGTCCAGAATTTGTAAAATGGAGATCCTTTAAACAGTAATGATAGTGCACGATGGGAGTAATTCGAAGCTAGTTATGAATTCCTTGGATGTATGAGAGCTTACAAAGATCTTGATGATACTTGGAAATTCATGGTTGGAAGAGATTGTGAGGAAGGCAGTTACAAGTTTAGGGTTTGCAAATTTAAGGACTAGCGCAGTCGTGGCAGTTGAAGATAGAGCTATAAAGGTTACTGGACACCTGGGAAGACAAGATAGCATATTTTCAGCAGTTGAAACCATTATTATGACAGGTATGCAACCGATTGCTGACATCCTTCACAAATTCAAGTTTGCATTAACAGAAGATTAGTTCATGGGTGTTGATTAAGAAATTGCAAGCTTGGGAACCCGATTTTGCTCATTTTTTAGTTCATTCTGTCAGTGGAATGTTTTTCGAAATACCTATCAACTGTTTTAGAAAAAAATCATATCTAGGGTTCTCAGCCTCTAGTCTACTGTTGAAATAAGATACTTTCGAAATAGTTTTGACTATTTTCTAAAGGAGAAACAATTAGGGTTCAGTAAAGAAAATGAAGAGAAGTGGCAAGACAAATAGGGCTGATCCTTCAGACATGACATGGGCTAAAACCTTTCCTAACTGTGCAAAATTGTTTCAAGAAGCAAGCTGGTTTCAATATTTTGAAAAAAATGATGGTTATCATTCAGAAGTTTCTTATGGATTCGCTCAAGGATTAGAGAAAGAAATAGTCATGTTTAATACCCTAAAAATTGAATTAACTAGAGAGTTGATAGCAGAAGCTACAAGCATAGCTGATGACGGTGATTTTTGGTCCAAGAAAGTGCCTTTTTTTTTTAATTCAAAGAATTTCTTGTTGCCTAATGTTGTAGCACATTGGGGTAAGGGGGTTCATATACATAAGTTCAACACTGAATGGAGAGAGCCAATTAATATTTTGAAGACTTATATAACCTGTGAGGGAAGATATGCCTCTGTTTTTAAATATCACATTAGGTTTCTACAGCACTTAAGACAAGAGTCAAAGATGAATATCCCATTTTTCTTCCTAAAAAGATTACAGAAGATGTCAAGTAGGGTAAGGGAACATCAGAATCACACTAAACAGTCTATTTTCCACCATGGATTGATTAAATTGATTATCAGTACTATGCTCCATAAAAAAGGTAAGACTTGGGATTACATTTTGTTCTGGTCAAGGTTTCAAAGCAAAAAGGAAGATCGGTCAAAAAGGAGACAAATGAATAAATCACATAGCCTTGTTAAAAAATTGAAGAAAGAGGTCATTATTGAAGCAGTAGAAGAGACTACTCAAGTGAAGTTTTCAGCACAGAAACTTGAAGAGCATATAGGTGGACAACAAAAGAATATTGATGAAGATAATCAGTTGGAAATCTCTAAAGATTTGGAAGAAGTACCTGCAACAGTTTTAAAACATCAAGAAGAAAAGGAATCATTTAAGCTTGATCAAGATATCAATGATGTCCAGGAGAATATGATAGATGTTTCTATTCCTACCAAGATGAAATTATAAGACATACAAGTTCCTAATGAGAAAACTAAAGGAAAATCCATGGTTGGATTTAAAAAGAAAGGAGTGTGCAAAGATTATTGAGAATTATGCTCTGTTTTTTCCTGTTTTGGGTTATTGCAATTAAGTGCAGATAAAGAGCTGATGGAGATGAATTTTAGGAAAAAAAAAAAGTGGTTTTTGTTCACAAGATACCCATTCACAAAAACCTCTCTCATTTTTTCAACAGCTTCCAAGGTTTGAAATATTCGATTTAATCTTTACAACCTATTTTTCAGGGTTTTAAAATATTTAATATTTTCGTGTTTTAGTCTTCATATTGCGGGGCAAATTTTGATTTATTGGAAAATCATTTTTAACAACCAAGGGAGGTTTTTATCCATCACGGACTCATTCACAAAAACCTCTCTCAATTGTTTCACATATGTCTCAGATCGATATATATGGGTGATTATTTGAGACCCATTTTCAGAAATTCGCCAAATTTCCCATAAATCCGATTTTGCTATTTTTAGCCAATTAGTTTTTAATCTTTGAAAGTTGGTTGATGTAACTGCCGAGTAGTTTCAAATTCGACCTAAAGAAGTGAATATGGAAATACTTCATAGGATATTTGTAATTATATAAGGAGGGGAGGCATACAGTGCAAAAGGTTCGAAGTTTTGGTACAAGGGGAGGCTTCCAAGCTACTGTATACAAAACTAAGTTCAGAAACTCTTATGTATTCTTGATGACTGATTATTATATATATGCAAACTATAAGCCCATTTTATTCTATCTGCTAGTTTCATTTATGATTGGTGTAGTCACTCAGTTGACAAATTCATTTCTTGTTTGATGTTATTGTTCATGGAATGTTTGTGAACTGTGGGTGAAACTCAGTATTGTGCTTCTGTTGTTTCTGGTTTATATTTCATATATTATACATCTCAGTCCTTCAATGTTACATGATTTAGTGTTTTTTTTAGCCTGATGAGATTTTACACTCTTGTTAACAAACTGTAAAACCAAAACCCTAAAGACCTATTTTACTTAGTTTTATTTTATGAGATTGTGTTGGCTTGTTCTTTAGTAGTCTGAGAACAATTTATGGCACTAACACATAGTTTTGGGCACTAATGGGTAGTGTGACCGAGGATGTCACAAATGGCACAATTTTTTGAGGCCATTTTATGTACCATGGTTTGAGTAGTCATATCTTGTGCTGGAGGAGTAGTGCCCCCAATTTTTTATTTTTTTCCCACAACATTATTCCTACTTGGTGTAGTCTAGACAGAGGGGTGGATGTGGTTCCAATTTCAACATAGGGGGTGATAAATTTGAACTCTTAACTGGTTGAACAAGAGTTAAAATCAACTGAGCTATGGGGGTTGGTTTAGGGGGATTAAGATAGCATATTGAGATACCTATGATAATCCCTAGAATATTTCATGTGGGCATAACAAGGCTTATTACTATACTTGGAGGGGGGGTGTCCAAAAGGAATATGACCTATAGGTGATCCCTCCCATGGATTGTTTTTCATTGTAGGAGCCGTAAGTGGACTATATGATGTGGATGAATAGTCTCCAAACATGATCGTACATCTCTAGGATGTTCTTTATAGGAACATGAGGTGGTGGTCTAGGGAATATACCTATTAATGAAAGGTATTGAAAAATATTGGGCCAACTTCAATAAATGATGGCATAGAAAGGCTACCTTCAGTTGTTGGTAATACATTTTCAAGTTTAGTCACCAACTTGGGGTCATGGTATGTAAGTATATCAAGCATCATGCTCTTTTGTTATGGGGAAACATCATGGGGAGGAAAACTATAGATGCAATAGCACTTATGCCATACATATGTCTACAATATAAGAGAATCTTATACTTAAGTTGGGGGTCCATAATTTTAACATCAATCAAGAAAATATTACTAGCAAGTTCTATGAGAACATTGTGTAATAGCCCTTGTAGTTGAGAAGGGTGACCATCATATGCATGAAGAGTCATCAGTGACAAGATTAAATATGTGGATCCTAAATTTTTCCAAATGTGAGTGGAAATGATACAATTTTATGTACCCACATCAATAATGCAATGGTGGATCACCATGGGGGGACATGACAAGTGATAAAGTTGAAATGTTGTAAATGAAAGGTATCATGTTCAAAACCCCCCAAACTTGCATGCGTGCCATGGTTCGTGCCCTATGGATGCACCTAGGGTTATAGTGATAGCGAGATTGGATCCCTGGATCATGTGTCACGTGAGTACCATCTCGATCCCTAGTTGTCGATTCCCCTAGTAAAAAAAAAAAATGCAATGGTGGATAATTAGATTCTTAATTGTAACCAATACCTTGAATGAAATAGAGGTTATACTTGATCTTAGTTGAATGTAATCAACTGAAGATAGAATGGATCAATCACAACTTACACTAAAAGTAAATATTTGTGTTGTTATGGAATATTTTGAAGGACTTCTAAGGCTCACTTGGCATCAAGGTACTGAACCAACTCATCCACAACACTATAGTTATGGGTGGCCCTTATATTGGGGTTATGAGCAGTGTGGTGCAAAGGAACCTTAGGTACCTTTGGGTTAGGGTCAATATTTTCTCATGTGATTCATAAAGGTGCATTAATTGTTGGAAATCCATTTTCCATTTTTAAAGGTAAATATTTAGGTGGCACACCATAATGATGTCATTTGAAGGTTGACATCCATTATTGTCATAAAAATGTTTTGGGAAGAAGGGTCTCCAATGGGAATAGATGTAAATGTTTGACTAGGATGCAACACCGTCAATTGAATTGAACTTACCCCTTATGGAGAGAAACAATTTTTCAACACCATAGGTTGGGAAGAAGGAGAGGGGGTAGGTTGAATGCTAGGTTGACCTTGAGAGGTACTAGCCAATTCATGTTTACTAGCTTCCTCCCATAGCTGATAGGGTGAAAAAGATGCAAACAATTGTGTGCATAGTGTCCATATGCCCTAGAAAATTGACATGGATGATTCGTTTGTAACTGAGGCTTTTTTCCTTACTTGGGAGGTTTATTTGAATACTAATATAGAATTGTGGGATTTTTAGTGCCCCTGGAATTATTAGGTTGATTAGGTTGGTTACATTCAACCCCTCGATTTTGGTTGTTCCTTTTATTCTTCCCTTTATTTTTTTTCTTGTCAGTATGTTGCACATTTGAAGGATTACATGCATTTTGAGGGTTAAGGGGCATTTTGTCGAGCATAATCCCACCCTTGAGAAATATTTTTTGGTTGAAAGGTTTGGGTTGGGGTATTTGAACTTGTGGTATTGAAGGACCTGGTGAAGGACATGATAAAGTAATATGGATCATAGGCTCATGGAGCTGCATAAGATGGAGAAGTACCATTATATTCATTGATACTATAATATGGTCCTAGTATATGAGGTTGTGTAAGAGGAATTGAATATGAAGTACCGGCTTCCGCGTGAGAGAGAGAGCACAATTGATCTTATAGGTCATATGAAATATGTGGTTTTCCATATGAATGTAGGTGGAACATGGCGTTCTCATTGCCATAGTGATTTGCATACATATTATTACCATTATTGGAGGGCATTCAACCATTTGGATTAGAAGTAGATGCAACTAAATCTATAACCCCATCTGAAACATAGGATGCCCCAATTGAGCTTGATGGGTGGAATTAGATCAAAGGGAATTAAGAAGGATTTAATAAAATTATCTTGACTAACCATAGATAAGGTAATATTACTGAGCTTTCAAGATGGCTTCTTTCTCAAATTATGGCATGACCAATGCAACGTCCTTCTCTATGATAGGGAGAAGTGATTTCAAAAACCAATCTAAAAATATAGTGTCATCTAACTTAATTTTACACAAGTTTCTTCTTTGGCACCGTTCATGAATTATGTTCAAAAATATGAGTGATCATGTTCTGGTAACATCAAAAAAGGATCTCCACTCCCTCATCATTTTCGATCAATTAAAAAAAGGTGAAGAATTTTATCGCTATGAATGTCATAAAAGTACAAAGTATTAATATAATACCATTTAACAACCACCACACCAATAAAAATGGGTTAAAGAAGTATAACAATTTCAAATCATCCACAGTACTATTAGAGGAACACCATATGTGAAATGATATAATGTGATTGCATTGGTCCTCTCCAACCCAACTTTCAAATCAAAGTTTGAGATATTCGTATGTACTTCATAAAAGTGCAATCCTCCACTTTTAGGAATAACTATATTCTTCATAATTATCATTTAAGACCAACAACCAATTTTCAAAGCGTTTATGTCATTGGCCCACTTATTCTTACATTTAAAACAAATATTTGTTCTTCTATCCTCCAAAATTTTAGGTGGGATAGTTTGTGTTGTTTGTTCCTTATTGGTCATCAAAAACACCATCATAGTTTGTGTATTTATCTCTTCATTGAGTTGTTGTTGTTTTTTCAATCACATTGTAGAAATCCCTAAGTTTAATTTTGAATTTGGATTTGTTCTTGGAACTATTATCATTTAACATTGAATTGAATACTTAAAAGTAAAGTCGTGTTGTGATACGTATAAGGGAGTTATGTTGGAAGAAGTTGTCATTGATGTCAAAAGGGTGGAAATATATGTGGTGTTAAGGTGGTAATGATGATGTGGATGTAGTAGATATATATTGTTTGGGAATGAATAATGAAGCCTTGAATCCCCTAAAGAAGAACATAAGGAATTCCTTGATCATAAGTGTATATAAACCCAAAGCGGTCCCCTTATGGTGTAGAGGTTGTGCATGGCCCTCACGTGAAGACACTTTGAGCTATACATAAGTGGTACAAATCCCCTAGAGAATCCCCTAATGATCATGATGATGTGGAGTGTAAAGGAGTCCCTAAAGTGTCATAAAGAAGTGTGAAGAATTTCCTAAATAAATGATGTTGGCTCACATGACCATGATGATGGTCCACATGACCATGTGGGTGGGGCCACATAACCCATGTTGCAGAAGGCCTTAAAGAGCCCCTAAGGTTGGTGAAAAGAATATTGGGATGAAGTGTGAAAGATATCCAAAAATAATTATTGTGGGTCCACATAACCCAAAAAATAGTGGTGTTGGGTCTACATGACCAGAAGGATTGGTCCATATGACCATGAGAAGTATCCCCTTAAGTAATAAGGATTGGTCCAGAAGGAAATGTTCAAATTAAAGGTGAGCAAACCCATAAACAATGGTGTTTGGTCCACTTTCCCATGGGTTTGGGGTTACATGAGCCATGGTGAAGAAGGCACTAAAGAGTCCCCAAATTGGTTGGAAGCAAGTTGGTGTGAATCTTAAAGTACCCCCAAAATAATAATGCTTGGTCCACATGACCCAGAAAGTTGTGATATTTTGGCCCATTAGACTACATGAAGTGGTAAGGATCCCCACAAGAAATAATAGTGTATCCACCAAGTATGATGATGTGTTCAAGCCTTAGGCACCCATTTGGAGAATATATGGAGTGATATTGAATTTTTGACATGAAGTGTCATGATGGACTCTGTAGGTGGGGTACTAACCCTTGACACCCCCTTAAAATATGGAGATCCACAAATTAAGGATGAGTTTAAGGAGACACCAAAAGAAGCTACTAGATCATGATGAAGTGTATAAATAGAGGGAAAAATATTTCAGTTCATCATCAATCAAGTCCCTCTTTCTATTGCGCATCTTTGGAGAAAAAGTGCGAAACTTTTTCGAGGAGCAATTTATGGGCATCTTTGAGGATTGAGGAGAGTCAGAAAAAATGGCATAACTTTCTCATACAGTATCGGAATTACAAAATTATTGGCTCGTTGGAAAGCTAGTTATGAGGGATATGTGATGAATCTATCTAGATACTCTTTGGTTTCTATATTGTCTCTTAATATTGTGATCTTGGAAAAGGTATGCTTGTGGGTTTCTCTTGTGATGGCACATGTCTTTCATGGATAGAGCTCAGGTTGGATCTCAGTATTGTTAGGATTATTAGTCCTCCCTTGACCATGTTGTCTATTAGATTATTTTTTCCTAACTTAGGGATCTTAATTCATTATTTGGGTCCACTAGTACCATTGGGTCCACTTGGCCTAATGGGGCCACCTAGATTAGTTACTAGAGTGTGGGGAACATTGCTAGAGGTTAAATACCACACACTGCATGTGCATGCATCAGCTTTGGCACCTCCTATACCAATCCCTACATTTTAGGAGCAACTGCAAGTCCTGGAACCAAACTCCATCAGTTAGGTGGAGTTGGAACTAGTTAGTCTTAGTTAGCTCCCAGTTACATTCAGTTACTTCACAATCAGTTAGCTAGCACTAGAAATGCATGTATAATGCATGGTTGCATGGGGAGGAGTGCTTTTCCTACCTACCACACTCAGTTGCATTGAGTTAACTAGCTATAACTAATTTATTGAGTTGTTGGAAATCAGGGAGTTGATCTTTGGAATCAGACTTTGTCAGTTACTTCACAATCAGTTAGCTAGCGCTAGTAATGCATGGCTAATGCATGGATGCATGGGGAGGAGCATTTTTCCTACCTACCACACTAAGTTACACTAAGTTAACTAGATTACATTGATTGATTGAGTTATTGGACATCACGGAGTTGATTTGTTGGACTCCAATATTGATTGAGAGACCATGAGTTAGAGATTCACTTAGATACAGTCAGATCCACTTGGTAGATTTGAATTGCTACCTAATGCATTTGAATTCTTCCTATTTGTAACCTATTGTACATTGGATTTATTATTGTGAATGATACTGTAAATTCCTGAGCAATACTTGTTTGTTTCCTGTGTGGGTTTTTTTGTTCAGTTTGTATCTTCATTCTCCATTCTTTTGTTGCAAACATTATTAGAACTATCTGCTTGAAGATCTAAATGGAATTCAAATTCTAATATGGTATTAGATCCTTCTTAGGCAGGTTTCATGCTTGTTTCTCCCCATCAAACATTATAAGCAACTGGGTTTCCATAGAAGTCCCCTATGAAAATTTGCTAGCTCTGGATTTATTCAAAGCAGGGGAGAGGGCATGACGAACCCTGAAAAAATGTTCATGTCAGGAGGAAAATCATGATTCTAATATTTCATATGTTTTAGTGTGTTATTGCAATGAAATTGATAGGTTCTACATAGCTTGTGTGAAGCTTTGCAAGTCTTCTAGCCGGAGCAATTATGAGTTCACATACTCCTGAACCACGGATCCTCACAACTTCCAATTATCTTGACTGGAAGGTTGATATGCAGTTGGCCTTGTACAAGCATGGCTACCACAAGATCATTCATAGATGGGAGGCTGAACCTCATCATCCAGTAGAGCAGAACAAGTTTCTGAATCGTTGTGATGAAGCATTTGGGTACTTAGGTACTTATATTTCCAGAGATCTCCTCTTCCACCTAGAAGGCTTGAGGACTTCCCAGAGAATCTTGGGAGAAGCTTGATAACTTGTTTAACAAACAAGATGAGCTTCAGGGATACATTCTAGAGAATGAGTTGGTATCTTTACATCCCAGCAGTTTCGAGACTATTGAGAAATTCTTTACTAAATTCAAGTCTCTAGTACTTCAATGCATACAGTGCAGAATAGAGCAGAAGGATGAGCATAATTTCATTTCCATACTCAGAAAACTAGGATCTGAGTATTTTGTATTTGTTTCCATATTTCATTCCAAGCAGGAAAGCTTTCCTAATTGGAAAATTCCTTCATTAGATTCTTTTTTCGAGTCCTTAATCAAGGAGCAAGACAAGTTGATTCGAATGGGAGGTATCAAGACCTTTGAAGACCAAGATTTCCTAGTTACTAACTCTTCCAAAGTGCAAGCAAAGGGGAAATCAAAGAAGAAGGATCCAAAAGCAGTTGATTTGAATCAGCAAACTTCCAAAAGGGCCTCCGGCTCTAAGAGGAAAAAGAAAAAGTGTCCCTACTGTATGAGGGGTTTTCATCCATAAGACTCGTGCATGAAGAAGACCCTATATTAGACGAAAGCTCTATGTGTTTAGAACAATATTTCCCTTCTACGAAGAGTAGTGATGTGAGATGAAGAAGAGAAGACTGAAGAATATGTAATATGCTTGCATGCAAGCCTCTCTCCGTCGAAGGCTCATGTGATAGATTCTAGAGCATCCAACCACACGGTTGCTTCCATGGAATCCTTCATCACTTTGCCTCTATCAGGAGGACCTAGCAGTCAAATGGGAGATGACTCTAAAATACCAGATGTTGAGAGAGGTTCAGATAAAATCTAGCATGATGATTTCATGCCCTCTCCTACAGAAAAGAAAATTGTTGAAGATGAAGAAGAAGCATATTTTTCCCTACAGTCAATTCGAATGGAAGAAAGTCTCCTTGAAGTGACTCCTTCTCTTGATGCTCCAGAAGTGTATGAGATACCTGATATCTCACCTCCTCACATGGCTGATCCAGAAGAAGACATCCAAATCTCTGTTTGTGAAGAAAAACACTCTTCCTATTCTTTGCAAAAATTCTCCAGTAATTCTTTAAAATTTGAGCATAATTTACCGATAACTGTTTAAGAAACGGTAGAGGAATTTGATTTCTCTATCTATAATGATGTTTATGGTGTGCATATCAGTAATATCAGTGATATTCTGGAAATAATATCAGATGATAAGATTGATCCATTCACTCTCATTAATCTAGATCTTCCAGTAAATTCCTATAGGATTACATGCACCGAAAATCAGAATTTTGAAGAAGGAGAAAATTATGCATCTACAGTCTCGGTGGAGAAAAGTTTTGGATCTGATTTATTTTCTGATCTGATAATATGTGATTCAGGTTTCAAAATTCAAGAGCTTTCAGTATTGTTTATAACTAGTTTCACCAATTTTGGTGTGAAAAATCACGCACCGCAAGTCTCTTTCAATTTTGTTGTTGAGGATTCGATGTTAGTTCTTTCTTATGAATTTGTTGATATCAGATTTTGTGAAATATTGGATATCTCTGAAGCTATATCAGATTATGGAACTCAAGCATTCGCTCTCCACGGTCCCAGGGATTCTCTACCTTTGGTCACATGCTCATCTTCTCACAGAACTAGTCAAGAGGGAGACATTCTGCATCCGCCTGGACACTTGCTACTAACACTTGGGGCTGATTTTACCACTCATGGTTTGTTGTTCAAGGCTGACATATATCAGGTTCTTGGGTGTTCCTCACATGGTTTGAATTCTTAAGAACTCTTACCCTCTCTTCCATTGATTTTAGCTGCTCTACATGGGTCCAGTTTTCACCGTGCAGTTGTTTATATTTCTGATTCAGTTGGGTACATTGTTCTTCTTCCAAAGAATAAGATTCCTCCAGACATAAGCATGTTGTTTGGGTTCATGGGTTCACCTGCACAGAAGAACCAAGATACTACTGCTGCATAGTAGCAACAAATATTTTCACAAGTTTTTTCAAAATTTGTCTGCTTATTTTGAGGGGGGGGGTTTCCCATGAGGTTTTCCCTTGTTTCCTCGGTTGTATTAAGCAGCATTTTTTACTATTTTTTAGATTGTATTTGGGTGACCTATGGTCTTGTTACCAGGGCCCATAGTTTTCCAAGTTAGGATTCAGGGGGGGTGTTAGGATTATTAATCCTCCCTTGACCATACTATCTATTATATTAATTTTGCCTAACTTAGGAGCCTTAATTCATTATTTGGGTCCACTTGGCCTAATGGGGCCACCTAGATCAGTTACTAGAGTGTGGGGAACACTTCTAGAGGTTAAATTCCACTTACTTCATCTGCATGCATCAGTTTGGGTGCCTTTTAGACCAATCCCTACATTTTAGGAGAAACTGGGAGTCCCGACACCAACCTCCATTAGTTAGGTGGAGTTGGAACTAGTTAGTCTTAGTTATCCCCCAGTTACATTCAGTTACTTCACAATAAATTAGCTAGCGCTAACAATGCATGGATAATGCATGGCTGCATGGGGAGGAGTGCTTTTCCTACCTACCACACTCAGTTGCACTGAGTTAACTAGCTGTAACTGATTGATTGAGTTATTGGACATCAAGGAGTTGATCTTTGGAGGAGCGTTTTCCCTACCTACCACACTTAGTTGCACTGAGTTAACTAGCTTACATTGATTGATTGAGTTATTGGACATTAGGGAGTTGATCTGTTGGACTCCAATATTGATTGAGAGACTATGAGTTAGAGATTCAGTTAGATACAGTCATATCCACTTGGTAGATTCAAATTGCCACCTAATGCATTCGAATTCTTCCTATTTGTAACCTATTGTATATTGAATTTATTATTGTGAATGATATTGTAAATTCCTGAGCAATACTTGTCTGTTACCTGTGTGGTTTGTTTTGTTCACTTTGTATCTTCATTCTCCATTATTTTGCTGCAAACATTATTAGAACTATCTGCTTGAAGATCTAAATGGAATTCAAATTATAATAGGTATGTGAGCCTCTCTCTTAGTATATATCTTTGAAGTCATTATATATGTTATGGGGGATATGATGATGTTCATCTTGGAATAGATCCAGGATGGTTCTTTTACTTGAGTCTCTCTTGTGATGGTTATGCCTCTCATGGACTAGGGTCCATTTTTTTGTCTTGAAAAGGTTTGAAGTTTGTACATGTTCTTGTGCTTATCTCTTGGCATACTTGATGGTGATATTGGCATATATGTTGGTGCACAATTTATGATTATAATGACATAGTTCTTGGTTATTTTTTTGTATGGATCATGGTGATTATTTGGACATATTGTATGATGGTATTGGTATAGATCATAGTAAATGATCTTGACATAGTCCATGTTTATGTTGTGGCATATGGATCATCTATTGGAATTTTCAATGGTTCAAAAATGTATATGATGTAAAAGTTGAGGATATAAATGAAATCAATGGATGATTTTATCTGGGTATATACTTGAGGCATGTACAGGATGATATAGTGTGACATATATTGAGACAGTGTAACAGTGATTGTGGCATTGAGATAGAGATACAATGATTGTGACATGGTCAATTATATAGGTACACAGACATAGATGCAAGTACATGTTGAAATAAACAATTATTGGGGCATTGTGACAGAGATAGTGATTATGACAAGTTGACAAAGGTGGTGATATAGTGATACAGGTACAGGGACAAATTGTCAGAGACAATGATACAGTGATCATTATAGATTGTTTCTTCTATTCATACTAGGGAGGCATGACGGGGAAAGGATAGGTTATTGTAGTATCCTTCATGTTGGTGCCTAATAATTATGAGTTGGTGCTTACCAAGGATTGGAGTCCTCTCTATAGGTTGGAGCCTGTGACCTTAGGGGGTTTTAGCCTCCTTTCGGTAGGATCTCATAAACTAGGGGGTTGGATCCTCCTTCTAGTTGGCGCTAGAAAATCAGGGAGTTGGAGCTTCCTTCCAGTTGGTGTCGGTAAACACATTGAATGTAATCACTATATTATAAGCAACATATTTTTTGGTTTTTCCCCCAATACTTGGGTTTCCACATAAAAATATGGTGTACTATGTATGCTTCTTATCTCATGATGATATGCTTATGAAATGTAAAGTTTGATAATGTATTAATGAATGTTGTAATTTGCAAGCTGTTGATAATCAAGTTTTGAAAAGTAATAAAAGCTACACACTGACTCACCCCCACCCCTCTTAGTGTGTTTGATTTGTTCAACAAGATAAAGTTTGGCTAATTAATATAATAGTGTGTCAACTTGTTAATATTTTTTATATATGGTTGTATTAAACTTGTAAATACTTTGTAGCATGACTTAATATAAATTGGACCATGCATGGTACAAAATCAAAGTCATTAATATGATCATCATTAGCTAAGATTTATTTCATTAGTGTGATAGTCAAATCAAAGTCACAAAACAACAAATTGCATATAACCACATACATCACATGCAATTGTTTTGAGTAAAGTAATAATATTAGAAAATATGCACCAATCCAATCTACTAACTATTTCACATAAATGTAATCTACACTTAATGTATTTATATGATAGGATGCACATATATTTTGATTTTGGCTATCTTTTATGCATAGAAATAACGCTTCACATTATAGGAGTTGCTTTAGAAATGGGTTTTGGAAAGAGTTTTATTTTTATAAGGATAAAAAAAAATGAAAAAATAGTATTTTAATGAATATTGGGAGTAGTTATTAATATAGAACCTTTTAATTATAGATTTACCAAGCGCCAAGAGAAATCAAATTCATTTAACTATAAATTTTTCCTTAAATTTTGCACTTAAAATAATGTGTGCACCTCAAGGGATGATCCATCTCTACGCTTGGTAGATCCGTACATAAATGGATTTATAGTGGTTTAATATGTAAATATCTCGTTTGTGCTCAAATCCTCATATGTAAATCCTAGTTTAATAATGACTCAACTCCAAGATCCCATAGCAAGAAGTACCAAGTTTCATTAATTTTTTTTTTTGTTTAAATTAATTGAAATATATAACTCTTTGATTTTGAAATTTAGGTTAGGGCCAAAATTGTAAAAAAAATTTATTATTTTATTAAAGTGCCACGTGTCAACTCCATGTTAAGCATGGAGTTACACTTCTCCCTCATATTGGGTTGTAGAAAGTGCCTTTCAACGCAAAAATACTATTCTTATGATACTATAAGAAAATTTACAATGATTATATTGGAATTAATAACAACACTAATTTATGTGGATATAGGTAAATATTGTTATTTATACTAAAATGTAAAGTGTTGTAATAAGTTAATTTTATATGTTTGTTAGTTTTTTGTTTTTGTTTTTGAAGATGGAAAAATGTATCATAACTCGGTTATCAAACTAGTAGTGAGGATAGCCATCACTGGTTGTTATCTACAAATGCGAGTTGAGTCGTTATTGTTATTTAAGCAAATCATGCCACCTAAAATAATATATTGGTGATCCAACAGGGAACATTTGCACACCTACCATATGTCTTTGAGTCTTAGGTCGTTAACTTATTTCCTTATGTTCAAGGAAGGCGATCTCTTAGCTAATCATGAGTAGTTTTAGGTCATACTCCAAGACCAATAAGGGTAGTTCACCTCCCTCTAGTATCTCGTATTCTCCTCATTGTTGAGGCTAGGTATAGGTCATGTGGTATCAAGTATCTACTAAGATTTACCTCCATACAAAAAGACAGGATACTATACCTGGTTGCAAATTTACCTTATATTGAAGATGATGTGATTTTTAATTCTATGTATTACATTAATTAATTTTCCATGATTTCAAATCAATATATTCAACATTTTAAGTTTAAAAAATCATTTCAATGCAAATAAAACTTATGAATATAATATATAAATAAAGTATTAATATGAAGCCAGGGTATAATATCCTAGTTGAAGTTTTACTTTATACCAAGGAGGATGTGTTTGTTAGTTCTATATGTTATATTAATTAAGTTTCCATAATTCTAGAATTTAAGTAAATTTTCCATTTCAATGCAAAAGAACACTTATGAATATAACATATAAAAAAGTATAAATGTATATTTATTATGCATTAAAAAAAAATTAAGTTAACGTGGTTAACCACTTTTTCAATTAATAATCTTGAATCACAAAGCAATATGAAATAGTTAAGAGAGAAATTCGGAAATTTTACCACTTTTTCAATTAATAATCTTGAATCACAAAGCAATATGAAATAGTTAAGAAGAGAAACTCGGAAATTTTTATGGTAGGGTGAATCTAATGAAAAAATATCATTTAGTTAATTGGGAGATAGTGCAAGTTGTTTAGAGGGATGGAGTATTGGGAGTTAAAGATTCCTAGTATATGAATTTAGACTTAGGACCTAAAATATTATGGAGACTAATTATAGGGGAGAACTAATGGTGGAAAGATGCACTACATAATTAAAAATTATTTGAGATTGATAAAGAAAGATACTTAGATTGTCTACCTCAATACTCAAAGGGTTCTAATGTGTGGAGGCTCTTCAATACGGTGATGCATATTATTAAAGACAATTTCATGTGGAATCCATGGAATGGAAAAACAATAAATATGGAAAGATGGCATTCTTAGAAGAGCGTTGTTATCTTCCCTTACTAGACAGAGGAATATATATAGGAGTGGCTTTCTAACAATGGGATAAAATATTTATATGGTCTTTCATGTTGGAGTGATGCAAGGCCTTGGAAAAGTTTGAAATAACTGACTATGTTAATGCCTTTAATGTTTGAATATCAACAACCATGGACGAAGTGGTTTTAATGAATTTGAGTGCTAGTGCAGGGGCATGCTCACAAAAGAGGACAGTGATTGCAACACCTATCTATATCATTAAGAGTCAACCACCACCTAACTTCCTCTTGCATAATGAATCAAACCCTCCATATTTGGTTTCATTTTATGTGTGGGAGCCATCATTTCTACAGGCGACTAATAAGGAAAATCATGGCCCGAACTCATCCCACCAAAGGATTAGACATTCGCGATCATAATTCAATCAACCATAGCAACATGACGATGTTTTGCATCAACCATGGTTTCAGTCTAGGTGTCAGCATAAGCACTAGGCACATATTTCGATTTGAATATGCCCAACCAATAGTTAGTGTCAAGCATAATGAGGGTAAATTGGATATCATTGTGGTTTCAAGGAAAAATAATGGATAATAAACTCAGAACAAGGTCATGAATCAATCATTAAATACATGCATAAGCTTTAGAATGACAAGAATTTGGGAACATATTCAAATCAATGGGGCATCACGAAAAATAATTTTACCCAGGTAGTTTATGACCTCTCTATCTCATACTTCAATCCTGTTCGATCTTATTCTCAGTTCCAAAATAAATCAGATAATAAATCTTGTGAAAGAAATCCCTTTGTTCATACTTTGTTAGGGAATAATCTATTTTCTTTCAATTTCGTCACTGAGGCTTTCTCTAACTCAATTCCCAAGTCCCTTGACTCCTGGTATTCAAACATTTTTTCCTTCAATTTGTTTGTTTTTCATACCTTTGAACATAATACAATCTAAGATTTTACTTCCTTTCAACCATGACTAGAGAACCCTATCCTAGGACCCCCATAAGGGAAAATCCCTAGTCAACAATAACTGATTCCAGAAGGGGATTGATGATCTTAGAGGCTCATACTTATGTGTCACCCCTACTCGCATTCAAATCGAGATAGTAGATCACGAGGAATAGCTTAAACTACAACACGATTGTACTCGGGATAAGGAGATATAGGAAAATAATGAGGATTGTGTTTCATATCCAGTAAACACAAGGGATAGGGACACCAAACACCTCATGGCCATATCCGTTCATTGGAAAATAAAAACCATGCTAAGAAAGACCCTCTTTGACACAAAAGAATAAAGGAATGAATTGGTCATGTTGATGGAGGAAATTGTTGGAACCTAATTTTATGCAAGTTCATCACACTCTTGGATCTTCTAGAGGTAGTCAGTCAATAAACCACAATTGACTAGAAACGTAAACGACTAATGGATCAATTGGGAGAGTCAAAGGCTCGACTAAATGGTCGATGAAATTGTGGGTGGCATGACTACAATAGTTGACTAAACTATGGGACACTGTAGATTTTATGGAAATGGTTAGAACCAATCACCCCTATTTGTGGACCAAATATTCCTCACTTCAAGGGAGTTCGTTAGATATGGAGACTATAAAAGTACAACCTTATGTGTTGTGTTGATATGTTTGTATGTATCAATTATGCATTGTGATGTTCTAGTCACAATGGTCTATGATTGAGTGTTGTAACGGTGTCTATAGACACCACCTTCCTTCTTGGAATATTGTTCCATTTTGTAATTTTCTTTTATGTTATATAGTTTAAGGTGAAGAGGTTCCCCAACATGGTATGAGAGTTATTGGTTTTGACCTAGCCTATTATATACAAATCGTGCTGAGATAGATCCTTAGTTAATCGACTATGGGCTGAAGGTTTGTTGATTGGTACCTCTTCTTGAACTTGAATAAGATTTGTTTAGTCAGAAGGATGACTTCCATAGAACATATTGTTCATAATGGACACAATTATGCAATATGGGTTCTAGATATGGATACTTTGTTGAAAAGAAAGGGACTATGGCAATAAACGAAGATCGTTAATGTAGATCTGATAGATGTTGATGCTAAGTTTATCATCAATGGAAAGAAGGATGAGGTTTTTGGGGTCATCATGACCTACAATGCGAGGGATATTTTCTTTCATACAAGAAGGATCGAATGTCCTCACGCCATCTGGAATAAGTTGAATCAGTTGTTCAACAAGGTTAATGAAAGGCAAGTTATGCAGATAGAGAAAGAGTTGATTTTTTTGGAACCTCTTTCCTTTGGTCGGATTGAGGACTATTTAGCTTGCATTAAGGAGCTATAGTCAAAATAGGGAGAATGTGGTAAGGATTTTTCGAAGAAGGATGGACAACCCATTAAGATGGTCCGAATGAATTTGAAGATACTATGTGATGTCTTCTAATCCTCCTTTCATGTCGGTTGGATGTTTCGCAAGAAAGATGGTAAGGATTTCACCTTTAATGTTTTTTTGTGAGCTGTTATTAAATATGAACAAAAGTTTCTTAAAGAAGGAAAGCTTGGTAACAAACACCAATCCCAGTTGCTCAAAAGCAAGATCAATCCAAACCTTAAAGACTGTAGTCGATCAAACCATTGATTGAAATGTATCGACCAACCTGCTAAGTAAAATATTAGAGATTTGTCATCAATGCAGAATGATAGAAAAAAAAGTACATGTGAGTATTGTGGAAAAGTTAATAATGTCGAGAAAACTTACTAGAAGAAGATGAAGGACTTGGAAGGAAGGGTCAAGAAGGAAAGTCTGTTAATTGGTTTGTTAGTCAACTGACCTACTTAAAAATTCACCTTCTCTATCAGCACTTCCTAGGCATTACATACCCATACCACTCAGACAGAATGGATAGTCGATTTTGGTTGTACTAATCATATGGCTAAGGATGCTTCTCTATTCTCTTCCTAAGAGGAGCTCCAAACAGAATATTTATATTGTTGATGACTACACTCTCACTATTTCTAGAAGCAACAATATTGAATGGAAACATGGTTGAATATATAATGCCTATGATGTGCCTAGCTTGAGTGCAAATTTATTGTCATTTTCTCAACTTACACATACTAAGAAGATTATTGAGCTTTGGGAAAATCGCTTTATCATTAAGGATCTGAGGCTTGGAGTGGAAATTGTTGATTCAAGATATTTAGATCCTAAATATGGACTTTACAAGTTTTGTGATTCTCACATGGATGTTTCTATGATAACATGATCGACTGCACTCATTGCTCATATTGATGATAGAAGTCAAATTTTGCATGAAAAACTTGAACATGTGAAATTAAAAAGTTTGAAGATAATAGTTACTAGTCTTCCAAACATTATTCCACTTGATGGAGTCCATAGAGTATTTATTCTTGGAAAACATCATCGGGAACCGTTTGATTCAAGGAAAGCATGGTCTGTACAGAAGCGATTGGAACTTGTTCACAATGATCTCTATTACATGAACAAACCTTCATTAGCAAGTGAAAATTATATTTTAACCTTTATTGGTGATTTCTCTAGAATTACATGGGTATATTTCTTGAAGAATAAGAGTCAAGTCTTTGAAAGATTCAAGGAATTTAGGGCATTGGAAGAAAAGCAGTATGGTTGACCAATCAAATCTTTGGGATGAAACAATGGTAGTGAATATGTAAGTCGATAGATTGAAGAGTATATGTTGTGGAATGGTATTTCTTGGTAGATATCTATCCCTCACACCCCTCAACAGAATGTCATCCAGAGGGGAAGAATTGGACTTTGTTGGAAATGGCTCAGTTCTTATTCTAGACCAAAGATATTTTGACAAAATTTTGGGCATAAATTGTTTACTGTTCAAAATATATCCTAAACCTTGTTCTAACAAGAGCAGTCGATGACATGAATCCAGTTGAGAAGTAATGATGGAACAAAACCCTCTACACGACACCTAAGAACATGTGGTTGTGTTGCTTGGGTGCATATCAGTGATAACTGCAGGAAGTAATTGGATGGAAAGAGTCATGCTTGCATTGTGATGGGATATTCTGGTGAATTGAAAGTCTATCGATTGTTTCACCTTTTCAAACAACATATCATTTTGAGCAAGAATGTGATCTTGGATGAGAATATTTTAGATAATAAGTTGTTGAATTCCTCCTCTGGTATACTGCATGTTGCCGCCTTTCACACACCTGGGTCACGTGGTGGAAATATTCAAGCCACTTAGTGTGTCCTTGGGGGCAAGTCTCAAGTCAAGGCTGTCACCTTGTTCTTGACTCCTCCGTTTAGGCTCAACTCCTAACGGAGCCAAGGGGGGTAGACCCTATTAAGTTACTAAGGATAATTACTTAGTGTGGTGATGTTAAACTGAATGAGTTACTTAGGAGTTAGGAAATTAACTATATACAATCAAAGATGACAAGATATGAAAAAAAACACATGAAAGCACAATGCTAAGACACAATATATATATATATAAAACAAGAAAATAACCAGTGCCTTAGAATGGAGTTAGAAAATAGAAACAATGTACTTGCATGTGCTTGGAGTGAGTGTTTTGCGATTGCCTCTTGGTATGTTTTAAGTTAAAAATGAAGTGTGAGTTGATTAAAATTAGGCGAAGGGGGGACTCCATATATACCCAAGAGTACTTGGAGTATGTCCAAAACTAAACCTTCACAGCTACCCATAAGGAATATGTGGGCTGAAATGGAGTCTCTGGGGCTATTGTTCATAACGCACCCGTTAGGGTGTGGCAGAGATCGGTGCCCCGAGGTCACTTTTCAGAAGTTCCCGCTTCCTTTGGGTATTTTGCCACCGTAAAAGGTTTGATCTAGGTGTTGGATTTTTACCTGATGGTTTGTCAGTTGGGGAGAGTGAGTCCTAATTATACTAGTCACCCAAGTGATTTTGATACAGCTTGACTGATCAGATGAACCGAAGCCAAGTGCAGAGCATACACACTGGAGTCTTGTCAATTTTAGTAAGTTTTAAACTGGGTGTTCTTGTTTAAAGGAAAACACTCTAGGAACCTCTTTTGATCCAAGTGGATCTCAATCAGGGAATCGAGGAGGGGTTAATTTTATACTAGCTGAAAAACAAATGATTGAAAAGAAACAGATACACAATTCTAGTTTTCTAATTAGTCCTACCACAAATCTCTTTCCCCTTTCGGGTTAATTGGGAAATCGTGGGGTAAGTGTTATGATTACTTTGAAAAAAAAGAAGTGGAGAATGAAATTAATAATAAAATAAATTATACTACCCTGTAAATTAGATCAATGCTAGTTTGAAAATAAATGAGCAGAAAGTGACGAAAAGGACACCGACGCAAATCCCCCCAGGGGGGATGGGGAATGGGCTCGAAAGAGCCTATTCCAAAAATAATTTTATTTATTATTGGTTACAATATCAGTGAACTGAAATATCAGAAAATTCTTGGTCCTTATACAGGCTGAAACCAAGATATTACAACTTTGCAAAAATTTTAAGATTTTAGTGAAAAGGGAGACCCCTGGGGGGATTTGAATGCTCCTGAGGCCACTTCCGGACAACAGCTTCCTTTATTTTCTGCCAGACCTGCTAAAATACAGCGATCATGTTAGAATAACATACTCCCAAAAGCACTTTAATAGTACGTTTGGATCAGCCTACCTTATCTAAAAAAAATGAAGTTAAAACTAGCTAAACAGGTGAAAAACGAACCAAGGAAAGCAAGCTTTCCTTGGGATCTTGGCTTGTTGTTTGTGCAGCCAATGAAGTATGCATTTATTGCTGGATTTAATCTCTTTTAAAACAGAAAGGAAAATTGGTGCATGCAACCTACTGATTCTCTTTAACTTGTCATGCAAAATGGACGATTTCCTTATGCTAGATCTAGAAGAATTAATGATATTTTTTAGAATTCAGATCTAGACTATGAGCTCTGAAATATCATATCTTGTATATTTTACTTTGATGAAACAGATCCAAATGATAACAAAGATTTTACACACCGTAACTAGGTAAGAAAATTGATTTTTTATAGAAATGAGAAGAAGAGGAGAGAAGGTCGGATCGTTGCTTGAATGGAGCAAGCTGAAAGGAGGCCCTTTTGTGGAGTGTTGAGGGACAGAGTCTTGAGCTTATTGTATAGGAATGACATCAATCTAGATCCACACCTTCATCCAATCAAGAACCTGCAACTAAATAACACAAGCCTGCACACACCTCGTGAGATCTGGATATAGATGTATAAAGCAACAAAAATGAAAGATTATGAAAAAATAATCTTATTTAAGCATATAACTGAAATTTTTGAGCATACATCATATGGATAAACAAGATCAAGTAATATAACTTGCCTAGTTTACACCCTTACTTGATTCAACCGAATCATTGAAGCCAGAGCACAAAAGCAACATAGAATTTGGCAAGAAATTGCAGCTACCACATCAGCAGCATAACACTGAGAATCCACACATACACATGCACTACATAGTATAGCCTCCAAATCTTCTTTATTCACAAATGATGATCAAGTAGAGAGTTACAATGGCAAGCCCTTCAGTCCAGCTCTAACTAGCTTGGAAGAGGGAGCCTCAAGCAGGATATATACAAAATACAGGCCATCCAACCGAGGGGGGGCGCAAATACCAAGGAGATAGACCAAATATGCTGATGGAGAGTCCATCAATGCCTGATCTGTGTCTAACTGAGCCAGATCTGAGTCTCACTGAGTGCAATTGTCAATCGGAGAGCTGATCTGACTGACACCTCAACCTGTTGACTAAAACATCCACCAAAACTCATCCAGATGAGCCAAAACGTGTTGAGGAGAGAGGGAGGGCGAAATTCCCCATAAAGGATGTTGAAGATCAACTCTGGATATGATTTGATCACCTCCTTCAGTCAAGGATTTGTCAGATCTAGTCAATCTACTTCAGAACTGACTGATTTCAATCAAATCGGCTGAGAATCCACTGATCTCTGATTTTGGATTTGCTCCATTATTCATCAATTTATTAATTAAAATAATCAATAATTGATTTTTGGGGCTTTCTGACCTGAGTGATGGAAAATCACTCAAAATTAGGAAATAATGGGTCCATGGGTTTACATGGTGCTCTTAGCTTGAAAATGAGCACCTACATGACTGAAACTGATTATTTGGCTCACTTTTATTACAAAATCAATTTTTCCAATTAAACTATTAAAAATAGCCTAAGTTTTGGAAAAATTAAATTATAATAAAAAACACTGAAAAAACCAAAAAAAAATTGAAAAATTGAAAAACACCTAGGGGGACTTCGACATGTTCATATGACTCAAAAATGATGTCTAGCATGTTTATACAGTGACACATAGACCTAATAACCTCAATAGGCCTAAATGCCAAGCCGACCACCCCAACTTTGGAGGTATGGAGTGAAAAACTCAAAAATTATCAGTCGTTTGTTCAACAACCAATAATAACCAAGGGAAAAAACACCCTGGGATGATCAGATTGACAAATGAAGTCTAAGAGACCGAGTCTTTTACAGACACTATCATGCTATAACATTTATTACAATTCCCCCATGGGGTATGAACATGTGATATAGTAGAACAAGCACTTCCAAATGTCTTTTGTAGTCCAAACAAGTTAACCCTATCTGGTTCACCAGACTCATTTGATAAAAACCACTAAGTACAACTTAGTTGGTAACATTCTGGCTCCAACTGCGGGACGTGTGCTCGATCTGGTCTTTAAGGAAAGGAGAGGATACGAGAACACCAGAATCTCTGGTTTATATACCCTGTAAAAACATCTCAACTTGACAAGAAAAACCTCAGTAGCACAAGTTTTATAGAAAACCAAATGAACCATTAAGTTGATTTATTTACACAACATAAATGTAACTAACTAAAAGAAGCAAAGTTTTATTACAGCTAAGTAGAAATGCATAAAGTAAATCATCTTTTTCAATGAGCTTATTTTCCTACTCCAAGCATGATATAAAAAGGGTTAAGTGTAATCAGAAATCCATTGTAACCACCTAAGCATTTTATTAACATAATTTTTTTTCCTTGTCTTTGGTTACCAGCCAAAGTAAGGATACCTTATTCAGAAAATGCAAACCTGCGTGATAATTCAGGATGGGCGGGATGGATGGGAGATCATAGGCATGAACAATGTCGTAAAAATTCTTCCCAAACTTGTATGTGCTCATGCAGGCTGCTTCTATCCATTACTGGATAGGATTGATATACCAATCAGAATGATGAGGTAGACTGACTACATCATCATACTGATCATCAGGGCTTATCAAATGATAACTTGTTGCACAAGCCCCAAGTAGCTCCAAATCACAAGGAACCTCTATATGCGAAAAATATGGCTGAGACTGATGTTCCACTGACTGCATTACTTCTGACTTTTCACAATACTGTTTCTCAATGTCTTCATTACTGATACCCTTGTGCGGCTCTACATGGTATGATTTTGAATGATCACGTTAAAATTCTGAATGCTCCTCTTCCATACTAAGGTTTTCCCAGGCATCCAAATATGTGCTTCCCTCTATGGATGTATCGTAGATTGGACTTCCACAAATTTTTGAATAGACACTCCCATTGTTGGATATATCATGGATGGGATTCTCCATAAGATTTTCACAAGTCGGATTATCTATGAAATTCCAATAGTCATCACTCCCATCCATGTCATATGTGGGGGACTCTTCATCCATGGCATCATGCTCCTACCTATCCATGTCCTCCTTGTATTCATAACAATCTTCTTCAGACAAAATGTTACAAGGAAATAAACTTTCCAAACCTTCATTAACATGAGGAGAACAAGGTCTAGTGTCACCACACACCATACTGATCTTATCATAGGTTTCTTTATAGGCTTCTGTTATGATATCATGAAGAGGATATTCAATATTATCTTCAATCAAGGAAATTTTTTGGACATATTCAATGGGATCACTTGGTATGTGTTGCTCAGGGGATTTCTCTAGAGGGCTTTCTAGAAAGGTATCAGCATTGCAACACACTTGAGAATACACCAAATCTTCAATGTTTTCAGCTATGGTGACATGAGGAGAGTCTTCAACAATGTGTTCCATCAAGGGCTCCTCCTGAAGCTCTTCAATAGGATCATCTTGGATTTTCCCTTCCTCAGAATCTTGCTGTGTATTGGGAGATACCTCATACTCTTTAAGAAGACGCTTAATTTCTTCCTTTCTTAAATAACTTCTAGGAAGCTTTTTGATGGGAGTATCATGGAATTCCTCTTTACTTAAATGTTCAAGAAGTGATTCCAAGTCTTCAATACTTTGTATCATGGAAAAAGGACCATCATATGCTTCCGTGTGATACTCTTTCCCAGATAGGTAGAAGGTATAGATATTTTCAAGGAACTTTTTAAAACCATTCATACTACCCCTACCATCATGCCACTGCTCTAAAAACATCCAAAGGAAGCTAGGAAAAGAAGTTATACATTTATCAGGAAGGCCTTGATAGAACCAACAACTGGCCTCACCCCAAAAAGTACTAGCAAACATTTCCATCATATTGTCTTCATGAAGAATATTGAAGTCAGCAATCAACTGAAGGATAGATTTGACATGCCAGATAGCCGAGTCACCATAATCTCCATGAAAAGTCGGAATCCAGTTATATGCATCCCCAAAACCATTACAATAGTTAGGAAAACCAGGGATGTTTGAGAAATCGATAGGCTGAAACATTCTGGTTAACTGGGCACCATACTTCTCCTTTAATTCATCCATATCAAAAATTAATAGTATGCATTTGATATAACGATTAAACCTTGCACTGAAAAGGTGGGGCTGTCAAGTGATGAGCTTTAAAGGTTTTAACATGTCACATGGGCTCATCTACACACAACAAAACTTCACAAGATAACAGGGTTTTATCCCTTCAATGGAGTCGCCATGTGAAAACGAAAAATAAGCATTTATAAATCTTTTCACAAAAATTATTTTTTCCTTTTCTTTGTAAAAATAAAAACTGGAAAAAATTCAGTGGAGTCGCCAGATGAAAATTAAAGATCTACTCTAAGTATTCATCAAACAAAGCAAAAACAAAAAGGAAGAAAACAAAAGTCGTACTCGGGAATAAAAAGATTTATCCCCAACAACGGCGCCAAAAAGTGTTGCTGCCTTTCACACACCTGGGTCACGTGGCGGAAATCTTCAAGCCACTCGGTGTGTCCTTGGGGGCAAGTCTCGAGTCAAGGCTGTCACCTTGTTCTTGACTCCTCCATTTAGGCTCAACTCCTAATGGAGCCAAAAGGCGTTGACCCTATTAAGTTACTAAGGGTAATTACTTAGTGTGGTGATGTTAAACTGAATGAGTTACTTAGGAGTTTGGAAATTAACTATAGACAATCAAAGATGAAAAGTTATGAAAATAAACACACGAAAGCACAATGCTGAGACACAATATATATATAAAACAAGAAAATAACCAGTGCCTTAGAATGGAGTCAGAAAATAGAAACAATGTACTTACATGTGCTTGGAGTGAGTGTTTTGCGATTGCCTCTTGGTATGTTTTAAGTTAAAAATGAAGTGTGAGTTGATTAAAATTAGGTGAAGGGGGGACTCCAGATATACCCGAGAGTACTTGGAGTATGTCCAAAACTAAACCTTCACGGCTACCCACAAGGAATACGTGGGCTGAAATGGAGTCTCTGGGGCTATTGTTCGTAACGCACCCGTTAGGGTGTGACAGAGATCGGCCCCCCGAAGTCACTTTTCAGAAGTTCCCGCTTCCTTTGGGTATTTTGCCATCGTAAAAGGTTTGATCTAGGTGTTGGATTTTTACCTAATGGTTTTTCAGTTGGGGAGAGTGAGTCCTAATTATACTAGTCACCAAAGTGCTTTTGATACAGCTTGACTGATCGGACGAACCGTAGCCAAGTGCAGAGCATACACACTGGAGTCTTGTCAATTTTAGTAAGTTTTAAACTGGGTATTCTTGTTTAAAGGAAAACCCTCTAGGAACCTCTTTCGATCCAAGTGGATCTCAATCAGGGAATCGAGGAGGGGTTAATTTTTTACTAGCTGAAAAACAAATGATCGAAAAGAAACAGATACACAATTCTAGTTTTCTAATTAGTCCTACCACGAATCTCTTTCCCCTTTCGGGTCAATCGAGAAATCGTGGGGTAAGTGTTATGATTACTTTAAAAAACAAAAAGTGGAAAATGAAATTAATAATAAAATCAATTATACTACCCTGCAAATTAGATCAATGATATTTTGAAAAGAAATGAGCAGAAAGTGACGAAAAGGACACCGATGCAACTCCCCCCAGGGGGGATGGGGAATGGGCTTGAAAGAGCCTATTCCAAAAATAATTTTATTTATTATTGGTTACAATATCAGCAAACTAAAATATCAGAAACTTCTTGGTCCTTATACAGGCTTAAACCAAGATATTACAACTTTGCAAAAATTTTAAGATTTTAGTGAAAAGGGAGACCCCTGGGGGGATTTGAATGCTCCTGAGGCCACTTCCGGACAACAGATTCCTTTATTTTCTGTCAGAACTGCTAAAATATAGCGATCATGTTAGAATAACATATGCCCAAAATCACTTTAATAGTACCTTTGGATCAGCCTACCTTATCTCAAAAAAGATGAAGTTAAAACTAGCTAAATAGGCGAAAAACGAACCAAGGAAAGCAAGCTTTCCTTGGGATCTTGGCTTGCTGTTTGTGCAGCCAATGAAGTATGCAATGATTACTGGATTTGATCTCTTTTAAAACAGAAAGGAAAATTGGTGCATGCAACCTACTGATTCTCTTTAACTTGTCATGCAAAATGGACGATTTCCTTATGCTAGATCTAGAAGACTTAATGATATTTTTCAGAATTGAGATCTAGAATATGAGCTCTGAAATATCAGATCTATGTATATTTTACTTTGATGAAATAGATCCAAATGATAACAAAGCTTTTACACACCGTAACCAGGTAACAAAATTGATTTTTTATAGAAATGAGAAGAAGAGGAGAGAAGGTCAGATCGTTGCTTGAATGGAGCAAGCCGAAAGGAGGCCCTTTTGTGGAGTGCTGAGGGACAGAGTCTTGAGCTTATTGGATAGGAATGGCATCAATCTAGATCCACACCTTCATCCAATAAGGAACCTGCAACTAAATAACACAAGCCTGCACACACCTCGTGAGATCTGGATATAGATGTATAAAGCAACAAAAATGAAAGATTATGCAAAAATAATCCTATTTAAGCATATAACTGAAATTTTTGAGGATACATCATATGGATAAACAAGATCAAGTAATCTAACTTGCCTAGTTTACACCCTTACTTGATTCAACCGAATCATTGAAGCCAAAGCATAGAAGCAGCACAGAATTTGGCAAGAAATTGCAGCTATCACATCAGCAGTATAACACTGAGAATCCACACATACACATGCACTACATAGTATAGCCTCCAAATATTCTTTATTCACAAATAATGATCAAGTACAAAGTTACAATGGCAATCCCTTCAGTCCAGCTCTAACTAGCTTGGAAGAGGGAGCCTCAAGCAGGATATATACAAAATACAGGCCATCCAGCCCAGGGGGGCACAAATCCCAAGGAGATAGACCAAATATGCTGATGGAGAGTCCATCAATGCCTGATCTGTGTCTAACTGAGCCAGATCTGAGTCTCACTGAGTGCAATTGTCAATCGGAGCGCTGATCTGACTGACACCTCAACCTATTGACTAAAACATCCACGAAAACTCATCCAGATGAGCCAAAACGTGTTGTGGAGAGAGGGAGGGAAAAATTCCCCATAAAGGATACTGAAGATCAACTCTGGATCTGATTTGATCACTTCCTTCAGTCAAGGATTTGTCAGATCCAGTCAATCTGCTTCAGATCTGACTGATTTCAATCAAATCGGCTGAGAATCCACTGATCTATGATTTTGGATTTGCTCCATTATTCATCAATTTATTAATTAAAATAATCAATAATTGATTTCTGGGGCTTTCTGACCTGAGTGATGGAAAATCACTCAAAACTAGGAAATAGTGGGTTCATGGGTTTACATGGTGCTCTTAGCTTGAAAATGAGCACCTACATGACTGAAACTGATTATTTGGCCCACTTTTATTACAAAATCAATTTTTCCAATTAAACTATTAAAAAATAGCCTAAGTTTTGGAAAAATTAAATTTTAATAAAAAACACTGAAAAAACAAAAAAAAATTGAAAAATTGAAAAACACCTAGGGGGACTTC
>LPNX010163542.1:3406-28582 GCA_001517045.1 Pseudotsuga menziesii | reverse complement strand
GGAGGTATGGAGTTAAAAACTCAGAAATTATCAGTCGTTTGTTCAACAACCAATAATAACCAAGGGAAAAAACACCCTGGGCTGATCGGATTGACAAATGAAGTCTAAGATACCGAGTCTTTTGCATACACTATCATGCTAGAACATTTATTACAATTCCCCCATGGGGTATGAACATGTGATATAGTACAACAAGCACTTCCCAGAAGTACTTCCAAAGGTCTTTTGCAGTCCGAACAAGTTAACCGTGTCTAGTTCATGAGGCTCACTTGATAAAAACCACTAAGTACAACTTAGGTGGTAACACTGCACAGTGATTCGTTCGTTATTTTTTGAACAATCTTAATCAACTGTACCCTTCTATGAAGTTTTGAATGGACTGATGAATTCTAATTTTAAGTCACTTGGTAGGCAGTCTACTATGATTGAATACGTTGATGCGTTAAGTCCTTCGACTGAAAATTACCTACCTGGATTACCTCTAATTTGTTTACCTTGGTCGAATGCTACAACAATTGAATCTATTGAACCAGATATTGGAGATGCTAGTATTGGTCAACAGACTCGAAGTCAGAAAAAACAAGGTAGTATTACACTAATGGCATGTGTTTTTGAAACCTATGATCCTGACACTTATTTTGATGCTACGGTGTGTGTCATAATGGGAAAATGATATGGCTGCCAAAATTGATTCTTTGAAGACGAATCAAACTTGGAAACTTATTTCTCAACTACAAGGAAAGAATGTTGTGAAGTGTGGATGGGTATATAAGACTAAATTTACTTCCAACGGTGTTGTTGAACATCACAATGCTCATTTGGTAGAAAAAGGCTTCTCTCAACAAGAAGGCATTGACTACACTAAAACCTTCGCTAATGTTGCAAAAATGAACTATGGCCGACTAATCCTTTCTCTTGCTGCTAATTTTGGATGGGAACTTCATCAAATAGATTTTAAAAGTGTTTTTATGTTGATGTAGTAGTTGCATGAGGCATCCTCACCAAGTTGGACCCAACAAAAAAATGAATACAACACTTATATTGCATAGCAAAAGGGAAGTGGACCAATAAAAGAAGACAATTCTGCCTCACTTGGAAAGTGAACATGTCAACATGATAAAGTATAAATAGAAGACACCCTCATTCATTCTCAAAAATCAAGTTCACTCCAAGCAAGAGAATAAGTTCTCTATATAAACAAGAAGACTATTTTTGGGGTTCACTATCTTGGAGAAGTTTCTCTTTTTTTGCTTGGGGTTTATATTTCTAGTATTTTTTACTACTATGTATATATATGTACACTTCTCTTTGAACTGGTTATCTCTATTAGAATATTGTTGGGTTTTCTCCCTTAGTGGTTTCCCATATCAAAATCTTTGTGTTTATTGTTTATGTCCTTGGTTATTCGTTTAATGAACCTAGTTTCTATTTTGTAGCACATAATATTGGAATTAACCACTATTATAAAAAAATAACATGGTATCATAGCAGTGCTAAAAGAAGCCATTATAAAAAACTAGGGCTCCATACTTTGAAGTGTCACAACCTCAGTTTCATCTTGAAAAGAGCATTGAGAAACTCGCCCAATGAGAGTGCACCTTTCTGTGGAGGTAAAATATAAATTGGTGAAATTTCATTTTTTACCTAATTCTATCATGATCGAGATCTATGGCTTATTGATTCAATCCCTTCTATCCACTGATTTGGATTGATATTATCACTATCCAGCTCGCCTTGGTAGGGTGCATATCTCTGTGGATTCATATTTGCAAGAATCCAAACTTCATTGTTGACCTAGCTCCTGATATAGTTTCTAAAACAGTTTTTAGATTACAGTCAAGATGATTAGAATGAAGGTTGAATATAGACTTGACGGGGGTCCCAAGTCTAGGTTTCCCACTATCTTGAAGGAAAATGATCCCATGAAAATTGTTAATGAGGAGATTCTAGAACAAAATAAGAAAATGGATCCCGCTCATATCGACTGCTTTAGATGTTAGAAGTATGCTCACTATGCCAAACAATGTCGTGATTCAAACAAGAGAAGGCTCCAAACATCAACTATTGATGTTAATGAAGGCACTCCATATAAGAAGTCAAGGAATGATGATTGAACAAAATTATTATTTATCTCCGCTCTCTCGGATACAATTCCTACCACTGGTGACACTTGGTTGATAGATAGTGGTGCATCTAGAAATATGACAAGTTATAAAGAGAATCTTTCAAAATTGATTGATAAAGAGTCCCATTTACAAGTTGTATTTGGGGATGATGCTAAATATACTATGAATGGATTAGGGGATAACCTACCTCCAATTAGATTCTAGTGTTACTCTGCATTTGAGAGATAAGTACATGTACCTAGAATGAAAATGAACCTTGTCTCCATATCAGCCTTGGAGGAAAAAGGTTACAAAGTTGCATTCTATGATGGGAAGGTTCTTGCATGGCACAAGAACGCTTGGATTCATCTCATGTAATTGGTGTTCAAGAGGAGAGCATATATAGGTTGAGTATGCAACCAGCTCAAGTACTGGTACATGATTCTACCAATTTGGGTGAGCTATGGCACATGAGACTTTCTCATCTACACTATAGAGCTCTTCCATCACTGAGGATGATGGTGTTGGGACTTCTAGTACTCCATGTATACCATGATGGTATTTGTAGAGGATGTGTAGTTGGAAAGAATGCTAAGGGATCATTAGAGGAAATTTCAACTCAAAATGGGCCTCCTAAAATGAACTAATAAAATAATAGTTAAAATAATAAAATAATATTTATTAATTTTGGAGGAAGAAAAGAAAAAAACTACTTTTTTTGTTTGTATTTTTGACATATCTCCCTGTGTTTTATGCGAAATTAAATTCCGCATCCAACGAGTACCCACTTGGCATACTTTTGACGCACCCCGCTACCCCAAAAACAAGAAATACCTGAAAAAATGGAATGATGACATCATCATTCCATTTTTTCAGGTATTTCTTGTTTTTGGGGTAGCGGGGTCCGTCAAAAGTATGCCGAGTGGGTACTCGTTGGATGAGGAATTTAATTCCGCATCAAACAAGCTCTCCTGATCGAAATTTGAGTAAAAACACAGGGAGATATGTAAAAAATACAAAGAAAAAAGTAGTTTTTTTATGATACCTATCCCCAAATTTATATTAAAAAAGTGTTTAAGACCTATACGGTATTTCAAATTTAAAGCAATTTCATTGGCTAACACATGATGACATGGAATTTGAATAAAAGTTAAAAGGCCCATTTTGAGTTGAAATTTCCTCTAATGATTTTTCGTGCAGTGACAGCAGGTCCAAAGGGATCTTGGATCTAGTTCTTTTAGACTTGTGTGGACCCATGACAGTTTCTTCATTGGGTGGATACTACTATTATGTGATTTTTATTGATGAATACTCTTGGAATACTTAGATACACTTCCTTAAGTCGAAAGAATTTAAAGAGGTGCTATGAAGATTCAAGGAATTCAAGGCACAAGTTGAGAACCTGTTGGGAAAGAGGATCAAGGTCTTGAGATCAGATAATGGAGGAGAATATACCTCTATAGACTTTAGTGATTTTTGCAAGGAAGCAAAAATTAATAGGGATTACAAGTTTCCTTACAAGCCTCGGCAGAATGGGGTTGCAGAGAGGAAGAACATATCGATTATGGAGGTATCCAAAGCTATGATTCATGACCAGGGTCTACCTTTGTTCTTGTGGGTAGAAGTTTCCAGTACAACAGTCTATGTACAGAATAGGAGTCCTCATAAGATCTTGTGGAACATGATTCCAGAAGAAGCCTTCATAGGTGTGAAGCCAGAAGTAGGCCACTTACGAATCTTTGGTTGTCCAGTATATATTCATGTTCCCAAGGAAAAGAGGATGAAACTAGAGCCTTCAGGAAGACATGGATTATTTGTGGGATATATTGAGTATTCAAAGGATTACAAGATTTACATCCTAGGATCAAGATAGATTGAGGTCGGAAGGGATGTGTCCTTCAAAGAGAAGGTGGATTTAAGAAAATATAGAGGATATTTTATGGATATTGATGATTAGGAGCTAATATCTCCAAAGGAGATGATATCATCTCCCCCTTCAGAAATTCAGAGGGATCCAACTAATAAAGTTAAGTCGGTTGATCCCATTGATCTAGCATAACCTGTTGATGTTCACAGAGATGTTGCATGGGCACAATAGACATTGTAGGATGTAGAGGGGAATGAATCTCCTCATGTTACTTTCTGAGAAAAAAAGAGACCTCAAATATTCTTGAGCTATGTATCCTTAATGAGCCACATCATTGACTCAAATCCCTCCAGTTATAAGGAGTATTCTATCCAGTAGGTGTGGAAGGATGCCATAATGGAAGAATATCAATCCATCATGAAGAAGGATGTGTGGGAAGTTGTACCAAGACCTAAGGTAAAGTTAGTAGTGACTTCCAAGTGGATTTACAAAATAAATCAAGGAGAATATGGTAGTGTTGAGAAACACAAGGATAGATTTGTGGCTAGAGGATTCTCTCATAAAGAGGGAGTTGATTATGATGAAAAAATTGCTATGGTTGATCGATACACTTCCATAAGGATGATTATTGTTATTGCTTCAGCTATGGGATGGAAGTTGCATCAGATGGACGTTAAAACTTCCTTCCTCAATGGTGTGATCAAGGAAGAGGTATACATTGAGTAGCCAGAGAATTTTGTGATCCATGGGAAGGAGTCCCATGTCTGCGGGTTGGAAAATGCCTTATATGGACTCAACCAAGAACCACGTGCTTGGTATGCTCAAATTGATCAATACTTGGTGGGTCTTGGATTCACCAAGAGTAATGTCGATCCCAACCTATACTACAAGGTTGTGGATGGTAATCCATTTATTTTAGTGCTCTATGTTGATGATTTATTTCTCACCAGAGTTGAGAACTCATTGAGTGGTGTAAGAAGAAGCTAACCTTTGAATTCGAAATGAGGGATCTTGGATTGATGCATTACTTCTTGGTACTAGAATTTTGGTAGAGGGATGATGAGATATTCTGGAGTCAAGGGAAGTACACCATTAATATCCTCAGGAGATTTGGGATGATGGACTATAAGTCCATGACCACACCGATGGATTCAAATCTCAAGAAGCTGAGAGATTCTTTTTCCAATTCATATTTGATACATCCCACCATGTATCGACAATTGATTGGATAATTGATGTATTTGGTCAATACTAGACTAAATATTTGTTTGGTAGTGGGTGATATTATCCACTTCATGTGTGAGCCAAGACAAGTTCGTCGGGTTGTTAAAAAACATGTGTTGAGATACTTGTGTGGCATAGTGGGAGCCTAAGATATGCTTCTAGTGGTGACATAATATTACAGGGATATTCTGATTTTGATTGGGACGAGAGTGTTGTGTACAGGAAGAGCACCTCCAGGTGTTGCTTCAACTTGGGATCAGTCGTGATTTCCTAGTGTAGTAGGAAGTAGGCCTCAGTAGCACGTAGTACTGCATATTCTTAGTATATTGGAGTATATGTTGCATATCGGGAATCTGTGTGGCTTCGGAAACTCCTTGCGGGTTTGTTTGGATAGGCTCTAGAGCCAACATTGATTCATTGTGACAACCAGATATGTGTGTAGTTATTAGTGAATCCAGTATTCCACGACAAGTTGAAACATATCGAGATTCGGTATCACTATATTTGTGATATGGTGTAGAGAGGTGCGGTCAAGCTACAATATGTTTCAACAGATGACTAGATTGTTGGCATTCATACCAAAACTCTTCCCATGACAAATTTTGCATACTTTGGTGAAAGGATTGGACTAGTATAGAATGTTTGCCTCACCGAGAGGGAAGATTGATATTATAGTATCTTCTCCTGACATTCTGATATGGAGTGAAGATATTAGTCCCGTGATGAATCCCTCTCTAAGAGGGAAAGTTTATTCTCTTAGATTCTCTCAAACACTATGTGATGGAGTGAGAAGATCTCTCAAACACCCTATGAATGGGAGGAGATGCCACTACATTCCTTTGGAAACTCTATGATGGAGTGAGGATGTCTCTCAGAAACCCTGAGAATGGGTTAAGAGGCCATTGCATTCTCCTGGACACTTTGTGAAGGAGTGGGGAGATCTCTCTGACACCCTGAGAAGGGATGGAGACGCCAGTTCATTATCCTGGACTCTTTGAGAAGGAGTGGATAGATCTCTTGGACATACTAAGAAGGAATGAAGATATTTAATGCATTCTCAAAGACACTCTATGAAGGAGTGGGGTGATCTCTCTTTGAATAGGTGGAAAGGTTGGTGCATACTAGCACATATTACATGTAGGTTCTCCATTGGACTGGATTGAGTTGGTGCATGTGGACTCCCTGATGGATTGAGTTGTCTTGTTAACTCCTTAATGCAATTAGTTAAGTTTTTACATGTTGTTTCATTGATGGACTAGGTTGAGTTGATGCTTGTTGACTCCCCAATGGACTAGGTAGAGTTGTTGACACTTCTCGATGGACTGAGATTATGTTGGAAGACATTCCTTATGATATAGAGATGTTCAAGACAATTTTGATGTACAGATTAGTATCCATATGCTTTCCAGCATGATGATTCCTTACTATCTAAGAGGGAGTGTTGATGTAGTATCTGTGTGAGGAATCCTCAACAAGTCGACCCTAGCAGAAATATGAATAGAACACTTATATTGCAAACCAAAAGAGAAGTCATCCCAGTAAAAGAAGACAAGTCAGCCCCACTTGGAAAGTGAAAATTTCAACATGATAAAGTATAAATATAAGGCACCCTCACTCATTCTCAAAAACCAAGTTTTATCCAAGCAAGAGAAGAAGTTCGCTAGAACAATAAGACTATTTTGGGGGTTCACTATCTTGGAGACGTTTCTCCTTTCTTTATTAGGGTTAATGTTTTTGCTATTTGTGACTACTATGTATCTATATGTACACTTCTATTTGAGTTGATTAATTGTAGTATAAGTTTGTAGGGTTTTCTCCCTTAGTGGTTTCCCATATCATAATCTTTGTGTCTATTGTTTCTATGCTTGGTTATTCTTTTAGTGATCGTACTTTATATTTTGTTGCACATAATATTGGTACTATGTTGCTATCTATAAAAAATAACCGTTTCTTGGTGGATACTTGTTTGAATAAATCTATATGGAACAACCACTTGGTTTTGTGACAGATTCTAATCATGTTTGTTGACGCAAGAAGTTGTTGGATGGTTTGAAATAGGCACCTCATGCTTGGTATGTGAAGATTGATAATTTCTTAGTTAATATTGGCTTCAAACGTTGTGGATCTTATCACAGTATTTATCTATTGCATGTTAATGGTGATATTTTTATTGTGGCATTATATGTTGATGTAAATTCCCTACTAGTAATTTTGGAGAAAAGTACAAATTGGGAAAAAATCGAGCTTAACTAGTCTTGATTCTAGGAGTTCCAAATGGCACCAAATGGTCCAGAATTTGAAAGGAAATCATATGGTGAGCCTTAAAACATACCAAGGTGTTTTATGGACACTTTGTATTTGAATTTATAACTCTTAAACCTTGTTTAGGGTTGATGACAAAAATGACAAAATTACTAGGAAATTGTGATGAAATACCCCTAGGGTGTAGGCCAACTGGGCTTCACAACTCATGTATGAACCTCCAAAATTTGTAAGAAGAGTATGGAGACTGATATAATACCTCATGGAATTTCATTACACATGGATATTAATTCTGAAAACTGGTTATATAGTTCCACATTTGTTTGATAACTTTCAGTGAAATTGCTTATGGGAAAATTGCATAACTAGCTCGATTTTGACATATGAAAGGTAGAGTTAAAGGATAAAATAAGGATGTGACATATAGAGACCATATACATAATAAAATTTCTTCCCCAAAATTCTTAAACACCATATAAATCCCCTCATACAAGTATTGTATACAACTCATTTAGTATGGGAGTCAAATACATGAAAACTAGTGAATTAGTAGCATGGAATTGCAAGAGTTTCACATATGGATTTCAACCAAAAAATCATAGGGAAATTAAATTACAGAGTAACAAATTATATATGGCTATCAAAACATCATCAAACTCATATAACATCCCTCATACAAATCTAATACAAGACTCCTTTAAGATTGAAGCCAAACTCATGGAAACTAGTGATTCAATGGCATGGGAATGCAAGAGTTTCACGTATGGGTTTATTGGATTTAGACCCATAGATCACAGGGACATGAAATTACAGAATAAAATATCATATATTTCAGTCACAATATCATCCAAATCATTGAAGATCCCTCATACAAATCTGGTATAAAACTACTTCAAGATAAAAGCCAAAATCCATGAAAACTAGTGATACAATCGTAGGAGAATGCAAGCTTTTCACACAGGATTTTCTTGGATTTAGAGATGAATATAATATGGGAATTAAAGTACAGAGTCTTACATAATATATTTTGTATCCAACATCATAAAACTCATATAAAATTCCTCATACAAATCTGATATAAAACCACTTCAAGATTGAAGTCAAATCCATGAAAACTAATTATTCAAGAGCATGGGGAATGCAAGCCCTTAATACATGTATTTATGATATTTAGACTTAAATATAATATGTATATTATATTATATATCCATACATAATGTACCAAATATTGGGCATCAAATATCCTCAGCAAAGTGCAAGCACCACTCCAACAAGTGCGCCATCAACATGAGAGTGTGGGGGAATGGAGAAGAAGGAATGAGAGAATAGGGAGATAGATGTGAATTTTAATTTATGAACCTTAAAACTGAAACTAAAAATCCTTCATTAATCTCCAATGAGCGTTCTGAATGGCCTCTCCATCAACCAACTTGGAAATAAATCCAACTCCCTTGAAATTGGTTCACAAGCAGGGAGAGTGGACACTCACCGTGCAATGGACAAGCAAAAGCTCTCCATAATTCCAAAGCTAAATTAACAAATTATAAAAATATATTCTCATTCCTCATGAAATCCTTTTATTAACTTCATGAGGCCTCCTATGTTCAAATTTCCCTCCATGGGCTTCCTCCAACTCATTTTAGTGGTTTAGTAACTCTCATGACACTTGTTTTCCTCTTCATGCTCCAATTCTTTCCCCAATTCGAATGGATTCCTATAAATCCAAAATTAGACCTCTTGGTGGCTATTTTTAGCCCTTTCATGTCATATTTTTCATATTTCTACAATCAGTTCTGAATTTGTCCTACTTTTCATCGAATCTTTCATCATTTGTTGTCATAGAGTGCATGGAATCTCCTTCTAAGTGGCACACCTTGTCTTCTAGTTTCTTCCTCTTCCATGGGAGTTACTCTCCTTTAAATATTCAAATTATTTAGCTCATTATATGATATTTTACATCAAATAACCCTCCAATAACATTACATTACCCATGTGTTCAAATTTGGATGAAGATCATGCCAAGTGTGTAGAGAATCTAGTCATTCAAAGGCTCCACAAGCTTCCAAGTGTCTTCATGAACCCATGCCACCTTATTTTCCTATTATTTATCATTTATGTGACCCATATACATGTCAATATGGTAAAATAAATTCCTTTTGGGTCCCATATCCCCTTATTACAAAATTTATGTCTCCATCTCAACCTAGGGAACTAGTAGGTTAGTGGAACAATATTTGCAAGTAGTCTTATTTGGAAATTATTTAATTGGGTACATGGAATTCCTCCACACTCAATATTTATTGTCCCCAATAAATTTCAAACATGTATTTTGAATAACCTTCTTTCTTTCTAAAGCTTTGCTTCAAACCTTAGTTTCAATTTGAGTAGTGGCACCATGTACTACAATTGTGTGTTTCCAAAAGTAAAGATATGTAGATATTTGAATATTGATATATCATGTGACATCACCACTAACACCAAAAGGATTAATAAAATTCATAAAAACAAAACTTGCACAAATAATCTTTACCTCCATCTTTTGAAAACCTTTTCTGAACTTTCAGCCCTTTTTGCTTTTGTATAATTCTTTGAAGTTGGTACTGAGTTTCCAAACTTGAATTTCCAATATTGCAAGAAAGTTTTAAAGAGGAACCACTGTGCTTGTTTCTGCTCTACTCTAATTATAATCACCTTCTCAAGTGGTGACTCAATATCCCCTACTTCTTGTTTCCCCCAAAATTGAAACCAAGCAATACGCGGATCCCATTGATTGTATTGCACCCTTCCAAACATCATGAGTACAATAGATATATCATGAAATCACATAACAACATCATAAAAGTGTACATCAAGAAGGTACCTCATCAAATAATCATGAAATTTCTTGTACATCCAAGTAAGTATATCATCATGTGGCCCATACACACAAGCATCAAGAATTATATCAGATTTTCCCCAATGACATAGGTGAGGATCCCATGTCCCATAATGCTGCTCCAAAAAAATATAATGTCCATTAAGATAATCAGACATGTGTTCTTTCATCCAAGAAGTGAATGAATAACCTCCACCAAACTATGAATCGTATAAGGAGCAAAGAAAAAATGAAGACTTCAAGTGGCTCAAAGAAGTCTCGTCAATGCACCCATGAATATGTATATCATCATGATGAAACATCAATGCACCCATGAATATGTATATCATCATGATGAAACAAAGGTTGCTAATACAAATGTAAATAATAAGTGCTATATTCATGACATCATCAAAAGGAAAGATAGGAGTTTCATACTCCTCATGTGGCACCATCAAAAGGAAACCTTTCACCCATACTTCATTAGGATTAATGCTACAAAATTTGGAAGTGTAGGATGTAGGAGAAAGAACCAACTCACTCAAATGATCAGAAAGTGAAAAAGTTTCATCATGTGAATGATCCATAGGGGTATGAACATGCACCTCCCTAAAAAATGAAAAACTTTCCTCATAGGTTTGTTCCAAGGTAGTCGAATCATGAACTTCTTCAAAAAGTGTGTAACTATTTTCAAGAGGAAACTCAAGTCCCTCTTCCACCACAAGTGATTGGCTCTCATCATGCTCATCTCCAAACACATCAAGAACCTGAAATTTTACATGTTTCTCATGATCCCGCTTGTCATGAGAATCCTCCAAGTAATCTGCCATATGACAATATGAAACATAGGAGGAAGAACAAGTATCTTGCAACCTATCAAGAAGTTGCTCATTTTAAATTTTTAGCTTATGAATATCCTCATTATTATTCAAGTATGCTTCATGTAACCATTCATTAAGCTTAACCAAATTATTTCTATAAAAAATCAAAGACATGAAATTACCTTCAATGTTGTATAATGCTCTTTGAATCTTCTCCATGTCTTCAAGGAAGGATGGATCCTCCAATGAAGAAAATTTCCAACAAGAATTTGACACCAATTCTTTAGTGCCATTGAGTATGCTAAGGGCCTCATGGATATTCATTTCACTCATCTTAAAATACCCTTCAATGAAGTATGTCTCATGGGAGTGAACCTCCTATTCTTCTTTCTTCTTGATTTCATCAACTTCTTGAAGCTCAAGTGGTGATGGGGAAGTTGACATTGGTTCTTCACTAGCTACTACAAGGTCTTCATATTTATTCTCATGAGAAATTTTTCTTTAAGAAACATTTTCAAATATTATATCTATGTCACCAACATAGAGTTGTGAGCACCCATCAGTAGGTACTCCGTCACAGTTCAAGCATCCATCAGTAGATGCCCTAAGGTCCATGTCCACAGTAGAATGTGCCTTGGAATGATATTAAATAGTTTCAAGGTACTATTTTTCATTCTCATGTGATGTTTCCTCATATTTTTCAAAGTCACTTTGGAATGAATTTCGATCATCTTTATGTAATACTTTTTGTACTTCACCACCCACAGAACTTGGTGACTCCTTGGTCTCCTCCATACTTGTGGATTGTTGATTGTTCTTTAATGAGTTCAAATATGCATTATTGTGTCTAAGTCCATGCAAAAAATCATAAAAGTCTTCAAAAATAATTTTCTTATGCATGTCTCCATGATGAAAAATACTACTACCCCATGCTTCTAGCTTATCCCTAAGTTGGCTAGTCATCAATTCGAACCCTTGCATAAGTTGCTTGATTGTATCATCAAAATATGAATTCAATAGTTTCTTAAATTAATATATATAATCCATAACTTCAATAGGTTCCAATACCATGATTTGATACCACGGTAATTTCCCTACTTTGAATTTTGGATAAAACTACAAATTGGGCAAAATTTGAGCTTAACTAGTCTTGACTCTAGGAGTTCCAAATGGCACCAAATGGTCCCGAATTTTAAAGGAAATGGTATGGTGAGCCTAAAAAAGACCAAGTTATTTTATGGAAACTTTTTATCTGACTTTAGACCTCTGAAAACTTGTTTGGGGTTGATGACAAAAATGAAAAAATTACTAGGAAATTGTGATGAAATCCCCCTAGGGTGTAGGCCAACTGGGCTTCCCAACTCATGTATGAACCTCCAAAATTTGTAATAAAATTATTGGGACTGATATAATAACTCATGGAATTTCATTACACATGGTTATTAGTTCTTCAAATTGGTTATATAGTTCCACATTCGTTTGATAACTTTCAGTGAAATTGCTTATGGGGAAATTGCATAACTAGCTCGATTTTGACATATGAAAGGTAGAGTTAAAGAATAATATAAATCTATGGAATTTAGAGACAATATACAGCATAAAAATTTCTTCCCCAACATTATTAAGCACCATATAAATTCCCTCATACAAGTCTTGTATACAACTCATTCAATATGGGAGTCAAATACATGAAAACTAATGAATTAGTAGCATGGAATTGCAAGAGTTTCACATATGGATTTCTTAGATTTCAACACACAGAGCATAGAGACATGAAATTAAATAGTAATATATCATATATTTCTATCTCAAAATGATCAAACTCAGAGAACACCCCTCATACAAATCCAATACAAGACTCCTTCAAGATTGAAGCCAGCATGGGAATGCAAGAGTTTGACATATGGATTTCTTGGATTTAGACCCACAGAGCATAGGGACATGAAATTAAAGAATAAAAAATTATATATTTCTGTCATAAAATCATAAAAATCATAGAATATCCCTCATAAAAATCTGGTATAAAACTACTTCAAGATTGATCAAGCCAAAATCCATGAAAACTAGTGATACAATGGCATGAGAATGCAAGCTTTTCACACAAGTGTTTCTTGGATTTCGGGCTGAATAGAATATTGGAATGAAAGTAAAAAGTCTTACATAATGTATGGCTTCCAAAACATCATAAAAATCATATAAAATTCCTCATACAAATATGATATAAAACCACTTCAATATTGAAGCCAAATCCATGAAAACTAGTTATTCAAGAGCATGGGGAATGCAATCCTTGCATACATCTATTTCTGATATTTAGAATTACAGAGAATATGGAGATGATATTACAGATCCATACATAATATACCCAATCTTGGGCATCAAATATCCTTAGCAAAGTGCAAGCACCACTCCAACAAATGCGTCATCAACATGAGAGTGTGGGGGAATGGAGAAGAAGGAATGAGAGAATAGGGAGATATATGAGAATTAGACCGTATGGACCTTCAAACTGCAACTAAAAATCCTTCATTAAGGTCCAATGAGAGGTCTAAATGGCCTCTCCATAAACCAAATTGGAAAGGAAACCAACTCCCTTGAAATTGGTTCACAAGCAGGGAGAGTGAACATTCCCTGTGCAATGGACAAGCAAAATCTCTTCAAATGCCAAAGGACAATTAACAAATGATAAAAAATATATTCTAATTCCTCATGATATCCTTTTGTTAACTTCATGAGGCCTCATAAGTTCAAATTTTCCTCCATGGGATTCCTCCAACTCATCTTAGTGGTTTCGTAACTCGACCTCTTGGTGGAGATGTTTAGCCCTGTCATGTCATATTTTTCATATGTCTGCAATGAGGTATGAATTTTTCATACTTGTTATATAATCTTTCATCATTTGTTGTCATAGACTGCATGGAATCTCCTTCCAAGTGTCACACCTTGTCTTCTAGTATCTTCCTCTTCCATGGGAGTTACTCTCCTTTACCTCTTCAAATTCCTTGGCTCATTATATGTTATTTGACACCACATAATCCTCCAATAACGTTACATTACCCATGTGTTCGAATATGGATGAAGATCATGCCAAGTGTGTGGGGAATATAGTCATCCAAAGGCTCCACAAGCTTCCAAGTGTCTTCATGAACCCATGCCACCTTATTTTCTTTGCATTTATCATTTATGTGACCCATTTAACTGTGAATATGGTAAACTAAAGTCATTTTGGGTCCCATATCCCCTTATTACAAAATTTATGTCTCCATATCAACCTAGGGAACTAATAGGTTGGTGGAACATTATTTGCAAGTAGTCTTATTTGGAAGTTATTTAATTGGGATTATGATAGTTGATAATTTAGTGATAACCAGAAATAATGTTAATCTGATTTTGAGTTTGAAGAAACAACTTGTAGATACCTTTGAAATGATTGATCTTGGTCTCTTGCATTTATTTGTGGGAATTCAAATTCTACAAAATGAGTGATGGTATCTTTATTTATAAACCTAGATATGCTTTGGATATTTTGAAATGATTCAAGATGGATGATTGAAATTCATGTGCTACAACTTATTATCTTGGAGTGAATTTGTCAAAATATTGTGACTCTCCACGATTCGACTCCATTGTGTATCAATATTTGGTCAGTAGCTTGATTTAATTAACACACAGTTGACCGGATATTTCCCTTGTTGTTAGTGTGGTGTCTCAGTTCATATAGGATCCTCGACAAATCCAATGGAAAGATGCGAAAAGAATTGTTCACTATATCAAAGGAACTTATCAATAAGGTATTAAATATTGTTGGAATACATAATCATTGGTTGAGTTTACTTATTCTAATTTGGGAGGTGACATTTATGATTGTAATTCCAATTTTAGGTATGTGTTTTGATTGAGTTCTGGACTTTTGGTCTGGTCATCTCATAAACAAATGGTTGTCTCTCTTTAGACTACAAAAGCAGAGTATCGTTGCGTTGTCAATGTAGGTACATAGGAAATTTGTATTCCTTGGCTTCTATAAAAGCTTAGGTTTCTTGTTTAGTCCTCAATTTTTATCCATTGTTATCATCACAGTATGATACAAGTTGTTGATAATCATGTTGCTCATAAAAGATGAAGCACGTTGAACTTCATGTTCATTATTTGAGATAGTTAGTGCAGAAGAATGTTGTCTCACTTGTTTATTCTGGGATAGATGATCATATTGTTGATATCATTATGAAGTCATTACTAGAAGATAAGATTGTGAAACTTCAGGCTATGATTGGGATTTAGGAAGTTTCAATTATGGGGTAATGTTTAGAGCATGCAATTACATCTATTGAATCTCTGGAGCATTGTGTTGATGGGGGGGGTGTTGGAACCTAAGTTTATGCAAGTTCATCACACTCCTGGATCTTCTGGAGAAAATGGGTCGATAGACAACAGTTGACTGATGGATCGACTAGGAGAGTGAAAGGCTCAACTCAATTGTTGATGATGCCATGGCTAGATCGATTACAACAACTGACAAAACTGTGGGACATTGTATACTTTGCGGAAACGGTTAGAACCAATGAACCCTATTTATGGACAAGATATTCCCCACTTCAAGGGAGCTCGTTAGATCTGGAGATTATAAAAGTACGACGATCTGGAGACTTATAGACAAGATCTTCCACCTATTGGTTATTTTGATATGTTTATATGTATCAAGTATGCATTGTGGCGTTTCAACACAATGGTTTGTACTTAAGTGTTGTAACGATGTCTCTAGACACCACCTCTATTCTTGGAATATTGTTTCCTTCTGCTATTTTCTTTTATATTCTATAGTTCAAGGTGAAGAGGTTCCCCAATAGAAATCATAGATGAAAACAACAAGCATTGAACAAGATACTAGACAAGAAGTCGAACATCATTTATAGAGAAACTACAGGCATGGAGTTTCCTACTAAATATCACTTAGACATTCAGGAAAACCAGGATCCTAACAATCACATTCCAAAAGATCATGTGAAACACTAAAAATAGGTTCCACACATTTGTATTTTTTGAGTTTTTTGACAATTCTAATTATAGTAGCAATACTCAAAACTTCAAAGTCGTTAATACACTTTTTAAGTATTATCAATAGTACTAGTTTGAAAACAAGCACTAAAAGCATTAAGCTTATGCTTAATATTTGGTTTGGGTTTCCTTTGGGTCTGCCTAAACTTTGGTTATTTTAACTATCTGTAAATATCTTTTTCAAGTATTAATAGAATCTCTAGTAGCTTATGAAAAACATGTTTGAACCTTAATCATGTTTTCATCTCTAGGGTTTGTCTCGATTAAATCTTTGAATCCTAAATTCCAGAAGATAGGGTCCTTCTATTGAACAATACTTTGCCAAAGTTAGATATAGTATTCAACTATCCATGATGGCACATCCTCCTCGATCATCTACTTGGAAACATATTTGGCATACAGATGACCTTCCTAAAATAAATATGTTTTGTTAGGTTTTAGTTCATGGAAAGCTTCTTACAGTTGAAAATATAAGGAGAAGAAGAATATCTAGGCCTTCTCGATATGTTCTATGTTTGGACAAGGTTGATTCATCTGAGCATTTACTCATGAAATGAAAATTCACCTCCCAAGTGTGGTAGGATTCTTTGTCACAACTTGGAATAACAATATTGTTGCTACAAAGTTGGAAATATATGTTTGTTAATTGCCAATTTAGATACCCATGGACTTTCCTTTGGAAGACCCTCTGTTGGGCTCCAAATATGTCACATTTTCTACGATAAAAATCCCCCATTCACAATCCACGTTCCTTCACTTTTAATGCATTCCAACACCATTATATCACCAATTATTGCTAAATACATCGCCTTTACCTTGTGGTTGATTATTATGATTTTCTTGTCTTTTTAACAATTAAAGTTTCATTTATCATGGTTTTATCGATGAAGGTTTAATAATGTGTTGTTGTGGCAAAGCAAAATGTTCATACACCAAGATGGCAGTCAAGATCAGATTTTGGGGATTCCAGTACCAACGTTTCTTGCACGAGAGGTTCCCTTACCACCATTTCATGCACCATAGGTTGCCACACCACCAGTTCCTGCACACTCAGCATTCCCGCACCATCTGTTCCTGTACCCAATTCCATTTAGGACGCCCAGTTAGCAAGAATTTGGGCTTGATTAGTTGGTTGGTTGAACGAATCTCCCATTTAGTTTAATTGAAGATTAATGCTCATAAATTATGGAACTTCCATTTCTAAAATTATAAAATGGTTGACGAGAATGGAGGATGTGATTCTTATCCATTCGGCTGTAAGTTTATTGTATATGCTTGACCTCTTTTGAGAGTTGTACAATAGTTTCTATGAAAAGAGAGAAAATAATATAAGATATGGTTATGTTGCAGAATTTTGGTTTTTCACTAATGATCCTATTGTTTTAATGGTGTAGTGTTCATCTCTGTGTTGTGATGTAATTCTCTCATAGTGGACTGCAACAAATTCAATTCACAACTCGATTATGGTGTGAGTTCAAGCCCACGATTTGGATGATAAGGACCCGCCAACTTGAATTGTAAGGATTTTTCTTACTAATAGTATACAGAACTCATGCACTGATAGTTAACTGTAATTTAGCAATAGTTTATTAGATAAATCTGTTAATTACTCAAAAGAAACTAGACTTTGTTTTGAATTTACTATTGTTTGCACTTGGATAAAAACCTAGAGTCATCCTCACTATACATTATTCTTGTATTTACTTATCTCATGTTCAACTCTTTTTTGTAAATCTCATTATTATTTCTTAAAACACATTGAAAAATTTTGATCTTAGATTACTAATTTAGAATTCTCCAATTATTAGAGTTCTACACATTTTGTGAGCCTTTATGACGTCTTAATCAGAATGCTTTATTTTATGTTGTCAATTTGAATAATTGATAAATAAAAAATGCAACAATAATAGCTTTAATACTACGCAACAAAGTTGAGATAATAGCTCTTAGTTTTATTGTAATAGGTTTTAACTTAAAGTGATTAGTTTATTTCCTGTCAAATTGAATTCATTTTTTGCTTCTTCTTTTTTCATTGAAGTGTGTTTGGCGGTTTTAGATTATACTAGGTTAGTCTCTAGTCCCGCATATACTGTGCTTGCACCTTTAAATCTATGATTCTCTGGATTTAATATTGGTAATTAATTGACATATAATTTCACCAACATTTTGGCGTCGTTGTCAGGGAGGTGCTAAAGGGATTAGAGCATCGTTTCTTTCACAAGTTTTATGTTTTATTTTACATGGACAATTTGGGGGAGGAGATAAAACAGTAAGATGAGATGTAAGAACCTGCACGTCCACTTTGGTGGGGTTACTCCAAAGCCTCGTTCCTTTTTATTTTGCAAAGTGTGCCATCATTTTCAATTCTACAATTAGTTTCTATTATTTCTTTTTACTTTGCTAAAAAAAAATATTGTGTAGTTAGTTTTCATTTCATTTTTCAATAAAATATAAAAAATAAAAAATATTTTGGGTACTGTAAGAACCCCACACACTAACCCATGTGTGAGACGGGACACATTGACCATCAATATGGATTCAAAGATGATCATGAGGACCATAAATATGGATTCAAAGATTATCATGAGTTTAGAAGAACTCTCCCAAATCCTTGCAGCAATCGGGATCTCATCTTCTTAGGAAGAACACATCTTGACAGCGGCCAAGAACCTATCTACTTCTCCAAAAGAAATAAAAGAACCAAAGTTCTATGAGCAATTCCTAAAAGAAGATTAAGAAACCTCCATTAATCACTTTTCCCATTATACCAAGGAGACCGAAGACTCATGGACCGTATTTAATAGGGAGAAGCCATTAAAACCTGAAATCAAGAAGGCTAAAGAAAAGAAAACATGGATTGGTGTAAATGAAGAGGTGGGCCAAAGACATCACGACTAGACTACATTGAGTAATGGTTTCAAACAATCATCACATCAAAGCACCACTATCTTCTTCAACAACTCTTAGTATCATAACATTTGAAATTGTTGGTCTTTCATGCTCTTAAGTACCTTAAATTTCATATTTTAAATCTGAGCATGAATTTGTTTTCCAACCTATTACGAATGTGGATTCATTGGAAGTACTCCTACACTTGAAGGAGATTTTTTTTTGTAAAAAGTAGAGTAGGATGATGTAAATAAATAAATAAAAGAGAAAAGAGAAAAAAAAATAAGTCATTTTGTGAAAATCGGTTTACTAGCGCAATTGGACATGAACTTTGCTTGAAAACCGGTTGATCAGCAAGAAAAGTTCTCAATAAGTCTGAAGATCATGTTGGTTCCTGTTGGCACCCAAACAACTCCCCTTTTATTTTCCAAAATAAAGGGCCCCCCTATGTAAATTTTGTAAATATTTTGTTTTTGGTTTGATCACTCACTCCCTATGTTGCTTGTTCTTGGGATTGGTTCTTCTTTTTATGAGGATTGGGTGATTTGGATGACCTTAGTTGCTTTGAACCCTTTTGGCATTTTGGATGCTTAAAGTTGATTTCATGCCTTCAATTGAATAAATTGATCTATTTAATCACATCCTTTTGTTTGGATAGGGTGGATTGATATTCTGCTTTGACAATTATGTCAAATTTTAGTCTTCATTATATTAATAAGTTTACATGCGTGTTTTGAAAGATTGTATATCTAAGATTGGAGCACAAATTACATTAAGTAAGTGAATAATCCTTAAATCCTCACTAAGGATCCCTTATAAAGGCTTTTGGTATATATATATTTTAGGTGATTAAGGTTACATTATAAAAGTTGTAAAGATGTTTTTAATCTCTTCATTTTCTTATAAACTTGATAAGATTAATGTTTAAATCATTATTAGTTTATATATATATATATATATATATATATATATATATATATATTATAACTTCATCAAGTTTTTCTTCATAAAAAAATGTGTTCTATTTGAGACTTAAGTTATCTAAATATCTTTGACATACTTTATAGGAGATAAACATACATTTTAAAATATCTAAATGATTGGTTTCTTATAAGTTTGTTATAAGTTTGATCACACACTTGGAGAGTATTATACTTCATCTTTATATTGAAAAGTAAGCTATCATAAAATTTATTTAAAAGGGGACATAACTTTATCATGATGAAAACTTTTAAAAAGTTGCAAAGTTTGGTATATGATAAAATTGAAAACGTATGCTTATGATAAATATTACACTTTCCTACCAATATAATATTTGTTTATATTTGATAAATGTTGGGATTTGTGTTGTTTGACTCAAAATCTTTGAATAATGGATGCATGATAAAGTGATGAATATATGGAAAACAAATGTATAATATAAACTCAATCATTTTTACTCTATGTTCTTTTGGTCGGAGCTTAATAAACATTTAATTTCAAACCTTTTGTTTTAACATATCAAATTTACGAGAGTTCGAATTTTCAGGAAATATCACCATGACCAATTTTAATATGGTTGCATAAAGAACTATATTAATGATAGAAATTGTCAAAATTATCACGATTTCTTAATCATTAAATGAAGACGGGTTTGGAAAGATATGGTCGATGTGAATCAAATCTATTGCTGCTATTTTTGCGAATACCTGGATACTTTTATTTTACAAGATAGTTACACCAATAAACAAAGAAATCAGCTAACTCAACAATTTCCTTAAAACTCTGGATATATTCATGTCACACATAGTTCATAGCAATCAACAAATTAAGGGATCTCGCACCAGTCACTAACAGAATTGTAGGAGATCTCCACACTTCAATACCTAACTACCATATCGTAATAAATTGCGAGAGATTCTTGCATAAGAGTTCGACATTTGAGAGAAGTAGCCGCGAATATATGGGAAAAGGAATCGGTTTTGATAAGATCATGCAATTATGAAATTGCCAGCTCATTGATAAAAGACGGTTATGAAACACCAAAGCAAGAAATCAATCAACTTGCGCATTACCTAAATACTCCGTGAACATATGAATTTACCAGATTTACACTCTTAAATAATTTACTAGTTTATTTAACGCTTGAAGTGAAACAGAGAATTGTTTTATCTTTTTCTTATTTCAAAGAAAGTCTATTTCGGTCTGATCATTTATTTTGTTTTTGGGTGTGCAGGTTAAGAAGATAACCGAACCAAATTTCCGTCACTTTTTGAGCAACAATTTTCTGTAGCGAACTGCGGGCAAACTGAGACGAATTAATAAAATCTACAACATGGGTTTTTTCCAGAAGATCCCCATTTACCAAACTCATGAGAAATTTGCTCAAAAAAGTGAACGATTTGGGAGGGTGAGGTAGCACTAAACAGGGCTGGAGAAGTTTTCTTCTTTTAAGTTCTGTAATTTTTTTATATTCTAGGGTTTTTGAAAACCAGAGAAATCGAAACGCTTGGTCCCTGGATGGAGTGATGGAGGAGAGACATACTTGAGATATATTTTGTTGCTGGTTTTATTTCCTTACTGAAGTTGGATCTTTGGATATGGGATGTAACTGGAGATCCCCAAGTTGATATCATGACTGGTATTGTTTTGGATATACTCTATATTTCAGTATATGTTCTTCTATTTTAAATTTAATACATTATGCTTTGTTATACTTGTGTTTATTTATAATTTTCACTTTGTCAGCTCAATATTATATTTGAATTAATATATCATTGTGACTAAATTTATTTGTATTTTTACTATAGATTCAAGATATAAGGATATACAGTTTTGTCTATTAGATATCGTTTGTATTTTTACAGTGATTTCATATTAGACATTATCTCTTATTCAAATATCTATGGTAATTATTAGTTATTAATTAATTAAACACTTCAGAAAATTGAAGTAATTGTTTATTTTCAGTTTCTCTGTTAAGTTATGTTATAGCAGAATGATTTGATCTGTATGGCTTAAATATTTCTATTTAGATCATACAATTTACCTTTCTGTTCATCTTCTATTAATTAATAATTAATATAGTATTCAAAATCCCTCTCAGCTGAGATAGGATAGATAGAATAGTTAAGGTAGTTTAGTTATTATTATCATAGTATTGTATACATTTAACAATTGTTAAATCGTATTATTGTAATTTTTAAAAGTAATTTTAATAGTCTTTTAGATTAAAGATATTAAATATAAAACCCCCCAAAAACGAAGACTTTCCTTAAGAAAGAAAGTGTAGGATAGCTTAGATAGTTGAAAATAATTTTAGGATTTAATTGAATAAAAATAGCATTAGGATAGGTTTTTGTTGAATTTTAGTTTCTCCTTAAGAGAAAAATTCAGTTGGTAGCGGGACCATAACCTGCGAGATTTTGCTACTCCAAACACACCGGACGTTGTTTTAAGCTGATTGTGTGGGCATAATCTCCTTGTTGGCCTAGGTCAGAAAATCAGGCCAACAAATGGCGCTAGAAGGAGGGCCAATCGGCAAGTAATCCCTTTTGAGCTATTTCTTTTAAATTTTAATCTATTTTAAAAATGGCTCCTATTACTGTTTTAGAACATGCTTTCAGCATGCCTACGCATGCTGGAGGTATTTCTGAAAGTGCAGTAAATCTCTTGCAAAGGTTAAGTTTTGATGGAGAAGGTAAAATGACTGCTTTGAAACATCTCACTGAATTTATAGATATTTGTAACCATTATCGTATAGTGTGTGAGAGTAAGATTTGCAGGCTTTTTACTGTCACTTTCAAAAGAAGAATTCGAGGCTGGTTCGAAATGTTACCAGCTAAATCCATTCATTCATGGAAACATTTCATGGAGATGTTTATTGATGCGCATGAGGATTAGAATTATCAAGCGTTGAGGTATGAGATTGGAAATCTTCGCAAACAAGAAGGTGAATCTACTAGTACTTTCTTTTCAAGATTTATGTCAATGCATTTTAGATTCCATGAGAAAGATCACTAGTACATGTGATCAATTTTGCCATAGCAAAAACGTGGCAATATCCACGGATAAGCGTGGATATTGCCACGTCTAAGTGTTTTTTTTGCCGTGGCAAATTTTTCGTTGCAATAGCGACAACCCCTAATTTGCCGTGGAAAAGTTCCACGGCATGCCGTCACTGTATCCACGCCTAGCCATCGCTGTATCCACGCTTGGCCATCGTTGTATCCACGCCGAGCCGTCGCTGTATCCACGGCTGTGAAATTTTTAAAAAAATTGTCGTCGCTATATCCACGGCTATAACTGTTTTTAAAAAAAAAATAGAAATGCCATAAGACCAATTCCATGTGGAAGTAGGTCATAATCCTTACATAATTAGTATACCCCCCTCACATGCATACATACATCTCGCAAATCTTTATCTCATGCTTCATTACAATTTATCTCGCACATCTTCATTACATGCTTCATTACCATGGTTTAAACTTTAAACAGCGACCCATAACCTCAACATGCCCCTTGTACATTAATTTTGGATGCCTCTCAGTTGCAGTAATGATACTGATCAACCGGCTGAAGAAGGCTTGAAAAGAGTTCAAATCTAAAATATTAGGCCTTACCAGCCTCAAAAGATTGAAGAGCTCTTTAAAATTGTTCTGAAAGAGGGTGCCTGACAATAACACCCGTCTCCTTGTATGTATTTGGGAAAGAGCATGGAGTATGTTGGTGTCAATTGAACCACACCATAACTTGATACGATCCTCGGCAGCAGAGGCCTGTATTTTCATGCATATCAAGAATTAGAATCTTGAACATATAAACAAATACAAGAATTCCATAACTTCATCTCCAGATAGGATATAAGATCATTTCATACCTCTTTATTCCAGTTTGTAAAATATATGATCAATAGGAGAACAAAGGTCTGCAATGCAGTTCCACCAATCATCCCACTCCAAATGCCCTGTTTTCCCATTTCAACATCAAATTTACACTTAGGTGGATGAACAAATTATTGCTTTCACTGGACGCAATGCTTACCAATGAAATCATTTCTTAAGTTTGGAATTGAGAGACAAGAGGAGGCCTACTAGTTTTTGCCTTCTATAATGGTTTTGATTCAGAAAAATCCAAAGTGTTGGAAGCATAACGAACAACGCAGGAAAATAAAGAACAAAGCATGAAAATCATAGTAAGTTTCTGGAGTAAACTGTGTTAAAAATCAGACTAACTATTTAAGTAAACACTCGACCCATCATGAAAGGATAACTTTTGAACAGCCCTTTGATGATTTGTGGATTGTCCACTCGGAAAGTTTGTCTGTTTTGATTTAGTCCAAAAACTCAGTTTACTCCAAAAATTCATCGGTCAATCACTTTGTAAAAACCTACACTCAACATAAAATACAAAACATGAAACATGGGAATGCCTAGTGCACCTTTACTCCAAAGTTGAACTTGTAGCCCAACAGCAGACCAACAGGTACACCAACAACATAATAGCATCCTAAGTTTATGTAGGCTATCAAAGCTTGCCACCCTCCACCAATAGCCACACCTGATACATTTTCAAGAGAAAACATTGTCTTCAAATTCGAAGACATCATACCTTGAAACCAGTAGGGTTCAGTATTAATTGTTTGGTTTAATTTTATATTTTTATACTCAAGCAGGGTGAACTGGAGAGTGCCTTGAGTCACGGGGACCACTATGACTGAAAGGCAGTGATGATTGAAAATTAATAAGCAGACTGTGCAAACCTACCAAGCAAGTAGGCGGTGATAAGCATGGAATTATGTTTAAGTTATGAGATTTTCCAGCTCAAATCAAAATCAGCTATAGTAGAATTGGATGTAAATAATATACAATATGGTACCTGATAGAACTGGTTGTACACTGTTGAGAAGCATTGTTACTGCAAGGAAGATTGCTAATTTAGACACTGTAGCTTGGATCACCTTGCTGTTGGTAAAAAGTACAGAAAATTTGTCCTTCACGAGAAGAAGGATAACCATGCAAATAATGCCAATCAATAGTGATGTTGCAACAGCAATTATAACAGAGAATTTTGTAGCTCTTGGATGACCAACACCTAGTTCATTGGACACTCTCACGCTATAGA
>LPNX010163530.1:3281-17537 GCA_001517045.1 Pseudotsuga menziesii | reverse complement strand
GTTGGATAAACCCGAACCTGGTAAGAATGATGGAAACCCTGCAAAACTAAAAGAAGGATTAGCCGAAGGTGAAGTTAATAAACCTGATGAATGCAATAAATATTCTATGCATAAGTTCGATCATTTGGCTCAGGTTTGTTGTGACAAAGAAGGGTTGAGTTTTGACAATTTATCGTTTTCATGAAGAGTCACAATGAGCATGCATAATCTTCATTCGATTCCAGGATATAGGGCTGATCAACAGACTTCCAAATCTACAGCTACTAAACCTACAGTTGTAAATATTGAGGATGATATTCCGCTATCTGTCCCTAACACAATGGATGTAGGGAATTCTGCTACTGCGCAGGGAAGTGATGTACAATCAGATGATGTTGAAGGAATCCAATCAAAAACAAATGCAAACATTGTAGATTTTGAACCATTACACAGTCAGCATAGCGACAGTCCTCGTTCTCCTCAGGTAAATAAAGAAGACGAAACTCTGCAAAAGGTGTTAGGCAATGTCTATCAAGATAAAATCATAGAGTTCAGAGGAAAGCTCAAACAGTGTCTATCAAGTACAGCCTTATTGGAAGAAGAAAACAAAACTTTCAGAAGAGAATTGCTAGAATGGATTGATAGGTGGAAAAAGGCGAATATTAAGAAAAATCAATACAAAAAATCCAAGAAATCAATTTTAAGTACAAATCAGCTGCTACTGGAACGAATTGAAAAACAAAATGTTAAAATTATTAGATTGAAGGCTAAACTAGCCGAAGCTAGAAGAGTAGTCGCTCTTCATAATGAAAATTGAATGGTTTTCTCATCTCATATGTCACAGCATAACAGGTAATGGTTATTTCGATTTTGCATGCCTGTAAAATCAGAGATTTAACAGGCATGCATTTATAATTCTAAGTTATTTCTGTTAGCTGTGTTAAATTTATTTTAATATGATGCGTTGATTGAATTTAATGCAGGAAGTTTTATCATCACCCTTTCCAGAAATACAGGATGTGGTTATACGATCGCATGGAGATGTGGCTGATTTGTTACCAGATGGAGTTTATCAATGGTCCAGAACTTTCTGAGATACCTCGACTCAGGCTAGTCGATTTCTATTTTTAGTAGTAGGTGTAATTAGATGCCCTTTTTTTTGTTAAAACAATCCCTATAATGTTGCATACAACATTTATAGAAGAAAACTGAATCTTGATAGTATATAAGGGAAGAGTTTTGATGAACTCAGGAGGATGGAGTGTGCATAGAAAACCTATTTTGAAATATATGTTGTTACTAGTACCATATCATACTTGGAGTTGAAGCTTTAATGTGAATGATACTGGACATCTGCAAACAAATACTGTGACTGGTATTTCGTTTTTTGGATTTTATATATATATATGTTTCAGTTTGTTGTTTTCTCCTTATATATTAACTCAGTATTGCTGTGACATACTGATGTTCAATCATCTATTTCACTTTATCAGTTCAAGTTAGTATTTTTGAATAAATATTTCATTATTGTTTTGTTTAGTAGTGTGTTTACTATAAACATAAGTTTTAATGATATACTGTTCTGTTTATTTAAAATATCATTTGTATGTTAGCAGTGACTTTAAATAAGCATTATCTCAAATTCAAATGACTATATTGATCATTAATTATTAATCAGTTTTGGGAAATTGAAATTAACTGTGTGTTTACAGATTAGATTTCATTTCTATTATAGCAGAATGGCTTTTTGTTGTGATTTAAATATGTTTGTTTTGATCACTCTCCAGTTTTTCTGTTATTGATTAATAATTAATATAGTCTTAAATTTGCTCTTAGCTGAGATAGGGTTAAATAGGATAGATAGATTAATTAGTTTTAAATTTTATTTTTAAAGTTTAATTAGCACTGTTAAATCATTCTGCATTCTTTACATAAGTTTTAATATTTAGAAAACTTCCCAAAAATCGAAGTCTTTCCTTAAGAAAGCAACCTTAGGATATTTTAAGTAATTAGGTAGGATAAATATTAGAATAGGTTAGATTTTGCTGGTTTTAAAGTTCTCCTTAAGAGACAAACTAGCTGGTAGCAGGACCATAGCCTGCGAGGTTTTGTTAATCCAAACACACCGGACGCTGCTTCAAGCTGATTATGTGGACTAAACCTCCTTATTGGCTCTGATTCATAAATTCAGGCCAACAGACCCTGAAAAGGATCCAATGGTGCGATGACCCGGATCTGCGTGTCCTCAAAGGTCATTTGTCTTCTCTTTAGGTCGATAACGGCCATGTTACCGATCACCCAATCAATGCCTAGCAATGCTGGATACAGTCTACTATCGCCAATGATCTCTATAACTTCAAAGTCCGCAAAGCTGCGAACTCCGTCAATGTCAACTGGCACCTGCGGTAACCGACCTAGAGGTGATACACGCTGTTGATTAGATAATCTCAGATGGATAGGCGATCTGATTAACTTAGGGCTACCCATCTGTTCCCATGTCTGCTTAGTTAGAAAATTTACATTTGATCCTAGATCTAGGATCACCTCATCCATTTCAAATTCCCCAACCTGTGCTGTGAGTCGCATCTCTCTTCCCATTCTTGTATGTCCTGTAATATTATGAACAACACGCTATGTACTGCTCATGGAAGAGGATGGCTAAGACTGATCTATAATGCGTTGAAGTTCCGTGATAGCTTGCTCATTTCTTACAAGTTTTAGACAACTTCGTAGGAAGGAATGTACACTTCCTGTCATCTCATCCTCATCACATCTTCCCGATGTGGTAGCCTGCGATGTCTGTACGAGGCTATCGCCACAAGGTGCTTGCTGCGGTACGCCCCTAGACAGCAGTACCTACGATCCTGATTGCGTAGGGTCATCAAAGAAAGCCTTAGCTTCTTGAAATGTCTGTTTGTTCTTCTGTAGGTCGAGTGGTGTTGCTTTATTAGGAGCTCTGCGTACCCACTCCTGACCTGTATTCTTTTCCATCTCCTGCAATGTCCCACTGGTAGAAACACCGATGCGAGTCACAATATTGACTCCTGGTTCTGGCTCTTCCTGTTCAGCAGCAATAAGCTGGATGTTCTGGTGTGCTGCTGGCTTAGGTTCTCTGATCTTAGCTATCAAGGTAGGACACTCCTCTATAGTATGATAATAATATTTGCAATAGTTACAAGTAGTAGTGGGGCTCTAACAGTCCTTAGCATAGTGTCCTACAACTCCGCAGTTGTAACAAGTAACTGGTCCGCGACCATGGCCAAAACCTTCTCCTCTACCGAAGCCTTCTCCTCATGCAAAGCCTCCTCCCCAGCCTCGTCCTCTGAATCCTCCTCCACAGCCTCCATAATCCGGATCATGCTGTGGTCCTGCTACTGGACCCTGTGTCTCTGACTGGACTCTGTACAAATCTTGCTTTTCTCCAACCATGATATCATAGGCTTTGCAGTTGTGTTCATCATGGCCTACAGACTTGCAGAAGACGCAGTATAAGTTCTTAGGTGTCTGCATGTACTTCTGAAGTACAGGGCACTGGTGAGGTAGATGTCCTCGTGTTTTGCATATTTCACACCACGGTCCATGGGTCTGTGGTAAGGGCTTTGGATCCCATGTCGCTATATATTCTAAAAAGACCGAACAATTGTCTTTACTATGGCCTTGTGCTTTACATTTTACGCACCATATGTCTTGCACAACCTCTTTCCCTTTCTTAAGCTCATGCAACTGTAATGTGAGATTAGCCAACTGGTTTTGTAAAGTTGCCAGGCCTGTACTGCTCTCAGCTAGAGGTGAAGCCTCTAGTTTCATCGCCATCTCCAACGCATCATCCTGCATCTGGAGTTTCTGCTGCATTAACGACAGTCTGATGTGAGGGAGCAACGCTGCAATAAACCATTTCTTATGCTGCTCCGGTGCGAACTCGAAACTGACTTGGTTGATAAGGGCTTTGAAATTCTGATCAAAGTCCCACACCGACTCTGTAGGTAACTGCTTGATGTCTTTGAGTTCTGTTGTACACTGTGACTCAGACTTAGGTTTCTTAAACTCTTTAATCATGGCGGTCTTGACCTGGACAAGTGTCCTAGGTACTGTGGTATACTTTATATACCATGTTAAGGCTCGATCTCGTAGTGTGGTGACCAACTGTACAAGTTTAAGGTTATCGTCATTGATTGCTTTAATGGTCCACATGGCTTTACATAGAAACCAATGCTGCTCTGGGTCTTCTGCCCCTGTTCCCTTAAATATAGGTAGCTTCATATCATCCCCCATTCTATTTCTATGTGGTGGATGCTGATTTACTGTGTTACTACCACTCAGCGGTGTAGGTGGAGGTGATGTAGCGGTGGTAGGTACTGTCTGTGAGCTACTGGATGGGGTTCCTATGGGATTGTTCTGAGTCCCGGCCTGTTTCAGTGGGGTGTAAGGGTGGTAAGGGATACCCCCCTCTGTTCCTTCTGTGGTACTATGACTCTACTATCTAGTATTATCTGAACTGTCTTCAAATATTGGAGATCTGAAATCTACTTTATACTTCTTTCCAGTACGTGCTCGTCCAATGTCATCAAAATCACTTTCAAACTCTTGTGACATTACTATTTCTACTTATTCATTTGAAACTAGATCCATTGTTTCTTTTTCATGTAATAGCATCTTAATGGACAAGTTTAAAGATCTTGAGTACTTACCACGATATCCTTTGAAGAAGTAGCGCTCAGCCTCGCTGAAGCTTTTCGTTTGGTCAACTGCAAACTCTGTGATGAAGCCTTCTAGCACACTTGCAAGCCAGAAGTCTACTGCCCTCATGATAGGGTTATCTAGGTTCTTCACGGTTTGAATCAGCTCCGGTGTCCAGACAATGTCTCTTTTCTTTTTGAATATGCCTATATCAGTTAACTTTGATAACCAGTCGTAAAGATCGTTCCCTAAGGTCGCAAAAAATATCGCATGGATGTCTGTAATGATATGTTTTTGTAACCAAGCCTCTGTGTTCAGTTTAGGACTCCTATTCTCTCATTCAGCAAACTCTTTCTGGTTAAACCAAACCCACTCGTTGAGTTCGTCTCTAGTAGGGCGCCACCAGAACATCAGTGCTCTGTTTGTTCAAAGCCGGCAACGGAACCATTTGTTGGCTATCATGGGCAGACCCGGGTTTACTGTTTTAACCAACAACACCCCTAGCTCACTGGCCCTTTCGACGACAGACAGCGAAGCATCCTGAAGTCTCACCCGAAGTGATTCTAATGGGTTGGCCAAGGACTCAAGCGTCTTGGACCAGGTTCTGTGGTGGCCTACATGTGACTCGTAGCTCTGCTAGCTGCAAGGCCTCTTTCTCTGTGCGTCGCGTGACCCTCCTGTGCACATCGCATGATGTCCTCATCTCGCAGGCCTTCTGACCTGCGAGATCTCTTTCTTCCTGTTGCGCGGTCCCTTTCTGCATCGTGCAACTTCCACTGACTCGCGATGGCCCCAGCCTTATCGCCTCGCCGTGCACCCAGGGACACGTAACTTCCTCTCCAACGCTAAGTCCTTAACCTATGGTATAGTGCACCGCAGCTCCTCTGCCGGTGTGGTATCGCCTCCCTGCGATATCCTACTCCCGTGGCTCAGCGCACTTAGCGTTGTTCGTGTCGACTTGCAGGACTCAACATACCAGACTGTTTAACACTACGACTAGTGACTGTTCAAGCAAAGCATAAATGAACCCGCATACAACATGCCAAAGACTTCAACTTATGCTATCCTTCTATGTTACTATGAACTAAACGATGCATTCATACATTCAACTGTAAACAAGGTTCATATAATAACTAACAGATGCAACAAATAAACACAACACATGAATCAATCGCATAACACTTGATTTTAACGTGGTTCACCTCCAGGATGGAAGTTACGTCCACAGAACTATGTTTCTATTATAGCTCAGGGGAAGGTAAACACAGTTCTGCTGCACCGCATATGCAGCTTGAGATCTTCTCTCTCATATCTCTTTTCTATCTCTATATTGTCTCTCTTACAATATACTCTTCCCTCTCTTTCAATCCCTGCGGATTGTTACAATACAAAATAACAGTAAGCTAACAGACTACTCATGATCTGACTAGCTGGATGGCCTAAAATGCTCAAAATGCCAACCTTTTACAATACAAAATACATCCCCTTATAGGCGGCCCAAAGGTCTCACCATTACAACACTGTGGGCCTGTCCCAACAGTAACCCAAACCCTAACTAGTGATAATCAACGTATCTGTACTTTGAGGTAGCCACTATCCGTCACACCATAGCTCTCTGCAGTCTTCCATGCTTCCCGGCGCTGACCATGGGTACTATGCACCGCTTCCCATCACCACAGCTTCCTGCAGTCTTCCATTCTTCCCAGCGCTGACCATGGGTACCGGCGATGCTTCCCTTGCTGTCCTTTGTCTTCAATACCTCGGCCTCATTGCTCCTTTTCCTTAATGAGGGTAGCTAAACCCTCCTATCTTCCGCCGCTGCCTTCAATGCAATGGGTGAGATCTCTCTTCTCGGCCGCTCAGGTACCGTCGTCTTCCTTGACTTCTCTGTCTTCTACATCATGGTTTTCGGCTCTGATCTGTAGCTAGAAACCTGCTACAGTTCCATAGCTCTGCCTCTTATATCTCCGCCAAAACTGTCTATCCGTCAAAATAGCAGCTTCTTCTGTAGCTGCGGGACCTTACTCCAACAATTTCCCATTTTTCTCCATGGTCGGGAAGTCATTTTTGTGTTGCTCGGCGAATGGGAGAAGAGATCCACAACTTTGGGGGTTTTAAGAGGATGCTTTCCTTTCCTAACGTAGTTGAGCTTGCTGGGCGTTTTCCCCCTCCTGATTTCTTTTGTTTCCTCATTGATCCACACCTAGAAATTCATTTGTGTGTTGCTTTTTTTGTTAGGGAGCCAATATTTCCCGATTTGTGGGTGAATGGAGGTCGTTTTTTCCCCTACTATGCCCAGAAACATTTTATGAGTTCAGATGTACAATTTTGGGGGTTTGTGGTGGTTGAGTTGCTCCCATATTGCCCAAGAATGATTCTTGGAGTTGATTTTCTCCTGTGAGTTATTTTTCCCCATCTGTCGTTTCTGTTTGTGGTTCCCAGGATGTTTTGTTCTTACCCAGCAATTGTATTTTGCTGTGAAGTGCATGCTTGTGTTGACTTGGCTGAGTAAGTCCAAGGAGCCCATTTGTTAGGTGGTTCACTTTTTTGGATGTGATTGTTGGCTTGGATGAGTGGGTCCAAGGCCCCCATGTTATTGGATTGTTGCCCTAATAATTTGTGAAACCCAACTATGTGTTGGATTGACTATGGGTGTATGGTCTTGCTATGTGTAAGCTTGTTGTTCCCTATTTTCTTGTGGAAATCATGCCCAACTCAAGGGTGGAAGTGGCGCTGAGAGACTGATGAGCACACTAGCCTATGGTTGGGTGGAACGTTGTAGCGACATAGCTAGTTGCGGGGAAGCTTCTTCTTAAGATAAGTATTATTTGTGTATTTAATTTCTGCAACTGTATTTGTTTTATGAATTACTATGAACATGTTGAATGCTTGAATGAATGTGTTTTTATTCCGATTTCTATTTTATGTATAATGCATCTATGTATGTTTTTAATTCAATGCATTTTTATTATCATGTTCATGGGGCTAGATCTCCCGTTTGACAGCAACAATAGTGTTGGTCACATCCTCTCCATTGTCAGGATGAGGGGTGGGGACACGACAGTGTGGTATCAGAGAAATGGTTGTAGCATTGGGCCTCAATGGGCCAAGAAGAGTAGTTGAAATAGGTTAGAATCACCTTCCGTGGTCACCAGGAAAAGAAGCAGACATAGAAAATTTTCTAAGTGTTGGAATAATTTCCATGTCGGTTGAATTGGCCGAGTTTCGTCGATGCATAACGGCTTAACTGGCTGAGTTGAGCCGATACATGTCGGCATGAAAGGCCGAGCTTCGCCGATGTTGAAAGAGAATCAGATTTTTTTTTAAAATATTTTAAGTATGAATGTGTTGGCTGGGTTAGCTGAGTTGAGCCGACACATGTTGGTTGGGTTAGCTGAGTGGAGTCGACAAAGATCGCAACAACCGTGTCGGCTGCATTGGCGGAGTTGATCCAATGCATGTCGGCATGAAAGGCAGAGTTGAGCCGACGAAGAGGAAGAAAAGAAAACTTCTTGAAAATTTCCTAAGTGTTGAAAATTCGGCAAAAGTTGGCAGTTTTGCCGATACATCGGTTGAGTTTGGTAAGTTTCACTAATACACATCGGGAGAACTTGGCGAGTTGAGCCGATGACAGGAAAAAGGGAATAATTTTTTTTGGAATTTTTTTAAGTATGGGCCATGTCAACAAAACTTGGGGAATTTTTTCGATGCATGTCGAAACAAATCAGTGAGTTCCACCGATACGTGTCGGGAGAACTCAATGAGTTTCGTTGATATGTGTCAGATGGAAAAGTGGAATTTCACTGATGCCGAGGAAAGAAAGAAAAAAATCAAAATTTCTGGAAGTGCCAAAATTTCCCCTGTCAGCAAGAAAAGACAAGTTTTTACCAATACGTCAGAAGGAAAGAATAATTTTTACCAATCGGAAGGAAACTGCAAGTTTTTTCCGATCGGAAGGAAACAACGAGTTTTGCCAATCGAAAGAACTAAATGAGTTTTTCCGATGTGTTGAAAGAAAATTCAAAATTTTGCCGATAAGTCAAAAGGGTTGGTGAGTTTTACCGATCGAGTGAAAATGGCTAGTTTGTTGATACGTGTCAGGAAAATCCCCCTTGACCCTCATCGTCCCCTTGAGACAGTCATTGTTGTGGAAGAAAAGTATATGTTTTGACAAGCTATCAACATATGATTTTTCCAAATGTAGGTAAGTGAATTATAAATTCATGAGAATGTTATCCAGCTAACAATGGTGTTCCTAAACACATTTTACAGAGTTGCAAAGAGGAAAATAAAAGGCTGGTTAAGGCTCTGGTAGAGAAAAACCAGTTGACTACAGTCATGCTACAGAGTTTGGTGGACCTCCAAAGGAAGATAAAATCTGGGCATTAGTTAACAGAGATAGAAGGGAGTAGGAGAAATTCCCACAAGAAGGATGTGAAGCTTGACCCAAGGTAGAGAGGTTTCAAAACTTCTCACCTCCTAAATCAGCAAAGGAAGACATCACAAGCTATGATTAAGCCAGCTAGAGTGATGAGGGAAAGGTCCAAGAACCCACTCAAGTGTTGAGCATGTGGAGGAGACCATATGATTAAGTATTGTCCACATCAGAGTGGGAATAAGGGTCAAGTCCCTAGTAACCAAGAAGATAAAGCTCTAGGTCAAGAAGCAAAGACCATTCCTAAAAATTGTGCAAGTTTAGAAGACCACCAGGAATATCATCAATCAACCGTGGTGGAGGTTGAGGGTGAGATTGTTGGGCAGATTGTTTATGTTTTGATTAAATTTCTATATCATCCCTGGACTTATTGAGATGTGCACTTTGAATAAGTCAAAGCGTAGAATATTATGATTATTCCAACTAGCCACTGTAACCAAGAAGAAGGTCAGTAAGGTGGTTAGGAAATGTCCATTGGTTATGAATGGTCGTTCACTTATGAAGATATGAATGTTCTACCACTTGGTTCTTATGACACTCTGATCATAATGGATTGGTTAGAAGCACATAGAGAAAAGATTGATTATTACAACAAGACTTTTGAGTGCTTGGATGAAGAAGGAAACCTAAGGGTTGTGAAAGGAATTCTAGAAGTGATCTCCAATAGGCAGATTTCAGCAATGTAGCTAAAGAAGTTCTATGGGAAAGGTTGCAGAGTGTATGCAACTCATGTTTTGGAGGCAGTAGAGAATTATACTCCTAGGTTGGAGGACTTTCATGTGTTGCAGGAATTTAGGAGTGTTGAAAAATCGGCAAAAGTTGGTGAGTTTGCCTATACATTGGCTGAGTTTGGTAAGTTTCATTGATACTCATCGGGAGAACTTGGCGAGTTGAGCCGATAATAGGAAAAAGGGAAGAATTTTATTTGGAGTTTTTCTAAGTATGGACTGTGTCGGCAAAACTTGGCGAATTTCACTGATGCATGTCAGAACAAATCAGTGAGTTCCTCCGATATGTGTCAGGCAGACTCAATGAGTTTCGTCGATACGTGTTGGACGGAAAAGTGGAGTTTCACTAATGCCAAGGAAAGAAAGAAAAAAAATTCAAAATTTTCGTAAGTGATGAAATTTCCCCTATCGGCAAGAAAAGATGAGTTTTTACCAATACGTCGGAATAAAGCTTCTGAAAAGGATAACTATCCAGTTCCTCCCATGGAACAAATTCTTCAAAAGGTGTCTGGGGCTGAGATACTATCACTTTTGGATGGTTTCTCAGGGTACAACCAAATATTGGTTTCCTTGGATGAATAATTGAAAACTACTTTTAGAACTCCATGGGGAACATATGCCTACCACAAGATTCCCTTTGGGTTAATCAATGCAGGAGCAACCTTTCAACGGGCAATGGATATTGCTTTTAGAAGCTTAACCAGTCATTCAGTTGTTGTGTACTTGGATGACGTTACTGTATATTATAAACATCGACCTGATCATCTTAATCATCTTAGAAAAGTATTTGAACGATGTAGAAAATTTGGAATATCTTTAAATCCTAAAAAGACAATATGTGCCGTTTCAGAAGGTATCTTATTAGGTTGTGTTGTTTCAAAACACGGAATCATGATTGATCCCGAAAGAACCCAAGCCATTTTGAAAATAACCTATCCTTCTAGCAAGAAAGCAATGCAGTCATTTCTAGGTAAAACTAATTTTGTTAGGAGATTCATTCCTAGTTTTTCCGAGATCATTCGTCCATTGCAAAAAATGATTAAGAAAGATGCTGTTTTTAATTGGGGACAAACTGAAAAAGATTCATTTCAGAAAATTTTAGAAGCAATCTCAGAAGCTCCTAGCCTTTTAAGCCCAAATTTTAATAAAGATTTCATATTATATATTTTGCTTCTGATATTTCATATGCAGCAGTTCTAACTCAATTAAATCAACAGAATAACGAAGTTCCAATTTATTTCATGAGTTCAAATTTCAAAGGTGCTGAACTCAATTACCACGAAGTTGATAAACAAGCCTTTGCCATTTTTAAAGCTGTGAAACATTTTCGTCCTTATTTGCTAAAATCTAAAACGAAAATAATTGTCCCTTATTCCTCAGTCAGAAATTTGTTGGTACAGAAAGACTTAGGTGAAAAAAGAGCCCCTTGGATGATAGCTCTTCAAGAATATGACTTAGAAATCAAACCCTCAACGGTAGTCAAAGGCTAAGGGTTATGTAAATTAGCTGCTGAAGCAGCTCATTTACCTAATGATAAAGCTGAAATTGCCATTGATGAAGCTTTACTTACCAGGGAGATTTATTTTTATCCACCACCTCAAGATTCCTGGTACACAGACATACGGATGCTTTTGGAAACTGGTAATGCCCCTGATTACTTAGAACCAAAGAAGAAAAGAGCACTAAAATTGAAGTCTGCTCCATACTTATTAATCAATAATATCCTCTTTCAGAGAAATTCAGACGGAGTATACCTTCGATGTCTAGATAAAGATGAAATAGAAGTAATTTTGAAAGAATTACATTATGGACCAGTAGGAGGGCATTTTGGTGGAGAGACCACTGCTCACAAAATTCTCAGGGCTGGTTATTATTGGCCTACCTTGTTTCGAGATTCCTATACCTTTGTCAGAAAATGCCAAGAGTGTCAACTTGCTGCAGGAAGGGTGAAAAAACCTGCTTTTCCTTTACAACCTATTTCAGCTGAAAGACCCTTTCAACAATGGGGTATCGATATAGTAGGTCCAATAAATCCTCCCTCATCGATGCAACACAAATATATAATAACTGCAACTGATTATTTCACCTGTTGGGCTGAAGCTGCACCATTGAAAATTGTAAATACCAATCAGGTTATACTATTCTTGGAATTCTTTATCATAACAAGATTTGGTATTCCTGATTCTCTCGTTTTCGATAATGCGTCATATTTTTCATCAATCGAGTTAACTCAGTTTGCTTTAGAGAAGGGAATAAGAATCAGATATTCAGCTAACTATCACCCATATGGGAATGGTCTAGCTGAATCAACAAACATAAATTTATTGAAAATTCTCAAAAGAACTATTTCAGTTCACCATCGTAACTGGCATACAGAATTGGTCAATGCCCTTTGGGCAGACAGAGTAACTCCTAAGGCTGCAATAGGTAATTCACCATTCTTCTTAGTATACAGAACTGAGGCTATTTTACCACCAAATATGTTCTTACCTTCATTACAGTTAGCTCAGTTTGTCCAAGATGAAGAATGCCCAGCAATGGAAAAGAGAATTAATACATTGTTAAAACTGGAAGAAGAAAGAGAAAAGTCAAAACAACACTTTACGAAACATCAACAGATTGTGAAATATTGGTTTGACCAATCTTTCAGTTCTGATCGATAATTTCAGGTAGGAGACCTAGTTTTAAAATGGGATAAAGCTCACGAAGATAAGGGAGATCATACTAAGTTTCAGAAACTGTGGTTAGGTCCCTTTGTTATTTCTGAAAAAATAGGTCCAAGTACCTTTCGATTGCAAACACTTGAAGGACAGTCCGAAACATTCCCTGTGAATGGACTGATTCTTAAAAAATATTTCTGTTAATATTTTCTACCTAAAAATGTATATAATCTACTTGCTGTTTGTAAATAAATTTATCTTTCTGTATATAAATTAGCAGACTGTTATGTTAATCAGTTTTCTGTCAAAGTTAAATATTTCAGATTGTTAAAATTTTTGTATATAACCAGTCAGTCAGTCAAAAATATGTAATTAGCAGCTATAATCAATGTAAATAAATAAAATCAATTTGCTCGTCAGCCTGAAAAATTACGATATTAGACTGATATCTTTTAAAAATTTGTTCAGGATGATCAAAATTTCCTGAATCTATAAAAGACCTTCATTGTTTTCTATTTATAAGTGTTTCTCAGATTATTCTTCATCTTGTTATTTTCTTAAAAAATGGGGATAGCTTATTATATATCTTCTTCGAGGCTTGTACTTTTGAAAAACTCTTACAAACCTCTATCATCAGTCTTAGAAAAGTTTTTATCATCTGAGAATTGTCTAGCATTTGTTCCAATCAATTAAAAGTTAAAGTGAGAGACGGAAGGTCTCAGTAATGAGCCAGTCTGATCAAAATCACAAATATCACTGGTATGACATTATTAGGAAACTAGTAATGGATTTTGGTCTAAAAAAACCAAAAGATAAGGGGTCTCATAAAGAGCCAGCTGATTCATGTTCTGGTGATATTAATGACTGACATTACCGTTTGGTCACCATGCTGGGTAATGATCTCTCATTTTATGAAAATTAAAAGATAAAAAAATGAAATTGCAATAAAAACATAACTTTTGACTGAAGAATAGGAGGTCTCATCACGAGCCAGCCTAATCATGATCATCAGTGTTGTCTGGAATAACTTCATTTCTGATCACCAGGGTGATGGATTTTGATTTAAAAAATTAAAAGACAAGAGGTCTCATCACGAGCCGGCTTGCTTATTTCAGACAGCTCTCGTGAATGATACTATCACATTGGGATACCATACCCAGATAGTAGTCTTCAGGAAGAATTATTGTTTAAAAAAAAAAGCAAAAGCAAACAAAAGAAAATTATTATGCTATGGAACAGATTCTAGAAAGTTTTCCAGAGGAGCAGATTTATGTACTCTATGCTGATGGTATAGGTTATCCTTACTAAGAAGTACTTGTTTTGACTAAGATATTTGTAAGTTTACCCCTAATCAAATTTCTGTTTCAAAAGATGGAATATTTCTGAGTTATACTTATGGATATGAGTAAATAATGGTTTGATATGGATAAGGAATTTTTGATTGTTTTTAACAGGTTTTAATATTTTTTTTTTATCATTTTGTATAAACAGAGATAACTGGTTCGCCCAGGTCGTCGCCATTTGTTGGCAGCTAGCAACAACCTCTTCATTTCTCAATAAGATGAAGAGTGATAAGCTCTTTCTATGATTTATCATTTCAAAATTATGAAAGAGCACCTTCAGAATCTTTGATTCTAAAGGTACTCTTAATCAAAGAAAGGTAAAATATCATTTGAGAAGTTGGTGAAACACGCTCATGAACTTGGTAATTAACAACTGTCAGTAAGTCTCATAAATTTTCATGAATTTATTTAATCATTAAGATAACTTTATCTGA
>LPNX010163501.1:0-19391 GCA_001517045.1 Pseudotsuga menziesii | reverse complement strand
CCGGGATTGGAGCACGCCACAAAGCTTCAAAAGTTAGATGTTGACGGGTGCACCGAGTTAGAAGGGCTGCCAAACATGGAATCATTGGTATCTTTGGAAGTGTTGCGGGCATGGGGATGCGTGAAGCTGAAGAGCATAACGGGATTGGAGCACGCCACAAAGCTTCAAAAGTTAGATGTTCACGGGTGCACCGAGTTAGAAGGGCTGCCAAACATGGAATCATTGGTATCTTTGGAAGTGTTGTGGGCATGGGGATGCGTGAAGCTGAAGAGCATACCGGGATTGGAGCACGCCACAAAGCTTCAAAAGTTAGATGTTCACGGGTGCACCGAGTTAGAAGGGCTGCCAAACATGGAATCATTGGTATCTTTGGAAGTGTTGCGGGCATGGGGATGCGTGAAGCTGAAGAGCATACCGGGATTGGAGCACGCCACAAAGCTTAAATACTTATATGTTCTCGGGTGCACCGAGTTAAAAGAGCTGCCAAACATGGAATCATTGGTATCTTTGGAAGTGTTGCGGGCATGGGGATGCGTGAAGCTGAAGAGCATACCGGGATTGGAGCACGCCACAAAGCTTAAATACTTATATGTTCTCGGGTGCACCGAGTTAAAAGAGCTGCCAAACATGGAATCATTGGTATCTTTGGAAGTGTTGCGGGCATGGGGATGCGTGAAGCTGAAGAGCATACCGGGATTGGAGCACGCCACAAAGCTTAAATACTTATATGTTCTCGGGTGCACCGAGTTAAAAGAGCTGCCAAACATGGAATCATTGGTATCTTTGGAAGTGTTGCGGGCATGGGGATGCGTGAAGCTGAAGAGCATACCGGGATTGGAGCACGCCACAAAGCTTAAATACTTATATGTTCTCGGGTGCACCGAGTTAAAAGAGCTGCCAAACATGGAATCATTGGTATCTTTGGAAGTGTTGCGGGCATGGGGATGCGTGAAGCTGAAGAGCATACCGGGATTGGAGCACGCCACAAAGCTTAAATACTTATATGTTCTCGGGTGCACCGAGTTAAAAGAGCTGCCAAACATGGAATCATTGGTATCTTTGGAAGTGTTGCGGGCATGGGGATGCGTGAAGCTGAAGAGCATACCGGGATTGGAGCACGCCACAAAGCTTCAAAACTTATATGTTAACGGGTGCACCGAGTTAGAAGAGCTGCCAAACATGGAATCATTGGTATCTTTGGAAGGGTTGTGGGCAGAGAGATGCCTGAAGCTGAAGAACATAAGGGGGTTGGAGCACGCGACAAAGCTTCGAGAGTTAAATGTTAGCGGGTGCTCGGAGTTAGAAGAGGTGGAAGGTGTTGAAGATTTTAGGTGGTTGAAGAAGCTTGATGTGTCCAGATGTCCCAAATTACAGTGTCCAACGTGGGAGTAGTGGAAAGCTAAAGCAGAAGAGACGGTTGCGGCCGTTCACAATTCGGTTTATTTTTATAATGTCCTACACTGTACACATATTGTAATTTGTAACCAGTGTTTTCATATTGAATCAGATTATAGTTGAACTTAGTAACTGTGGTTAATTTAATTTAAATTATTAAAAAAAACTATTTATATAGTTTCTCATTCGTTGTGGCTGCTCGCTATCGTCCTGCCATTAATTCGTTGTGGCTGCTCGCTATCGTGATCACGCGATGGAAATTTTTGTCAATGAAATCAAATTAAATTAAATTTAAATATTTTAATAAAAATACATATTTTTATAGTTTTTATCACATAAATTTTCTTAATAATTAAGTTAATTTTTTTATTTCAAAATTGTTTATTAAATATTTATTAATTTAAACAAATTTTTTGATATACACAAAATGTTTATATAATCTAAATGTTTATATAAATAAACTTTTTCTTAATCTTAACTTTTGTCAACAAAATTAACCTAAATATTTATATAAACAAACCTTCTAAATCTCATCAACAAAATTAGAATTTTACTTTATTATCTTTAATTTTATCAATATTCACATAAAAGATAACAACATTACGGCTTTGTAACTAGGTCTTGTTTATATAAATTTAAATTAAAACAACACTATTGAAATGAACAGAGAACGCGAATAGCCATTTATCTCATCATCACTTTTGAATGTCCCTTTTATTTTAAATATTTAATTAAATTAATTTTTAAAAAAAGTTTTGTTTACTTGTATTCTCTAAATTCAAAGTTAAGTTTAAGTTTTTATATTTAACTATTGGATCCAGAAAATATCAAGCGAGATTTAATTTTTTAAGTTTTCATAAAAAATTACACCTTGAACATTTTGATACCTTTAGTGTTTGGTAAATTTGGGTTTAATATGGATCTTTTAATTACTTTTCATTGAGTTTTTTTATTATTTGATAAATTAGGAGACATACTATTCTCTGTATTTTTTTTTTGTTTTAGGAGATTGTTGGTGTAGTGTTAGGTTAAACACACATTCATCTCATCAATGTTATTTCGATGACACTCCTTAATTCTAATCAATAAGCCATAATCAAATATATCAACACTCCTTAATTCTAATCAATAAGCCATAATCAAATATATCAATATTGTACAGTAAAGCCACACCAAAATATATCTAAATTTTATTATAAAAAATGATTTATTAGTATTATGATGAATTATTAAAAAAGTTAGTTAATTTAAATTTATATTAAAAGTAATTAAAAATAAAATAAAATAAAAAAGCTATAATCTTTTAAGAAGGTTGAATACCTTTAAAAAAGAGTAGCATTTCCGGTAATCATTAACCTTTAATATATATTAGAGAGAATAAAAAGACAAATGAACCTGAGAAAGAACATTAAAAAAATACAAATGATCATTTTCTAAAGAACAAATCTACTAAATTAGCATATATCCATTTTAAACGTGGATTTATCAAGCACCCATAGAAATCTAATTTATGGATATCTGCTAGTTTATTTTATTTTATTTTATTTAAGTCCATATGTAATTTATATTTCTCATTTTTCCACATGTAATTTATATTTCTCATTTTTTATTTTTAATATTTTTTAATATTTTTCATTTGTCATATATTGAAGTTTATTTGATGAATTGATTTTGGATTGAGTGGATATTATATAAATAGATGAATCCACAATATAATTTTTTTATTTATGTTGATTAACATAATGTTTTTTTTTTTTATGTCGGCTAGCATAACAACGTGACAGCATCTCCCCTATACTCGGCTAAGAGCACTTGGCTTCTCTTCGTTCAATTAAATTAATTTTTAAGAAAGAGTTTTGTTTACCTGTATTCTCTAAATTCAAAGTTAAGTTTAAGTTTTCATATTTAATTAAATTAATTATTTAATAAATGGCTCCTGTAAACTTATTTATTTAAAATTTGAAAATGTATTTATCTTCACGGTTCTAGATTGGATCAAGTGCTTTTCAAAGCTTCGCAAGAACATTTCTATATGTTGGAAAGTGGTTTTACAAGCTTTTGATTTGATAGGTATTGGATTATCCTCGAAGGTTGGTATGCTGTTTGGGTGGGTGTTGATCCTTGGGTAGGTTACAAATAGAGACATCTTTTGCTTAAGCATATTTTGGAACAACCTTGATAACAAGGTGGTTTTTCCTAAAAGATATTGTTCATTTGTGGTCTACAAATATTATGAATTAAGGATGGGCAAAAGCTAACGATCTCGATCTCGATCTGGATGATCAAAATGATGGGACCTTGTGGAAAGCATATACAAATTTATTAAACTCTTCTCATATTAGGCTATTTGGAAACCATGATAATTTAGCTTGGATTTTTTCAAAACTGGTGAACCGTTTTGGTAGTGGATGGTTGTTTCGAAATTTAAATGCCCATTCGGAAGACAACAATATTAATCTGGTCCCTACTTTCTCATAAATCACTCACTTGGGATGTACTCAAAAGAAAAGGGAGAGAGGGATCTGACATATGTTATTTGTAATTGTCATTTGGTGGTGTTTTGTCCTTTAATATACCATAAGTGTTTGGAAAGATATAGAAAGTAAACTTAAAATGCATAATCTATGGTTAGGGGATACTGTGGAACCATTGCTTAAAGGAGTGGAGCAACATGGATGACTTAAATGATTTCAAATATCTTTCTTTAATCGTTTCTTGGAACATATGGAATGTCAAAAATCTAGTTTGTTTTGAGGACAAGTTAATTCTACGAATTCAATGTGCTTATCAAAGTCTGTGGGTGATGAGATCTTTTCCACAAGAAAATATAAACATAAAAACTAGATTGGTGAAAGAAGAAGATATAGATAGGACTAGACCGTGGGGGTATTTTGATGGTGCAACCAAAAGGGAGAAGAGGTCTTATGGAGCTAGGGGTATTCTGCTTTTATATGAGAGTCACTGGTTTAGTTTCAAAGCTAGAATTGGTGAAGGTACCAATAATTTCATGGAATTAAGTGCTATTAGACTTCTGATACGATTGGCAGTGGAGAAACAGGTAAAAAATATGCATGTTTTTGGGGACTCCCAAATCATCATCAAATGGATAAATGGTATCAACAAGATCCACAATACTCAACTTGCTCCGTTACTTGATGAGGTGCATAGTCTCATTGAACAGACGGATCAGGTGGATGTCAAACACATGTACAGGTAAAGAATGTAAAGGCAGATGAACTCGCAAATGAGAGAGCTCAAATGCAAGAGTGTACATGGTTCAAATCTAGAAAATAACAACTCAATCATACATGGATCCCTGCATGATATATAACAGAATTTTGGTTACAAAGGATTTCTATGGACACCAAAGCTTGAATCCAAAAAAAGTATTGGAATGATCAAAATGTATAATATCAGTTGAATCTCAAGTTTTTAAGTTTTATATGAACAATATATGAACATGGCTAAATTGATGTTTTAGACACGTTTTGTGAAAAACATTTGATATTTGCTAATGATTCATAGATGATTTCTGGTAAGAAGGGGAATACTAAGCATTGATTTTCTTAAAAGTAGATCAATACAAAGACTCATTTTTTAATGCTTTTTAAAAAGATTACTGTTTTGAAAATACAAGCACAGTGAGGGCTATCTGAAAAATGTAATATTTTCGATAAATTAAAAGTTTTGATTTTTTCGTGGAAAAATAAATAAATTCAAAGTTAAGTTTTAGTCTCATTGAGGTACATAGTCTCACTAAAAAGATGGATTAGGTGGTTGTCAAACACATATACAGGTAAAGAAATGAACTCACAAATGAGAGAGCTCAAATGCAGGAGGGTATCTGGTTCATAATAGAAAATAACAACTCAATCATACATGGATCCTTGCATGATATATAACATAATTTTGGTTACAAAGGATTTCTATGAACATCAAAGTTTGAATCTGGAAAAAGTATTGGAATGATCAAAATGTATAATATCAGTTTATTCTCAAGTTTGTAAGTTTTATATGAAAACAACCTTAATTAAAGTTAGTCTCCCTCCCAAAGAGAGAAATCTATAAGCCTAGTTGTTTATTCTTCTCTCAATCTTTTTTACTAACCACATCCAGTCCACCACCCTATACTTGTTAGGTTTCAAAACAAACCCAAGATATCTGAATCGATCTTCATAGTTTGCAAAAATATATTGGAACAGATAATTAAACTCTCATAAAACCTCCTCGAGAATTTTATGATAATAAATATAAGATTTCTCCACACTGATATCCATTCCCGAAGCATTACAAAAAATAACCAGAATATCATATAGATACACTTCATGTAAAGGGAGAACCAATAAAATAGATTGATTATGATTAGATATGTTTATAAATTATTTTTTATATTAATAGCTTGAATTAAATTAAGATAGTTACATTATGAAAATATGAAATTTTGCAATAAATATAAAATTTTGCAATGTTTATGTTTTTCACATTGTTTTAGAAATTAACATATCTAAAAACTAAAAGCAAAAAATTTAAGGAGTCAAATTCACATATATGTTAAGATTTATATGAAATGTGAAAACAAGTGTTAATGAATTATATTGTATTGTTTTACTTTCTTATTTTAAAAAGTATATAAAGTTTTTTTTTCAACATAAAAAGCTTCATATCTAATATTTCTTTATTAGAATCAAGATAGATGTTACATAACGAGTCACTATCTAAAAAGGAAGAGCACATGTCCATATATAAGGCTAATACATAATGACATTACCACTATCTTTCAGTACACATTCCCAAGCTTACAAAAACTTAACATAGCCAAATCTACTAAGAACAGAGCAAAGAAAAGTATACATCCCAAACCCCCAGGAATTTTAAACCACAAAAAACAAAAAATACCCCTAATAGATCATCACAGATTTAAAATGAATGAAGATAACCCTTATGAATAATAGTGAGGTTAGAAACTTCTTCAAAGTAAAATAGCCCCTCCTGGAGCCCTAGGGCATCCTTATAATTGAGAGAGAAGCCTACCCAAAAACCCATTCAATGATAGCCCTGGAATCACCAACCACCTGCAACATGCCATTGATATTTATAGATAAAAAGAGTCCATAGAGCTAACAACTTTTCCCTAGTATTTGTTCCACATCTCCCACCCATCTTGATATTGAAAAGGTGAGACACATTCACCTCTAGATAAACCCCAATACCACACTTACCTGTGAGCCCCTAACAAGCTCCATCAAAAGTATCAACAGGTGTATCTTCCAAAAATTTTGGTTCTTTTAGCATTCTATTTAAGGCTGCCTTTTTCCCTAGTTGACTCTTAGGGAGAAGCCCTATATCCTTTTGAGTGACAAGACTCACACTGGCCTTTGATCCTCAAAATCACTTTGTTTCTATGGGGCTAAATACCCCAATAAAAGTAGCTAAGAAGCTCCATTACCAACCCACGAGAATCAATTTCAATCCATATTTCCTAACTCAACACTAAAGATATAGAGATTTAAAGGCTCTTAAACTTAAGAACACTTTTAAGATCCTTCCAAACCTTCTGAAAGAGAAGTATACAAATATATGGTTAATACTTTCTCCTTTAGATAAACAAAGGACACAAATATTAGGGCCAATCCCTCCACTTTTCGTGAAATTGTCCCAAGTAACAACTTTATCTGCTAAATCCAACCATAAGAATAATCCTATTTTGAGGGGAGCACTCCACTTCCACACGACCTTATACCACCAGCAATCATCTTCAATGGAATTAGAAAAAAGATAGATTGATAAGCAAGTTTCACTAATACCTAGCCATTTCCATTATCCTAAGACCAAGCAAGTGTGTCTTCCTCCTGATTGAGGTAGATTCCATAATGCTTCAAACCCTGAACATAGATATCCCATCCTAATTTTAGACTACACAATCCTAATGATTCACTATTCACCCACCTCTACACACTCCCCATATTCTTAGCCCAGAGTGACGCTTGAGCCATGATCTAATTCCTCCATCCAACGGTACCTCTAATAGATTTGAAGATAACCTGAAATCTGTAGGACCCCCCAGCTAAGAGTCTTTACCCACCTACATATTCTACACATCCTCAATCCTCCAAAGCAACCATTTTGCAATAACAAGACATGAATTCACGAAACCAATCCATAAATTTGATCATTGGTGAGATTTTTTGGCTCCAATATTACCCACTCCTTAAACGATTTTTATTTTATATGTTTATCTCTTACAAAGTTACTCCACAACCCTGTGTTAGTCAAACAATGCTAAATACTTTTGGCTTCAAGTTCCACTTGAAATTGAAGATGTTCATCAAGACCCAACCCCCCTCCATATTGGTTGGATCCAGTCTCTCCCACCTGACCAAATGAACCTCGTTCTTCACCTTCCTACCAGTACAATGAAAATTAAAACATTTATGCCTTATTTTTTCTAGGATGTATGTGGGAAATTTATCCAAAGGTATGAAGTAGACAAGAATGCATTCCAATACAGATTTTACTAGGAAAAGTATGGCTACCAATGACAACCATCTTAAACACACTTTCCAATCCGTTTACCCACTTTTGGAGCAACTAGTACCAATACTCCTTCCTATAGTTATTTGGCTTCAAAGGATTAACCCAAATACCAACTAAGACCTTCCCCCAACTTAATCACTTGAAAAGGAAAAATTTACCTGGTCTGAAAGCAAATTTCAAGGATGAAACCATTCTACAACAACACATCCTTCTTTGAGTTGACTACCATACCTGAAGCATTACAAAAAAGATTCAAAAGAGGGATATTTTACCCATCCCTAAAATGGTCCTTCCCCAACTATAAGCACATCATCAACAAATAAGGAGTAAGCAACAAATGATTTTCTGAAACTTTGATACTAGATATCAAGCCTTTAGACCTCTTCTTAGTAATTATCGACCACCAATAGAAAGAGAAAAGGAGTCAAGGGGCATCCTTTCCTTAATCCTTGATGGATTTGGAAGAAGTCAATGGGGGACCCACTCACCAAAACTACATAGTTTACAGAGGTAGCACGATCCATTATCCAATTTGCCATCTCAAGGTCCAATACTATCTAGAGGAGGATCAATCTCAAGAAAACCCAATCCACATGATCATAAGACTTGACTAGGTCCAATTTTAGAAGAATGGATTCCAACTTTATTACCTTGATCGAGTGCATTCCTACTTGAGCAACACCTACAACATCCATAGTCTATCTATTGTGAATAAACCCAAATTGTTCTCTAGATAGATGTCTCAACATGTATTAATCCTTAAGGCAATTATTTTTGCTATTAAATTATAGAACATGTTGCAAAGGGAGATGGGGTTGAACTCAATGAAGGAGGAGGAACTTGACTTTTAGGGTATTAAATCTATAAAGTTCAAGCTTAGAGCTCCTATAATCCTACCCAAAGTCCTATATTCCTAAACCATTGTCAACAAATTATGACCAACGATACCAAAAACTACAAGAAGAGCTTGACAGTCTAGCCATCATGCCGAGAACTCTTTTCCTTAGCAAAACCAGATAATATATTTTTAACCTCCTCTAAAGAAACATGACCACTAACCTTCCTACTCTCTTCTTGAGTAAAGTAAGAAGGGTAATTACAAATTACCTTGAAATACCGACCAATGTGATTTTCATCTGGGGCTTGGAAAAAGGTCTGAAAATGCAATTAGGCCTCCTTTTCTAGCTCCTCCCGTGTTCCACATACCTTTCCATTAGAAGATTTGATCTCCTAGAGAGAATTTACCACCCTCCTCTTCTCTGCATATTTATATTTTTTCTTTTGTTGTGCAGTGCCCTACTTTTCAACCTCCATGATTCCGCTTCAATATATAATAGTTTATGCTTTATGGATTCCAAACTCATCTATTCTTTGAATCAAAGAATACACTTGAAGAATTATTATAATAAACAACCCTTGTATGCTCCTCAATGTCAACAAATTATGCTTGCATCTCCTTTTTCTTCTTGCTGAACCACTTGGTGACCACAAATCTAAGGGCCTTTAAACTCACAATCACATGTTCTAATTTAGACCTACCTCTTCCCTCTTCAAAATCATGCCAATTGTCTCGAACCAGAGAAATAAATCATTCTCACTTGCTATGGATTGGTTGAAGTTGAAAGGATACTTGTAAAGTGCCTAAACAAAATCCAGATGGAGCACTATAGGGATATGGTCCAACAAACTGCAAGCATCGACCCATAACTTATATTTGAAAGCACTATCAAGAAGGGACTATACCATAAGAAAGTGATCAATATGCTTGGCCATAAACCCTCCCCCTATCTACCATTTCTCTCGGTGGTAATAAGGGGAGAAGTAATTACATCCACAAGTCCAACCTTCACAAAGGAATGTGCAAAATGGTAGTCCAACCAATCCATCCTAGTTGTACACCCCCATGATTCTTTGTCATTTATCAATAAATTTAGATCCCCTCCTAAGATAACCCCAGATCATTGGACAGTTCATCCTCAAAACACAAGGACTATCTAAATTCCTTTTGGAACAAGTGAGGACCGTAGCAATTCAACATTATTAACTTAAGATTGATATCTCAAACACAACCATGAAGAAATATATATGCAACAGAGAAAGAAGCTTCAAAATTCACCTTCATTGGGTTCCAAGCTAACACCATACCCCTCGATAGACCCTCCGCATCCACAGAACAAACATTCCATCTTAACAGAATGGATGTAAAGACCTCCCTGGTTTTGATGGAAACCACCATAACTTCTCGAAGGAACATAACATCAGGTTTAATGAAAACTAAAATGTGTCTCAAAGAAAAAATATTTAGCATCCCCCAAAACCCCTGATATTCAAAGAAATCAATATCATTAGGAAATACTCGTTGATGGATTCCCTACTCTAAGGGGACTAAAACCACCAAGAATACTCCCTACATGAAGCTCATCGACCACATAATCCTCACTAGGCACTGGAAGTTTTAATTTAGCTTTAGCTTTGGTGATTGATGTTAGGCCCCCTTCCACAACCCCACTAGTGTTTTTCTTGCACACGACCTAATCTTTATCTAACCCTTCCTTCCCTTCTCCACCTCCAAACACGCCCTAGATACCATAGCATTTTTTTTGTAAGCTAGTACCCACAAAGTTTTGAACTGGTGACCTAAACAAGGAGTGCCTTAATAGTACACCTACTCACCGTCTATTCCACTCGCCATGGGAAAATACTAAAGCATTATTATTAAATACTTCTAGGAGATCATTCACCATATCATCCTTGTATGAAGTTTTTTTCATGTATATCGGAGTGGACATAACCTCCATAGTGTCACTGCTCAGAGAACAGAGAGCTAGTCAATAAGTTGTCACAGGGTCTACATATCACTCATTATATTTTTTCCATTTCCTAAGTAATGACAAAACCATAACTTATACATATCCATATAAAATTTAAATTTTTCAAAATTTCTTTAAAATAATGTTGTAAAAATACAAAGAATTATTAAGTAGATTTGTTTTTAAATTTATAACTTGTTTTAATTATTATTATAAAATAAATATAAATACTACATTTTAAGCAATATTAACATAAATCTATAACCTCGTTATTTTAAAAACCCGAGATATTTTTTATATAGATGAAGAGAACAATTTGCTTGTTGTTATGGTAATTTATTTAAATATTTGTTTATACATATAAAGCTTAAAATTATTATAATTTTTCAATTGAAAGTTTAGGTTAACAAAATATTATATTGTTATAATGTGGGACACATTATTTGTATTTAATATCATATTATTAAATTTATAAAGTTCGATGAATCTGAAAAAAATCAATAAGTTTGTTCTCCACAATTTAGAAAAACTTGTTCTCCATAATTTAAAGTTTAGGCTAACAACATATTATATTGTTATAATGTGGGACACATTATTATGTATTTATTATCATATTATTAGTTCCTTTCATCAGCTAGCAAGGACTCTATGAACGACTTTGTAGTCGTTTGAATTTACTAGTACACAAATCGAAACACTTTTCAAAATTTTATTCTAAGTTTGCATTGGCATTTATTAGGCATTTACGAATAATGCTTTTGATAAGCAAATCAATATGCAAGCATCGTTATTTTAACCTATCAACAAAATATTCTTCTTATTTGGCCCGAGACAATTCATTTTTACTTAAAAAGATTATGATAAAGTTAAGCTTTCTGCATGCAGTTTTATAAAACCAAGTAATGAAATCAATCAAAAGAAGAAACATAATCAACAACAAATTATAATATAACTCTTGTTATCAAGATTATAATATATCCTAGTAATTACCTGTAAACATTTGAAAATAACATAGCTTGGACTCATTGAAATTGGTTTTAATTAGTCGGTGAAATAAAAGAACCTTTCTATATTGTCTATGGTAATCCTCTACCCTGTATTCTACAACGGCTTCTCTCTATATTTTAGTTATCGATTTTCCTACAACAACTGAACCTATCAAAGCAATCTGCTTAGTTTATATACAGTCGCCCCTTTAGATTTTATGCATTTTATGGAAAGCGGATGCTAACTTTAAAGGTATTTGTTTTTGTTTTTATTTATCTTAATCTATGAAGAGTCCTTTTAGGTTTTTCCTCCCATTTTTTCAATTGTACAATTAACATTTCCATCCTTCAATTCTATCCTTGGAGTGAAAGTCCAATGGATCTAAAACTCATACAATTAACAAAACATTGGGGTATAATTTGTATAATCAAAAGGTTCTATGCTTTCTGTTTCTTGACACATTTTCTCTGTATTTTAGCTTTTATCTGTATTTCAGCAGTGACGTAAATATATCACGATAACTAAGCTTCAAATCCATAAATTCCAATTTATGGAATTTTGAGAGAAAACTAGATCTAAAACAAAATTTATTTTTTCCATAATTGGTCGACAAAATTTTAAGCAGTCCTCAAGTGCCCTCAATTAAAAAAAGAAATAGGTAATTATGAACAGGTTGCACAATAAAAAACAACTGAAACTAAACATATAGCTATTCAAATCAATAATAAATCAAATATCTATTTATTTTTGTTTTAAGATCATTAAAGGCATTGTTCTGGAAGCATTTTGCCTTGAATCAATGGCTTGGCTGTCAAAAACGTTGCTTCATATTTCTTGAAAACGCCTGTTATTGTTATTGCCTTGGATTTCAGATCCGTTGTAGACACATCGTTCCACGCAACTCCAAGTCCCCAATTCCAGGTGGACACATCACTCCAACCACTAGTCGATCCATTTCATCGTTTCATGCTAATTTTCTTGATCTTTCGCCTACCTCTAGGAATTTCGTTGTATTGTTAGGTAATCGTTGATCCATATAAATCCATGTTAGGTACCATTGACCAAGTTTATTTACCATAAAAGGCATAGAATCAATATGATTGAATCAATACCCTTCCTTCATACAATCCATATTTCATGCTCTCTATAATTCCCTTCAATCTACATACACTGGAGGGAATTGGGTTTGCTAGGACTAGATCTAGAACTGGGTACGTTGCTAGTGGATTAAATTGAAAACTGCTCGAACATGAATTGCTAAGTAGTCCACAGACCTAAAGGAAAGCATTTGTCGAAGACTTGTTTCACACCATGAGTCACTTGGACAAAACAGGCTACCAACTGTTATATATCTCCATGGGATGCAACGAATACTTGTCAGATGAATAAATAAGTAGTCCGGGGACGCATAATGAGGAGCATAGTGTTGAAGGCATGGCCTAGAAAGTGTCACTTAGCTAGTTGCAAGGTGTTGATAGTATATGCGAAGGATTCAAGCAAGTCAAGTTGTATACATAAAGCTTTATAAGGATTCCCTAGCCTACGATCATTAGCAAGAAGCCTTATAGTTCTACGAGCGTTAGCAATCCATAGTGTAACAATGCTTCCTTTCAACAATTGTTAGATTAGTGAATTTCATACCAGGCAGCAGCTAGTACACGATAGGGTGAATTCCCACGCAACAATCCCATTCAAATCTATGATCTGTCCAAACCCATGCATGCCAAATCCCATTAGTGTATGAGATTATTAAAGCTTTGATTTTGTTTTCAGGAAGGACAAACAGGATGCTAGCTAGAGGTTCTATTTTACCAGCATCCCACAATATTAATTTGAGCATGGTGTATGCACCTTGTCAGGCATGAGAAGTTCCTTCGAGGACAATGGCCAGGATGGGCCCTACCAAAGGGTTCCTGCTTTCTCATCCCAAAATTCGTCTCTCTTGCAGTCTCTTCTCCCCTGGACTCACTTCCATATTTTTCAATGGAGGAGGTATTCATTCTCTGCATTATGCTTCCACTTGTATTAATTGTGTGCATAAGTATAAGAATTAGGGCCAGTCCCATATATTATAGTGTTGGACGAAGAAACTCGAAGGGTAGGATCTAGCTACCCAAAGGCATACAATGCAATGTTTTTATTGTTGGGTATTTTTTCTAATTAAACTCTTTATGACCCACGTATTATTGTGTTTTAAAGTTGTGGGTCTCCATGGGAATTAACTTGTGACCATCAATCGCTAATCATTTACCAATGCCTGTCAATACAAACTACTTAAAAGAAGGCGGAGGACTTGTATTCTTTGCATTCTTGGTGATTATAATAATGATGAAGTGGGTTTGGTGTAAGTATTTTTATTGATTTGTGATGTCAAAGTTCTCTTGATCATTTAGCTTTTGCATAAGATGTTGTAGCTATTTTCCCATCAAAAGTATTAGAAACATGTTGCTATTCATGATTGATACAGCAGTAACTTCAAGTAATAAAACTACCAACTAAATCCTTTTATCAGTGATGAATGCAACAGATGGATGGTTAGTTTGTATAGGCTTTCACATTCAATCATTGCTAAAACCACCAACTAAGACATTTCCATTCTTGAGTGTGATACGTCTAAAACTGAATCAGTGTGGCTAAGAAGACTTCAATGGTGATTTTCATCATGCACGACAGGAACTTCTAAAAATTGCGATGCATTGCCGCAAAAGTTCCCGTTTCAGAAGTAAGGGTCTTTAATACAAATGTCTGTCATGAAAATGATCCAAACCAAAAATAAAGTAAAATGTATATGGAACTTAGACTCCACAACAAAACATGTCGTAAGCAAGCTTTGCTTTAACTTTGTTCCATTCTTGAATTATCCACAATACCCCTAGTTGAGTGTTGTTGTGAAACTAACATCCAAATTTTTCCATGTCAACTCAACTCTATTATTTATTAATTGTGGAAAAGAGGTTGCTCAAACTTTATAAGAATAGTCTAAGTAGTTACTGAATACACAACTTAGGTTTGCTCTGATTGGAATCATATTTTATTTAACATTGACCATTGTTACTGCAGAGACCTTTCTTTTTTAACTTGTCAATTTGCTAATTTCTATATACCAATTGCAAAATTCCCTACAGTTTCAAATCGAAGGTATTTTTATTACATGTTGAAGAGAGCAATCAAAATTGACATAAATCTGATCTGAACAAGGTATGGCTAAAAAACAGAGAATTTCGACTAACAGCTAGTTGGAATACCGAATATATGAACTTTTAAAATAAAAACAGCTAGTGGGTGTCTCTACCATAAGAGGAACTTCGACAAACCGCGCTCACAGATGCCAAATCCTTGAAAATAAAGGTGTGTAACGATGATCCAGAGGAGGGTTTTACTAGAAATGGGGAACATATAATAGAATTTGGCTTGTGGCTATTGCTATAATCTATTGATAAATTTTTTCAAACAATTTGCAGACAAGCCGAATGTAGGATGAGTAAACAAAATAAACAGAGAAAAACATACCTGGTAGCCGAATAAAAACAAAGAGAGATCTACAAGGTTCCAGTCACTTCAAAGGTACCGAGCGGATTCCGATGCGGGCATGTATGATAAAACCAATGAAGAATGGGAGCTTGGTATCGAGGGTTTAATGGAAGTGAGTAACTGTTGTTAGAACAAACCGCAAGGGTTAAGATTTCTCAAGTTTGGTATAGGAAGATGGGGAATTGTTTTGGTCTTGCAGGTTTTGTTCCATACAAGTTAGCTGTATGGTTCTAACATTTACATGACGAAAGCTAAGAAGATAAGTTTTTAGTACGATTAGAGGGTTTTTTTAATTTAAATGATTTTTGTTTTGTTTTTTTAATGTTTTTTTAAAGGGTAAAAAACAAACCTTTATAGCCAAAATTCCAATTAAGTAGGTAGATTAATAATTCTAACAACAATCCAATTCCAATTTGAATTGAATTTGATTGGGATAAAAAATTAATAAAAATAGTTGAATTTATACCATATTTTTTATAAAATGGGGTGCACACATCCACAATAAAACATAATGTCAAATATTTATTATATATTGATTTTTTTAAATTTTTAATTCAAAATATAGTGATTTATGAATATATATTTTTAATTTATCATAATTATAATAATTGATGAATGTTTTTATTTAAGTTGTTTAAACACATAAAATTAAAATTTTAAAGAAAACTAAATGGTTTTTTTTAAATAATAAAATAAAATTAGTAGATATAGTTATATGCCAAGGTCATATAAAAAGTCTATAAAAACTATAATTATATACCAAGGTGCCAAGGTTCTACAATGTACATACTCTATTCAAAGCTGCCCTTTGCTGTGACTGCAACCTCTTTATGGCCTGTGTCTTTTATCCATCTCATTTTCGTCGCTTCTTCATCTTTCCCCCAACTCTGTTGGAGAAATTATGTCTCGGAATCTATTATTTAAGGAGACTTCTATAGATATGATCATCGAAATCTGTTTAAAGTTCCCAGCCATAATGCCAGTTAAAAATTGATCTTTCTGTTTTCTATCAGAAATAAAGACATAGTACCATTATAGAAATGTATAGGACTGAAGACAAGATAGTTAAGGGGTTGTCTCTGTGCTCTTTTAATACACAACCATCAAGCTAAAGATGTATTAGGAGTCTATTTTTGGAGGAAGCCGATAAAGAGTTTCTTTTTTAATGCTTTGAAAGAGCAGCATCAGATGAGGAATGTAATTTCTCATCTTCTCGAATAAAAATGATGATTTTTCCTGGAAAAATAAATGTGTCATGTGCCATTTGAATCTTATCTTATTATTATTACTATCATGATTTCTACTGAGAGAACAATACAGTTGTTGATAGGCTCTCAAAACAGGCTCTAGAAATGCATATTGGATCGATCAGTATAATACAAAGGGGGAGAATTGATCTCCTCTTGCACTAATTCCCCTTCATTTTTTGTACATTTCTAGACGATTAATAGTATTGAAGAAAGGTAAATCATGATGCCATAGAAGAATGGGAAGATTTAGAAGGTTTGGTTCTCAGAGTTTTTTAGTTTTGGGAATTATGCTGCTAGCTCTACTTTTTGTTCTTATATAACCCGAAGATTGTATTTTTTGTTCATGTTTTTTTTTCAGGGAGATTAATTTTTTTTTAATGGGACATTTATCGGATTTTGATATTATTTATATTTCAAAAACGTACAGGAGAAAGATCCAAGGGGCTACATTTTTCTTTCAATATATGATTTGTCCTTTAATTTCTCCTCAAAGAACTCGCTTAAAAATGAGTAACACTACATGTTTTAGAGCTAAGTTTTAAAGATAAGGGAATGAATATGATTACAGCTATATTTCAAATAGAAGCGCATTGTATGGGGTTAATCTGGCATCAACTTTGTTAAAACTTTCAGGATAAACGACCGAACATTACAAGAGTTTGATGTGCTATTACAATGTATGTATCAATTTCTTACTCATCTGGAGGGGAAACATGAAATCAAAATCATGGTAAGCAAATCAATGCGATTGAATTTACTTAACGTTCACAAAAGTTTCTGAAATGATAAAGGATATAATTTGACAGGGGGATTTGAAAATGTACAATTTATATGACTATGTATGGGAAATTGAGCTGGAGAATGCCAAAATTATGAACGGGTACCATTCTAAGACTGTGAATGGGCTGCTGAGATTTATGAAAACGCCCTTCACTGATAAGGTTGTAAAAGCATCTGACGCTAGTCTTCCAGCATCTATGACCTCTTGAATCCTATGGACTTGAAATGTACCTTCATATGGAGGAAAAAAAATACTTGTCGGACTTTAAAATAATCCTCATCTCTAGTCATTGCATTCCCTACGTAAAGGGGATCCAAAGTGTGTTTTAAAGTGAACTTGGATTTTTGACATACTAGAATTACTGATATCCCCTCTACACGATATTGCATCTACTCCTATAGCCAAAATAAATCATCTCAAAGGTGCATCAAGTAATAAGACACACGTCATTAGAAAAAGAAGAGTATCTTTGAAATTCACCCCAATAAAATACATCATCCATTCTCTACACAAGTCATTGTGTCTTGGTGTTATAATTTCAACCCATATCTCTAAAAGCCTTTGTGATTAACTTAAAGTTCCAAGTAAAAGTCACTCTCGAAGAGTACATATAGACAAGCTTAGATATGCAATGTGTGTGTGTGTGTGTGTGTCCATGTGAATGCCCATCTTCTAGTGTTATAAGTTGGGCATTTACCTCTATGTTTTCAATCACTCTTTTACTATGTAAAATAAATTCCATGGGAATCAAACATTGGTCAATAGTGTAGCGTAATGCTAGAAGATTCGATAGGTGCCATAAAACTTGAGAAACTAATTGATTTTTTCCTTGATAGATGTACGCTTATAAGGCCAAAGATGTAAAAACATTTTATCCACTTCTTCAAAGTAACATATGAGCATTATTGAAATGCTTGTTGCTTCATTCCATTTTAAACAAAGACAAAAATGTCCTTAAGAGTACAAAGAAAGTTAGCTTTTGTGTTAATATTGATATCCACTTCTTGTGCCTTGGATGTTCTTGGTAAAAATGAGGGTATGGATGGGGGGGTTGTCCAAAACAACCTTATAGGGTGAAATTTTGGTAGCACCATGATAGGTGGTCTTGCAATACTATCTTTCTGCAAGGAGGGTGTAGGGGCGGGAGGGGGGGGAACTACTAAACCCAATGGCCTTATTAGTCGATGTAAAGCCCAATGACTAAAAATAATTTTATGGTCAACACCTAACAACCTCTATTAATAGTTATTAACTTCAATATTTCAAGTCCTGCAGTATCCAGAAGTATTATGACATGCATCGTGTCAAAACCCCAAGATTTCCAAAAAATTTAAAATTTTTAAATTTACAAAACATTAATGTAAAACCGATTAACTAACATTAATTAGTTATGTGTTAACAGCTTGCTACTGAATTTATTAGTTGGTATGTTTAGTTATAGAACATATTTTTCAGTTTATTGACTTTGTTCTTTTTGTGACCATAAGGTGAACTGTTATGCATAACTGGGCTTACTTAGCTTTTGAGCTAACGCAACGGTTTCCATTTTTCTTACAGATATACAGGTAAGACGTTCAGGCGCTGTATTTCAAAATTATAAAGTATTTACTATAAGTTCGTCGTAAGAGACAAAGTTCGAGAGAAAGTAAGAGACAATATCAATTCAACTTATGTTAAGGTATATTCAACTGGATTCTTCCTAGCAACAGTAATTTATATTTCTATTGATCTGTCATCTTCTCTATTTTATTACAGTTGCGAATTATACTAAAGTAACTTAGTAACTCTTGAGAAATCAGAGTAGAGAAACATAGCTATGAAATCTATACAAAGGACCCAATTGTAACAAGCATTTCAAGTCACGTGATAACTGCTAAAGGGATTTCTGTATTATTACAAGGTTTGGCCCATCCTCGCAAAGTCCTTGCTTAATAAAGAGAATATCACTAAGTAAAAACAATGTCTCATATGATAAATATAACTTTCTTGTCTTTAGTAACTCGTACTACAGATGCTATTTTAAGCTATGAAAATAACTCATTTAAGAGATTACAAACAGAAAAGAATTTATACCTAGCTTTCTACCATCATGTCCTCCTTTAT
>LPNX010163483.1:455699-480259 GCA_001517045.1 Pseudotsuga menziesii | reverse complement strand
GTAATAGGGGCTATGAATGCAAAATAAAATTGCTATGAAACCCCCTAAGCCATTGCTTCGAGTCCCATGTCGTTCTGATAAGCGGTTGAGGAGATAGACCAATTTTGGTCAGGAGGGGTCTATCTTCCCTAGGGAAATTTTTAATTTTCCTAAGTCAAAAAATTCATATTATTTGATTTAAAAAAAAAAAAATCAAATAATGCCATGGTAAATTTGTGTGGGGGTTGTTAAGCCTAGGAAAATTTGTTCCAAATTTTTTCCACCCCCCCATGGCCTAGATTTAAATTTTTCAAGTTTATTTTTAATTTTTCCCAAATCTAACTTGGAAAAATTTAAAAATTACATTGGAGAATTAAATCTAAGGTAAATAAATATTTATCCTAAGTCTAAGGGTTAAATATCATTTTTGAAGAAAAGGCTTGGGTCAAAGCCAAATTTGGAGGTTATAAAGTGGAAAACCCTCACTAAAGAAACCAAGCCCATGTAAAAAACCTTCACCAAAGAAGAGGGGCGTCGCTTGTTATAGAGGGGGCGTCCAAGTAATGGTAAAACCCTCACTAAATATAGAGGGGCGTCACATTAAAAAGGGCCCACACTAAATGTAGAGGGGCGCTACCATAAAGGAGGACGTCATCCAATATAGAGGGCGCCAATCCTAGTTTAGAGGGGCGCTAGTCACTTAGTGAGGGCGCTACTTGTGGAAGAAGGCGCCATTTTTGGAAGAAAAGGTAAAGTCAAGGCTAAATGTAGAGGGGCGCNTGAGGGCGCTACTTGTGGAGGAAGGCGCCATTTTTGGAAGAAAAGGTAAAGTCAAGGCTAAATGTAGAGGGGCGCCTCCTTGGGCCCACGTTTTTAAACCTTAACCCATCCAAGCCATTGATTTAAAGGAGATCTTGGTCAAATACCTAGATCTGAGGGTGTATATTGCTTTGACATGGATCAAAAGTCTCAGCCATTGATCAAGAATTAATCCAAGGGTGGAGATTGATTGAGAGGAATAAAAGCCAAAAACCTAAATCTAGTGGTGGAGATTTAACCTAGATCTAGATCTAATCTCAGCCATTGATCTTCAAGGGGTTGGGGGTCTCCCTCAACTATAAAATGAGGGCCTCACTCCCTCATTTCTTATGCTCTCTCATGCTATTGTTATGCTGCCGGATTATTTCTCCACTATCTTCTCAAGCTCTCTCTCTCTTGCTATTGTAATCTTTTTGCCCTAGTTGGGCCATTTAATCTAAGGAATCTTTGGAGGGATATTGTGCTACACTTTCCATTTTCATGATCAAATGTTGTAAGGTAACTTGTATATTTGTTTAGCTTTGTATCTTTTGTATTTGTCTAGTTAGCTCTCCACAAAGTATTTTGTGGAGAGATTAGAGAGTAGAAGTATTTTTGCTCTTTTTTGTGAACTGTTTAACGTTTTTTCTTCAAAGTATTTTGCAGGGATCGTTGAACATTCATCTCTAGGCTTACAATTTCTTGCAGAGTTAGATTTGTTGCAGGTTTTCCAAGCAAGGGCATCTCTCCAGGGGCTCATTTCTGTAAAATTTCAATTCGGCCATCTACTTTCAGCCTGTTTTAAACAGGGTTTTATTCACTGTTTAATGGATACAAACCTTGTTTTGGAGCCCTAACCTTATATATATTGATTTAACTTGTTATTTCTGCTGTTTTAGTATTATTTAGGTGGCTGGAAACTCAGTTTCCAGTCAGTCTATGAGCTCTATGCAAAAATAGCTGTCTCGAATACTTGTGGTATCAATTGATCCGCATCTGCGGTGAATGAGGTCGGTCTGAATTGGTTTATCCAATCTCTCGAGCCGAACGCAAGTTCCTTCGGGATTAACTTATTGCATACCTCTCTGATAAATATTATTCAGTCTGCATAACAGTATAGTGTAAGTGTTAGTAATATTCACCTTGTGAGTTTCCAGCCCTCTAAACATCTCTGTTTTTTTTTCAGAATTTCAATTCGGCCATATCTGTTTTTGTGTTCTGAAACTGGGTTTTATTCACTGTATAGTGAATATAACCCTTGTTTTAGGGCCCCCATATGTTATATATTAGTTAGAGGCTTTAAATTTACTGTTTTAGTATCATTTAGGTGGCTGAAAACTCAGTTTTCAGCCCCCTAAACTTTATATTTCTGTCATACTTTCGCTCAGATTTTTATGTAAAAAGTTGTAAATTTGTACTAATATTTTTTAATAGTAAATTTTTAGTGTTTTTTATGTGATTTGCAGCGAAAATAGTTCGCTGGTTTTTAGCAGGTTGTGCATAAGCAAAGAAGAGTTGCTGTCCAAAAAGACAGAAATACCTCAAGCTTCAACCGGGTTCCAAAAGGGGTTCAAGCCCTCAACTCTTTCCTTCCTTTCCTGTTATTTGTAAACCCCAAAGAGGAGTCCTCTTGGGGTATTCTGCAAAATCCATAAAGCATTTGTAATATACACATAAGTAGATTAGGAAGTAGAAAATTGCTTTATTTTCTGTTCACCCACTTCTTTTTGTGACAGACCACCATCTCTGTCACAAAGATTGAAATGAGGTTAGTTTACTATTCATTTCAGTTACATTTAGTTTACTGTTTTATTTAGCTTACTGTTTTATTCATTCACCCACCTATCTCTGTTACAGACCACCATCTCTGTGACAGAGATTGTTGTGAGGTTAGCTCAATCACTTTCCTTTCCACCCACCTATCTCTGTGACAGACCACCATCTCTGTCACGGAGATTGCTGTGAGGTTAAGCATTGTCTAGTTAAGCTACAGTTTCTTTCAAGTTCAGCTCTTTTATTTACTGTTTAAAAAAGGAAGTAATCATACAACCCATATAACCCTACGTATCCTCTATCCACTTGTCATCTCCCTTTAGGAAATTCAAGCTGGATATGAAAAACAGGGTAAGTGGGGGCTTAGGTAATTAGAACAACACTTTACTACAATCTTCAACACATTTTATTTTCAATCCAAGATCAAATACCAGCACCTCCCATAAGAGACATCGCGTGGTGATCTTCTTGCTATCTTAAAATTTACTTTGCATCTTAATCACCCAAGACTTAAAATCAACCAACAAAGCTTCTCTATCTCCTGCTCCTCTACTCGGTTATCACCCTCCGGGGTACTCCGAGATACGACCAGGGGAAAAGGAAGTCCTAGTTTAATAGGCATCCATCTAGAGATTTTTAAGCTGATTAAAAACGGTGACTCGGAAGCTGCAAGGGGTAGCAGGCTGGGGACAGTCTCTAGGCGCTTTGACGTCCTCCTTGTGAGCACCGAGCCATTGGGGTTTGACCTGTGAGCTAGGGGTGGGCTTGCTCCCACCTGTTGAGCGCAACAGCATTCCATCTTCAGTTTGAGAAGAACTAGATCGGAGTAGTCACACCACCGGTTCTAAAACATAATCAAAGATTCCAACTCTAATAAAATTTATTAAAATTTACCAAGAGACACTGCAAAACGTCCTACAAACATTGGTCACTACTGTTTTGCCTTGCTGTTCAAGGTTTTACTACAAGCATTTTCATTTTATTTTTACTGCAAGCACTCCAACACATTTACTTTCAGTCTCATTTACTTTCAGCTCTATATTTGCTCATGCAGTGAATGTTCAATATTTGTTTAAAGTGCTTCAAGTAAATCAAACTTAAAGTTTATCTTTCCTTTATTTACTGTTGGTTAATAATTTCCATTTAGAGTTTTCTTCTGCTTTCTTTGGTTCATAACTTGTAAATCTTGTTCATTGGTTAATATTGATAAATTTAGATCAATTGTACATTGCTTGGATATCTGGTTCATAATTGTATCACTGGTTTATTTATTCATATCATTGTTAGACAACTTAGTCTGTGATTAAATAACTTAGATTTGCATCCATTTAAAGTTGCATTTTCTGACTCCATTCTTTAGGCACTGGTTTTCAAATAAAAAGACTGACTGTCATTTAAATCTTGCATATTGCATTAGTTTGACTGTCATCTCCTAGAACCTTAGCCTCAATCTTAATAAAAGATCCCTTTAATTAATCTGTAATTAATTAATAAATCTAGAACTTAGTTTTTCCATAGGGACTACCCCCCTTGGCTCTGTTGGGATCTTGCCTAAACGGAGGAGCTGTAGACTGTGGTGACAGTGGTCCCCAGCTCTCGCTTGCCCCCAAGGACACACATAGCAGGTTGTGACTTTCCTGCGTCTTAAAGTGTGAATTAGGCGGCAACACACTCCATTGAGGAAGGTGTTACCAACTATTTTGTAAAATAGTTGAACCTCCATTGAGCCACTAGTGTTGGAACACCATCAGTGTTCAATTCCAGAGTATCAGGGGTTCAGATTGCAATAATTAGCCAACTTTGGCTAACCAGTTTTATTTTTCAGTGAAAATGACCATGGCCCCACGGGGTTTGTAATAAGTGTGCTAGTAGGATTTTTTAGTGGCTCGGTCCCCCATGACTTGGTTATAAACTGAGGTATTCCAAGAGAGTTTTTGCCCTTGTCAATTATGCTTTGCCTATAGCCTAGCAATAATCGACGAGGTTTTCTCCCGCTTCCTCCAAAGCTGGGATGCCCGATTTTGAAAATTGAGCTTTGCGGGGTTATTAAAGTCCAACTGATGTATATAAGCCTACTAGACACCATGTATGTCTTAGATGGTCATTTCCTAGGGTCCTCGTCCAATAAAAACACTGTCCGAAAAATTTTTACCGGACGCATTGGATTGAGTTTTTATTATTTTTTATTTATTTTTCTAAATATTTAATTGGAAAAAATGCAATTTGTAATATGTCAGTCATCCGAGGGTGGATTTGAAAGAATGAAGGCTTAAATCATAAGCCAAAAATCACACATGAACCTCGGACCAGCTTATCCTAAGTTTTGGATGTTCATTCAACCTCATAATTAATAATTTCTCAAAAAAAGTCATTTACAGAGAAATTATTAATTAAAATATTAAGTGAATATTTTGGAGATAATCCAAATCTCTCCAAAATAAACCAAATTGAATAAAATAAAAGGATGAATGACATGGCACATGGCATTAATAAAGATTCCAATCAACTCCAAATACTTTCAGTGAACTATCCAGTCAGCAAAAGAGATCTCCTTCAAAAGAATTCGCCCTCCTTCACCAAAATTACGAATTGGTGAGATGTCACTTGATAAATGGATTGGTGTGGTAGCATTGATGGCAAAGGTAGGCGCCTTAGCCACCTCATGGGCTTGGCTCCTAGTTATCACAAGTTTCATCCACTGCTTTGTCTCCATTGATTGCCCATGCATCCATATGAAGGCTCACGCATTTCCTCTTGAACTCACGCCTTCATGCATGTGGAGGGTGGATATTGGTTGGGTGATGAATCCTAGGGAGTATGGGAGGCGCCTTGCCTATTTGGAGGCCACCTCCCCATCCACTTAAATGCTAACTCATGTTGATAGGTGGATACCACTCCAAGCTTGGAGTTAGACTAGGAATTCGATTTTGATCTCATGTGCCATTTGTCTCGACTCTCTCCATGGAGGGAATTCGATTTAGGTCTCTTTAGCTTGGTTTTTGTATATATAGAGGTGCTTGGCTCTCTCTTAATCATGGAGAGTTTGTGCAAGTATACTCTGAAGAAAATTGTAATATCTTTTGAATTTGAATAAAGCAAGAAGACTTTGGAGGTCCATGTGGGAGTTCTTTGTATGCTATGCTTCATCTTGTTTAAGGTGATACCATTCTTAGCTCATCTCTTTTGATTCTTAAGTATATGATCTTGTGATTAGAAGGCTAACAATCTAGCACAATATTATTTGATCTATGTTTTTCTCTTGAGTTTTGTGGCTTTCAGGTATTATCCCAAGTGTGAGAGCTTTTGCTTGGTTTATACATTCATCCTACAAGTTCCCAAAGGAGACTTCTACTTCAAAAAATCAAGAAACAAAGCTTGTTTGCCTCATCCATCAAACAAACTACTTCAAAAAATCTCTTGGTTACATTGGTTACTACAAAGCGAATCTACTACACTCACGGGTTTTATCTTTTGATTTGCTTTCCAAATAATGCAATACTCTCAAATCTTTCATATCTCTAGATCTTGCATTATGGTTGGCTAAGTAGATCAAAGTTTCACACTTTGATCTACTTGCTTGGGTTTAGATCTACTATTTTCAATCTTTAATTTTTACTAGATCTAAGATCCTAGCTTCATTACAAACTTGTACATCCATTATTTCCTTTTACTCGACTTGTTACTCTTTCATTTTCCATTTGTTTTTTAAGTGTCAAATATCTCTAAGTTTTTTTGCCCAAGACCATCATTCTTTTTGCCAAGCATTTGTCTTGAGAAGTACTTTGGGATTTGTTACCAATTGCCGCATTGTTTTGCGTGCCACTTCTCTTTCCCCACGGTCTCTTGTGTATTTTCAGCTAGCTGGAAATTTCAAGACTAGTGCTTAAAAGTCAATTTTTTTACTTATTTTTTGCCTTGGAAAACGTGCACGAATTTTCTCAAAAAACGTGCAAATTTTCCACTTTTAGGCTTGATGGTTTTGCTATGATTTTCATTAATTTTCAATTTTGGAAATTCATTTAAAAATCAGAAATTTTTCTAAAATTTTCCAAAAAATTATTTTTTCAAGTTTTTGTACTTTTTCTCAAAAAACATGCAAATTTAAGTTTGTTGTTTTTTGACTGATTTTTTGCAATTTTCTGTTATTTTCTAGTTCTGGAAATTAACCTAAAATATTTAAAAAATCTTTAAAATTTTATTTCTCAAATATTTCAAGTCATTTCATTAAAAAACGCGTATTTTGCGTCATAGAAGGCAAGCTTTTCCTCTCATTTTCAAGGTCTGATTTTTGGTCTTGTTTTCCTGTTTTGGGCTCTTATTTATCTCATTGGACACTTATCATCTCATTCACTTTCATTTTTTTGAATCATAAGTTGAAATTTGGTTTCCTAACACTCTCACTAGTTGTTGTTTAAAGCTCTTACTTATAGGTGAACCAAGAGCAAAATCAAGCAAAAAAAGAGCAAGCAAAGCTAGATCCAAAAGACAAGGATCCGAACCCAAAAAACCTTTATCCTTTGTACAAGTCATAATAAGGCTTCAAATTCTCTTGTTTAGCCACTTTCTTCATTTTCAAGGGTTAAATTCCCTTATCTTGTAAAATATTAATGAATAAGGCTAAGTGGGATAAAGCCTCACATAGTTTGTGTTTCTTCCCCATTTGGGGAAGAGTGTCTTGGTGTGTTCTTTAGCTTAGTTTCATTTTCAGTACTTAGATAAGCTTTTCATTTTGCTTTAGAACACTAATTGCTAGCTTAGATTTACTTTCCACTAATAGCCGGTTTCATTTTTTGCATTTGCTATTATTATTTGAGCCATTCACTTGTGTTCCTTGAGTGCTTTATCCATCTTTAAAAGGAACCAAAGACTCTTGAACTTGTCATAAGATGAGTCAAGAGCACTCTCTGTCGAAGAACATAAGCATTGCACTTTTACTGCACTTTAGCGTATAGATTAGTTAAAGTCTCTTGAACCTCTGTCATAAGACAAGTCAAGAGCACTCCCTATCGGAGAGGTTCATCTGTGTGCTCTAATTAAAATTCGCAACTCATTACTCCCCTTTAATAAAATTTGAATTTATTCGTTGTTTCCTTGCCGAAGTATGCTCTGACCAGCCTAAAAAAAACTGGAGTACACTCAGAAACGGTATTGGACTGATTAAGGGGGCAAGATTCAACATAATAAAACTTTCAACTCCATAACCAACGAACCGGCGTTGATTCAATAAATACTCAAGTAGTAGCCAAATTCCAAGTGGGGACACCGGACTACTCAATCTAGACGCTTGTTGGTTAAATTCTCTTAACACCTAGCTTGTGAGCTAGACCGGCACCGACATGTCTTCGAACGGAGCCACTGAAAGTATTTCCAATTAGAATTCCATAGACACCTAAAAACAAGATTACTTAAAATACTATAAAATCAACCAAGAACAATTTCAAAACAATCACACAAACATTATATCGATACTTGTATCTGCAGCATCCCAAGCACTCATTGACTCCATTTGGCACTGGTCTTCAAAACTTACATGTATCACCTTGATTTGGACCATTTGTCCTTTAATTCTTAAAGTCATTATATTGTGGATGCCTATTTAAATTCCAAGTCGTCATATATTGTTTCATCTTGATATTTGTGTTTTGTAATTGCAACGTGGTTTGCGTATTTTATTGTATCTCAAAAAACTCCTAAACAACACTCATCCGCATCACAACACCAAAAACACTTAAAAACATAGAGCCATAGAAAACTCTTTGTTAGGGACTACCCCCCTTGGCTTTGTTAGGAGTTAGCCTAAACGGAGGAGCTAGGATTCAGGTGGCAGTACCTGGCTCATTACTTGCCCCCAAGACCACACCTTTCCCGCTCAAGGAAACAACAGCCCAAAAGATTTATGCTGACAATGTGCATTCGACGAACAACAGAAGGCAGTGTTGACGTCCATCTGATGGACACGCCAACCCATCTCTGCTACTAAAGAGATAATAGTCTGAATGGAAGAATACCTGGCAACTAGGGCAAAGGGCTCCTCATGGTCAATACCCTCATTCTGTGAAAACCCCTTTGCCACGAAGCACGCCTTGTACTTCTCCACGCTTTCGTCTGCTGCATGCTTCACCTTGTAGATCCATCTAGATCCCACCACCTTTTTCCCTTCTGGCCTCAGCACAACCTCCCAAACCTGGTTTTTCATGATGAAGTCATACTCCTCAACCATAGCCTCATGCCACACATCATGCTGTGCAGCCTCCTCAAAGCTAGAAGGTTCAAAGTTAATCAACTCTGTCATTTGTGCCATATAGATAAGTCTCTCTGGTGGTTTGCTTCGTCTCATGGAGCTCTGTGGAGGATCCACTGCTTGGAATCCTAAACTGTGGACCTAAACCACTTAGGCCTTGGCCTAGTGTCTACTTGTTGCAGTTACTGGATATCTGTCTCTTGTTGTAGCTCATCCTCCAAGTCAATGACTGAAGGATCCTGTCCACCTGACTCCCTCTGACTGCCAGAACCTGTGAGCTATGTTTGTACCTGTACCTGTGGCTCCTCCAGCTTGACCCCAGAGTCCTGTGTTGGCTACTGCTCTGTTGGTAAGTCCATAGATCTAGGCAAAGCCCTGTCCTCATCAAACTGCTCACAATGATCCTCTTGCAAGCAGGAATGTATACTTTGTATGCCTTCGAAGTCTCATTGTAACCAACAAGTAAGCCCTTCTCTCCAGAAGGGTCCAGCTTCTTCCTAGTGTCAGCATGAATGTGACAATAGCAAACATGCCAAATATGCGAATGTGACTCACAACTAGTCTAGTGCCTGTGAAGACTTCCTCAGGTGTCTTCTTCCCCAAAGTTGTGTGGGGACACCTGTTTTGAATGTATACTGCAATTCTATATGCCTCGGCCCAAAGGAATAGTGGTAATCCCTGACCAAAAAGCATGGCCTTGGCTGCTCCTACCATAGTCATGTTCTTTCTCTCTGCCACTCCATTCTGATGAGGGGTATGAGGCACAATGTGCTCCTTCTCAATCCACTTTGTCGAACAATACTCCAAGAACACATTGGAGGTGTACTCTCCCCCATTATTCGTTCTCAAAACACGGATCTTCCTTCCTGTCTGGTTCTCTACGAGAGTCTTGAACTCCCAAAACCTCTCAAAGACCTCTAACTTGGCCTTCAGGAAATAGATCCAAGTCTTCCTAGAATAGTCATCAATGAAGGTTAAGCAGTAACTGTAACCAATGAAAGAATGGACACTCATAGGTCCACAAACATTTGAATGCACCAAGTCCAATGGCTCCTTAGACTTGTGCTCACTCTGTGGTAAAGGCTTTTTGATGTTCTTCCCCAACGCACAACCCTTGCAGTGGTTATGCTTCTCCTCTTGTACCTAAGGAACTCCAATGACTGTCTATCTCAAGTGTCTCAGTGCTCCATGGTGTAAGTGTGCCATCCTCCTATGCCACAACTCACCCTGACTGTTGTTGCTGCTGACTGGAGCCTTTGCAGGCTCTAAGTGTAGTCTATACACCTTCCCGCTCAGGATCCCAATCACCCAATCCAAACTCCTATCTGACCCCTTGGGCCTGATATACACTCTATGGTCTCGGAACTTCACCTGATATCCCTTGTCCTCCAGAGTGGAGACTAATATGAGGTTCTTGGTCAACCCCGGAACATATAACACATCAGCAAAGTTGAGAGGTTTGCCAGACTCCCTCTTAAATGAAACAGTGCCAACTCCCTACGCCTGATACCACGCATCATCACCCAACTCAATGTGGATGCCTGTTCCACCCTCCTGCAAGTCCTTGAAGAATCTCTTATGTCCAGTCATATGACTAGACGCTCCACTGTCGATGTACCAAATACTGCTACCTATGGTGCTTTCCATGCAAGCTATCAAACAAAACTCCTCATCGAAGTTTCTGTTGAACTCCTCCACCTCTGTGGATCCGACCATCTGGGCGTTGCTCTTCTTGTTCTTGTCTGGGCACTAGGAGGTAAAGTGTCCCTGCTTGTGGCAGATAAAACACTTGACCTTTGACATGTCAAGGTTCTTCTTACCACCCTTCATCTTCTTTGCCTTACCCTTGCTCTTCACTGTCAGGGCTAAAGCCTCCTCATCCACAATCCGTGGGGCACTCCTGGATGACCCTAATCCTTGACCCATGCAGGTCTCCTCCTGCACAGAATCATCCCACAACCTCTACCAATCAGGGAGCTTCTCCCTAGCCACAACACCCTTGACAAAGGTGTCCCATGGCCTAGAGAAGCCATTGAGGGCTATCTAAACTAGCTCCTCATCCTCAATCTTAGAGCCAACAACTCCAAGCTCATCTCTAATCCGTGTGAGCCTCGTCAGATAAAGCACTACTCCTTCTCCTTTGGCCATCCTAGTACTATACATCCTCTCTTGCAGCACCATCTTTCGGTTCTCGTTCTTGCTCTGGTACAGACTTTCCAAAGCCTTCCACATTTCAGATGCGGTCTTCTTCCCGGAAAGATGAGGGACTATGTGGTCCTTCACTCCATCCAAGATAATCAACATGGCTTTGGAATCAATCTTCGTCCAAACTACCAACTCTGAGGGATCAATGGGTGCAACCTTCGTGGAGTCAATTTGCTCCTCTGCATCATTGACATCCAAGATCCTCGTGATCCTTTCTTTCCATGTAGGTAATTTCTAAGCCCCCTGGAGTCTATCATCAACTCTCAACTGCACGACCATACTGAAGTGTAGCTGTCAAACCCTAGATCTACAATCTAGGTTTGTGTCTTCAAATAGATCTACCCCTGATCTATCACTGCTGCTGCAAATCTATGAGATTTAGCTCACCAAAGCTCTGATACCGTGTAAATTTTCCTTTAAAGCTCAACTAGGGCTAAATAATATATTTAATTTGTTACTGGAAACCACACATGAACTTCTTTACTAGTATGCCGCGGAATATAAAATACTGAGAAACATTCACAACATCACATCACATATAGACACAGATATTTTGGATATGGAAACCCCCAGAAAAACCCAAGATGGGAAAACCAATGCAGCAATTAGATATAGAATTTATATTATCAAGATATGAAACTTTTAGAACCAGCAAGTAAAATACACCCAACCTAGCGAATGAAACCTCAACAAAATCACTGGGCAACCCAGCAGCAAAATCCAACGACTCTACGCAGGTGTACGGCCCCACTGTACAGCCCTGCGTCAGCAATACGGCCTGTTTTACGAAATTCGTACGGAATCACAGATGCTGACGCCAACAGTACGGATCCGTACGGTACATTATGACAATTGTACGACCTTCTTGTTGGCTGTTGCGCTGCTCCTCTGCGTGATCAGCACGGTCTCTGCCTAGCCTGGGGAACCTGTCGAGAAACTGCTCCTCCGTCTGACTTCTCTCTGTCTATATTTCTCCTATGTACCTGTGTACGTGTCTTCTACACCAAATCTCCTTTTAACTCAATGGCTAAGTGAAAACCCTAACCCTCACTATGGATTTATGGATGAGATCCCACGTGAGAATCAATGGCCAAGATTAGATTAGCCATCACTTATATATTTCACTTTTCACTTTAATAAAGTGATTCCATTAAGTCAAAATCAAATTAGTATAATTATAGTATTTTCCTAAGTCAAAACTTAGGAAAATCACTTTAATAGATTTGGCTTCCAGTTTAATGTCTCTCTAGCATGCAAAGACACATGCAGTGCTAGAAGACCTTCCTTGTTGCACTTTCTAACAATCCTAAAGTTCATTTTCCTCCAATATAAGCACCTATCCTAGATTTCCATGGGACAAAATTCCAACCCCATCAAGCCTATCCTCCACCCTTAATGCAATAGCCATTTCAATGCAAATTTTAAAATCCAACAAAGGTTGTTCACTGACAAAAGAAGACCCACTAACTGTCTAAAAATTCACAAATCTGATTTATGTTCCTTTCTTCAACTCAGCGCTGATACCATGTTAATTTTAAGTGTCTTTTCCCACCCCGGTTTCAAGTCTCTTGCTCATTATTTAATGCCCAACCCAATAAACATTTATGTTGTAGATGAAATGATTTCTCATAAACAAATTGTATATGAAACACTGGAAAAATTCACTGACTGAAATTTTAGGACAGTCGCACACAAAAAATTTCAGACACGGTATTTTTGGCAAATTGCCCAGAAAAAACCCACAAGGAGAAAATTTGTTTGAGAGAGACTTCTTTTTATTTCTTCAGCAAAATAAAGTGCAACAACAGATTTACAACTTGTTTCATCCGCAAAACCAGAATTCTGTCTCGAAATTCGTGCCAAAACAGCGGTGAACAGACTGTACATATTTGATTGTACTGACCTCAAAAACCGTGCCACCGTACAGATTTCAAAAATCATGCCATTGTATGGATTTCAAAAAAAATCTCGAAAAACATGCACATAACTGCTGTACGAACCTGCTACACAGATTCTTGGAATTTGTGCCTGTATGTTGTTTCTCTTTCCTGCATTTTTCTTCTTCTCCTCTCAAGAAGTCGAATTGCTCTCTGCTCTCTCAAATTTGCTCTCCAACTCTCTTGGTTGCAAAATCAGGAATGGGTGCCTCTTTTTTATTGTTTTCCTTGTCTTTTCATTTTACCTTCCTAGGGTAGCTGAAAGGTCACTAGATCAAGGGCCCACATTTGATCTAGTGTTTTCTCATCAATGGATGAAAAAAATCACTTTTCTCTCCATTAAATATTTTCCCGCTCAACTCCACCTAAATTTATTTAAAAAGTCACGTTATTCTCTAAAGTGCATTAATTACTCATCTCAAGTAATTAATACAAGGGTCATGTAACTTGTCCTCTTTTTAGTGACTAAGGCACAAAGTCACTAGGGGAACACTTTCCTAGGTACAAAAATTCAACAAGTGTTTGTATTGCAAGGAAAAACATGCAGCTGGAGGATCATATTAAAAACAATTGCCCTCCTTGTGCAAAGCATACCAGCCCACAGTTCCCAAGAAAACATATAAATGCTAAAGCAACCCAGTTACAAATTTCTGCTGGAAATTTTCCTCAGAATTTACTCCCAAGTCTTGACATGTTGTTGTGATCTCCTTTCAATATTTTGCTAGAGGTTTTCCCCGAACTGTACTTCATGTTTGACAAAAGGTACTGTTAAAAAGACTGTCATCATGATCAATCTCAAATACTAAATCATGAAAATATCTTATATGAAAAGTCCAAGATCTATTACAGCCTGGTGAGTGATCAAAAGTCTTTCTGGTTACACACATCATGATTCTGGCAGCAACTATTTCATTTTTATATCATAGAATTGTGCCTCGCCTAAGTAGTTAAACCACTGTTGAAACATTATTGCATTTTAATATCATAGAATTGCGCCTCACCTCATTATTATAATAGTTTTCCCTAACTATAATCAATGCTAGGGGGGAGTAGAACCAAGGACCTTTAGGATTGACATTAGGACTAGTGACGTGATGCCCTTAGGTTCAACACAGTATGAATTTACTAACTAGATCATTTAGTAAATATTCTGAAAGGTACTGAAGTCCCAGAGCAAAATTTAGGATATACGAACATTCTCCATTGTTTCTTCTCATTTATAGAAATATTAGTCCTTCAATGTGACTTGGCCTTTTCCATTGTGAGTAACAAATATGTTTGACAGATCGTTTCTTCCTTTGGTGTAACTCTAAAAAGTGTTTTGAGGAATAGTGATGTATTTTTATTATTTAAAACATGCTATTCGAGCTGACCTGGAGGCTGGGACCATATGCAAGATGGTCTGTTTGTTCAAGTTGATTAGCAAAATTTAGAAAATATCTCTGATAATGACAGTGGGTGTAGTACCATGGATGTAGTGAATGCTGGAACCAAAGCAATGTTTTACAGTGAATGATAAAATTCGAGGAAGTGGTTTTAAATCTTGATGAAACTATTGGGTGATGCCACAAAATAACTAGTTGGAGAAACAGGAGTGAGAACCTTGATGAAAATCTTCTTCCTCATCCGACTTATTTGAAGTAGGTGTGGGTATATTTAACTATTGAAGGTGCATTAGGAGGAGCCTTAAATGTGCCAACGGTGTCTTCATAAATCAATACTGTTATCACCCACCTAGTACCTTGTACGTGATATCTACGAGGCAGGTGATGGTGATGCCGAGAGTGGTTGCAATACAAGTTGCGCTCTATCATCAGATTAAGTTTGCCTATGTTCATTAAGGGTGGCATGTACAGGAAGCAAGGAGCCTCAACTTTCTTTTAGATGATAACTAAGCATAAGCATGCTAAACTATGTGCAAACATGTGATGTGTAAGGATATGCGAGGTGGCTTGTTCCAAGCTAACTTTGCTTACAAGAGGAGCTTGTTAATAAGGGTTGCTTACAGCAGATTTCTACCCAAAAGCACCATCAAGAACAACACTCTCCCAGAGCAAAACTTAGGATATACGAACATTCTCCATTGTTTCTTCTCATTTATAGAAATATTAGTCCTTCAATGTGACTTGGCCTTTTCCATTGTGAGTAACAAATATGTTTGACAGGTCGTTTCTTCCTTTGGTGTAACTCTAAAAAGTGTTTTGAGAATAGTGATGTATTTTTAAAACATGCTATTCAAGCTGACCTGGAGGCTGGGACCATATGCAAGATGGTCTGTTTGTTCAAGTTGATTAGCAAAATTTAGAAAATATCTCTGATAATGACAGTGGGTGTAGTACCATGGATGTAGTGAATGCTGGAACCAAAGCAATGTTTTACAGTAAATGATAAAATTCGAGGAAGTGGTTTTAAATCTTGATGAAACTAGTGGATGATGCTACAAAATAACTAGTTGGAGAAACAGGAGTGAGAACCTTGATGAAAATCTTCTTCCTCATCCGACTTATTTGAAATAGGTGTGGGTATATTTAACTATTGAAGGTGCATTAGGAGGAGCTTTAAATCTGCCAACAGTATCTTCATAAATCAATATTGTTATCACCCACCTAGTGCCTTGTACGTGATATCTACGAGGCAGGTGATGGTGATGCCGAGAGTGGTTGCAATACAAGTTGCGCTCTATCATCAGATTAAGTTTGCCTATGTTCATTAAGGGTGGCATGTACAGGAAGCAAGGAGCCTCAACTTTCTTTTAGATGATAACTAAGCATAAGCATGCTAAACTATGTGCAAACATATGACGTGTAAGGATATGCAAGGTGGCTTGTTCCAAGCTAACTTTGCTTACAAGAGGAGCTTGTTAATAAGGGTTGCTTACAGCAGATTTCTACCCAAAAGCACCATCAAGAACAACACTCTCCCAGGTGTTACCCCTCAGATTGCATAAGGATTACATGTACGATTTTCATCACATAATTCAGAGATTTGTAGTAGCATGTTAGAGCCTGCAATCAGATAGATTCCTGAGAGCATTTTCAGTATGGAAGCTACAGAAAATAACATGGTGATTATACTGCTAAGAGAAGCCAGTGATCTGGGGGAGAATAGAGAGATCCATGTTTGTGCTTCCTAGAATAGTTGATGATATACCTCCAGAACAAGTTATTGGGCCACTCATGGGCTGAAAGCTTACGTGTAGCAGTTTGAGATTGAAAACCTTCCATCTATCCATAAACACAAGAGATGCTTCCCCAAATTCATGGATGCCATTCCTAGTAAACCCTTTGACCTAGACTAGTGACCGTGTACATAGACAAAGGAGATTCAAACCGAGCATCCACTGGCATGGAACTAGCAATATTAACAACCACCAGTTGGGCTAACCCCTTGGGCTACATCAGCTTGGAGATGTACTAATATCAGATCATGGGGATGTACTTCTGAGAACTCATCCGCCACTGACTCTTATAACCAGGTTGGACTCAGCTTCAAGCTTGCATGGTATCAAAGTGGATGATGTACATCAGTGCTCCTACCTAGACACCTAAGATAGGTTAAGTTTCGTTGTAAATCATAGTCCCCATTTGTTATTCATTTCAATTTTTCCAGCAAGTGTGTGCATTGTTTTTCTTTCGTATGTTAATAATGAAAACAGAGTTGCAATTTTTAGTATTTGAGTGTTGTAATTCTTATTGATTTGTTGTTAGTACCTTTTAATTAGCTTATGTGTTTTCAAATCTAGCATATAAGCAGCTTGATGAGTTCCTTGAGATTTTCAGCTTTCTAGGGTTAAAAGTTAACATGTAATGACATTTTAACAACCCTGTCCCTGTAGAAATACATCAACATTAACACATTCCATGCCAACAACTGCAGCTCACTAAAAAATGAGAATCTTGATAAATAAAAGCTTTAATATTAACTGCTAAAATATCACAATGAGCTAAGCCTATCTTGGTAGAGCATTTGCCTTATCTCATCCATAGAAATTGTAAGTCAAAGGCGGTCTATAAGGCATTACTTGCACCAAACGTTTTGCCAATCCAAACGCTGGCTTTAGGGTGCAAGGACCCGAGTTGATGCCACAACATCCCCCCTCATACTAACACCATCAATTACTTCGGTGCCATGCCTTCTGGACCCTCTTCGGCTTGTACTTGTTATCTATGTTATGTCTACAATATTATATTGCTGCAGAGACATATCCCTATGTTGGGATTTTGTTTCACATTAATACTCCTTCTTCTCCTACTTCTAAAAGGCATATTGAAGCAACATATTGAGCTTAGACTAACAGGTTTTTATGTTCAATGGGTAAAGCAGAGGTATCCACATACTTAAAAAAGTGGCTACTTCTGACTTCAAAAATTTTGTGGGTCATGCAGAGACTGCAAGAATCAAAGAAAGGAGAGTGAGTAGCTTATATAAAGATTCATGGGTTATACCCACATCTCAAAAGCAAGAGGTTTGCCATTTGAAGAGTAATTAATGCCCCACTTCCTTTGATAGACAAACCTAAATATGAAGTCTCCATCGAGCTCTCATCTTGCAGCAAATCAAAGCACTCATTTGGGATTTCCCCTCCACTTTAAGTCATTAAAAGCTTTGCCTAGAACTAATCAGGCAAATTGAGATTTCCTCTCCACTTCCCCATATCCTAGCAAAAATACACCATCTTTAAAACATTCCATGCCAACCACTGCAACTCTATGAAAAAGGGAAGGCTAACTAATAAAAGCTTCAATACTACATGTTAAAATATCACAATGAGATTATGCCCCTCTTGGTATAGGGTTTTCCTTCTGTCATGCATAGAAATTGTGAAAGATAGTCTATAAGGCATTCATTACACCAAAAGCTTTGTCAGTCCAAAAGCTCACTGTTGCCGCCTTTCACACACCTAGGGGGGACGTGGCAGAAATCTTCAAGCCACTCAATGTGTCCTTGGGGGCAAGTCTCGAGTCAAGGCTGTCACCTTGTTCTTGACTCCTCCGTTTAGGAAACTCCTAACGAAGCCAAGGGGGGTAGACCCTACGAGTTACTAAGGCTGGCTACTTAGATGATGATGGTATTAAATGAGTAAGTTTTTTAGGAGTTTTGACAAATAAATTCGACACAAGATATTTGCAAGATTTGTTATACCACAACAGCATAGAAATCAAAACTTGATAAGCAGTAATGCGGAAACATATGATAATATCAAATAGATCAGTGCCAATAATGGAGTCCACAAATGAGATTGTTGTTGAAATACAAATAGGTGTTGCAAGTGCTCTTGGTCAAATTTTAAGTTAATGTATGATGAGTTGATTAAATTAGGCGGGGGGACTCCAGAAATACCCAGGGGGTACTTGGAGTATGTCCAAAAATAACAACCGCTACAGCTACCTGCAAAGAATGTGTGGGCTGAATGGAGTCTCTGAGACTATGTTCATAATACACCCGCTAGGGTGTAACAGAGATCGACGCCTCGAAGTCACTGTCTAGTAGTTCCCACTTCCTTTGGGTAATTTGCCACCGTTTACGATTTGATCGAGGCATTGGATTTTCGCCTGAGGTGGTTAATTGGGGAAAGTGAATCCTAATTATTCTAGTCACTCGCGTTGCTTTTGATGCAGTTTGACTGATCGGACGAACCGCAGCCAAGTGCAAAGCATACACACCGGAGTCTTGTCAATTTTTCAAGGATTTTAAGTTGTGTTCTTTGTTAAAAAAAAAAAAGGAATCTCCGGGAATCTCTTTCAGTCCAAGTGGACCTCAATCGAAAAAGCGAGGAGGGGTTAATTTTAGATGATAACAAATAAAGATAAAACAAACATCAAACACAACTCACAGGGTATCTAATTAGTCCTACCACACATCTCTTTCCCCTTTCAAGTAAATCGAGAAGTCGTGGGGTGCGTAGTATGATTACTTTGAATTTGTGAAAGATATTGAAGTGCTTATAATTCAAACTATACAATGCTGCAATACAACACAAAACTAGGAAAAAGAGAAAAAATGCAAAAAACACAAAATGCAGGATCCCCCCTGGGGGGATGGGGAGCAGGCTAGAAAGAGCATACTCAAAGTAATTCTTTTTATTATTAAGAGTTACACATATCAGCAAATTAATTGAAAAAATGCCGCTTGGTTCTTATACCGAACAAACCCAAGGGCTTACAAAGTACAACAATAATGATTACGGAAGATGGGGTGACCCCTGGGGGGGTTTCGAATGGTCCAAAAATCGCTTTTCAGACAGCACCTCCTCTTATTTTCGGATGGACCTACTAAAAACCAGCAAGCTTTAATTAGTGTAAAGTGCCCAAAAACACTTTAAAAGTGTCTTTGGACAACCCCCAAAAACTACCAACAAAGACTAAGTTAAAGTACTTTTTAAGAAAAGACAAAAATAACTCAAGAGGACAAGTCCTCCGGAGAATCTTGGCTAGCTTTGGGGCAGCCAATGCAATGTGCACTTTAGATGCTGGATTTAACTTTTAATAAAAAAAGACTATTCACTTTAAACAAGCTTTTGATTTGGCTTAAAACTGCTTATAAAAAATGAAAGCCTTTTACTGCTAGATCTAGTTTTTTAAAGAGAAAGGACTTGAATCTTTTTCTTAAATGAAACTAAATCTATGCATGCAGCTCCTATATGTTCAGATCTAGAAAGATGTCAGCTTTGAAACAGCAGATCTAAAAATAAAAGCCAAGTAACCAATAAGATTTAAATTTTTATGAAGGAGGAAGAGGAAAAGAGAAGTGCTTGTTGTTGAAACAGATTTGAAAAAGAAACTTGTCAGTGATGCACCGAGGGGCACAATCTTCGCAATCTTTGTTGGAAAACCAGTGGAATCAAACTTGACCCACAACTCTTCCAATCACGGCAAACTTGCAAGCTAAACAACAAATCCTGCAAACAAAACCGCTAAATCTGAAAATACATATGAGAAATAGATGACATAGCATGAAAATAATCTTATTTAGCATGCAAATATTAGCTCATTCAAACATATGTAGCAAAATAGGAGTAAGTAAACTTACTTACAATGATCTATTCCTATGATTCCAATAATCATTCAGACAGACAACAGATTAATGCAAAAATTGAAAAAATAGCAATTCACCTCAAAAGCAGCATGATAATGATGATCCACACATGAAAAGTACTCCACAATTTAGCCTCCAAAGTTTCTCTTTATTTCAACAAAAAGGATGAACAATACAATATTACACAATAGCAAGCCTTTCTTCCCAACTCTAACTAGCTTGGAAGAGGAAAAAACCGCTTTATTTATAGCCAGATTTGCCAAGAGGGGCGCATGCCTGACTGAAAGAGAGACTGAAGCTGACAGAGAGTCAAGCCGAGCCTGATCTGATGGTGAACTGAGTCTAACTGGACTAGAACTGCAAATCGAAGTGACACCTCACTCAATGAACTGAACCAACCAACAAACAACTCCCAGCTTGATCCACACATGTGGAGGAGAGAGAAAGGAGGCGCAACCCTAGATTTGCATGAGCCAGTTAAGCTCCTCTTCAGCCCTGATCATGCCTTCAGTCAAGGAATGGGAACTCCCGGTCAATCTGAAGCCGATGAGACTGACTTCAGTCAAATCGGAGCAAAATGCACTGATTTAGGAATTTGGATTTGCTCCATTATTTAATTAATTTTTAATTAAATTAATTAATATTTGATTTTTTGGATTTTCTCACTTGAGTGATGGAAAAATCACTCAAAACTTAGGAAGAGTGGGTCTATGGTTTTACCGGGTGCTCTGAGTTAGAAAATGAGCACCCCCATGACTGAATCTGGCTTTTAACCCCACTTTTATTACAAGACCAATTTTTCCAATTAGACTATTAAAAAATAACCTAAGTTTCGTAAAAAAATTAAAATTTAAAATTTAAAAAAAAAACAAAACCTAGGGGAACTTAGCACATATGACTCGACCATAATGCCAGCATGTTTATACATTGACACATAGACTCTTACCTTCAATAGGCCTAAATGCCAAGCCGACCACCCGAACTTTGGAGGTATTGAGTAAAAAACTCAGAAATTATCAGTCGTTTATTCAACAACCAATAATAACTAAGGGAAAAAACACTTTGGGCTGATTGGATTGACAAATAAAGTCCAAGAGACCGAGTCTTTTACAGACACTACCATGCTAGAACATTTTTTTACAATTCCTCCAAGGGGGTATGAACATGTGGTAGATAAAAAAAAAACACTTCCCAGAAGCAAGTCTGAAGGTCTTCTGAAGTCCGAACAAATCATCTTTGTCCAGTTCACCAGGCTCACTTGATAACACCGACTAAGTACAACTTGGTGGTAACACTCACTTTGAGGTGCAAGTTTTCATGTTGACATGATAGCATCCTCCCTGACTCCAGTACTAACATCACCAGTGATTTCGCTCTTTGACTTGTAGTTGTTATCCACGTGATGTCTACGATATTATATTTTTGCAGAGCCATACCCCTATGTTGGGATTTCATTCACATTTATATTCCTATTCTTCTTCTCCTCCTTCTAAAGGAATATTGAGGCCAGGTTGATAGGCTTTTATGCTCAACATGTAAGAGCAGAGGTATCCCTGCAGTTACTGAAATAATGTGAGCGCTTCTGATATTGAGAATTGTGTGGGTCATGGAGATACTGCGAGAAGTAAATAAAGGAGTGTGCGTAGCATGTAAACAAAACTATAATAGCATCTAAATCTCAATAGGTCTTACCAGTAGCTTAAAAGCAAGCTATTTACCATTTAAATGCCCTAATTTCTATCTAATGTCCCAATAGGATCCAATCCAAACCGCGCTCCCACAAAACATGAATACCAAGTTACTTTGACAGAGCAATAAACCTGAATATGAAGTTGCATCAAGCTGTGATCTAGCAGCAAGTCAGAGTGAAGATGACCCACGTTCAAATCCAGGCAGGCAGGCTCTGGTAAAACTATATCTGAAACAGGGTGAAAGTCCCAAGACCTTGACAGCCCATGGGTGCAGATAAAGATTTAGTCAACGACTCTGATTACAGTCTAAAAGCTAAGCCCAAATGTATGTGAATTAAAACAAATTCAAAAGAATACCAGAATATGACCAGAATAAGAGAGAAATGAATAAATGGTCACATGAATTAGGAATCCGCCTAGGCCCATTACTTCCAAAAATTGTTGAAATGTAAACACTGCCACTAAAGTCCTAAATACTATCCATGGACTCTCCGCTCCACCCAGTGATATTCCAACAATAGTTTACAGAGCAATTACAGTCAATTCCAACACATGATCCTTAAACTATATTACATTATAACAAGCCTCAAACCCCAGAATTCCCTAACTGTTTATTCACTCTGTAGACTATCAATAAAATTCAAAGATTATTTTCAAGCATCTGATTAAATTAAAACTATAGATTTTTACAACGGAAATGATCCGATGGATAAACCTGCTATCTTCGTCTATGGTATTGCATCCATGGGCGCTATCGTCTGAATCCTCACCGTTACCTGCAAGCTATTTACCCTCGTCTGTCGGTTTATTTTTATTTTTCAAACGAGAGTAATCAGTGGCCAGAGCATCCACGAGAATGGTACACAGGGCTGTGAAGACGGCCACAATCAAAGAAATGAGCAATTGTGTTATGATGACGATTCACCGGTAGGAGATTCAAAGGCGCCAGGAAGAAATTGCACCAAGGCCGTTGCAAGAACAAGACCCGCAACAAAAGCCCTAATCACAAAGATTGCATTTTCTATAGGGCCCGAAATAAATAAAGCTTCGGCCTAAGTGAAAAACATGCCCCAATGGTAATCCCCACAATAAAAGAAGCGATTGCTCCAATCTTCACCTGGGATTAACCGTAGATTTGCTTATACAACTTTCTTTCCCGGAGCAATCACTATCCCCTTCTGCAGCGACCACAGAAACAGTGAAATATAACCGCTATTGCTGAAGTAGCTAAGATGTATTCCATGTTCCTAGAATCTGCCATTCTTCACACAAAAATGAAATGCCGAGTTCATATTTAAATACAAACACTCCATCCACCAGACATCCGGTTTGATTTGGCAGAGGAAGACATCACTGCTACCTATATCTGCTACTTATAGATATGCAATAATTTCAATTCCTGTCGCGTTAGCTTTTGGCTTTCGTAAAAAAAAAATTATTTTCAATCGAAAAGGTAAGGTTTTGTTTGGTTTTGTTTTTTTTAAATGTAGTCAATAAATTAAAATTAAAAGTCTTTTTTAATTGGAAAATACTTATTATTATACCTGCCTCCGGCTGGTATATTGCAATCGTTCGATTTCAACGTGCGTTGATTTTTAAAAGTCTTTTTTAATTGGAAAATACTTATTATTATACCTGCCTCCGGCTGGTATATTGCAATCGTTCGATTTCAACCTGCGTTGACTTTCGGTATTACCTGGTGTATTTTGACGCTGCTTTAAAAAATCAAACCTGTTTTCCAATTCCAAAGTTTGATTTAGGCGTTTGCAAAATATTTGTTTTAATTTTGTTAAAAATCTATTTTTCTAAACAGCTGATTGGTTGATAGGAGATGATGTCAGCCTTGGAGTTTGGTATCTGGTTTTCACTTGACACATGGCTACTATGACATCAGCATTTATTATATTTTATTATTATGTTATTTATAATTCAATCCAACATTGACCATTAATCAAACATAAGTCAAAAGGTGACCATGGATATTTTTGATTGGATCTCGGGTGGTAGTTAGATAATCAAGGAAGAATTTGGCTGCACAACCCAAAGTAGCCGCGGCCCCGCCCTGCAATCCTCCACCTCCTGTTGCGGTTTCAGGGGAAAAGAAAATCAATACCATGTTCGTGAAAGTAAATTGGCAAAGTGAATACATAAAGTACTACATGATATACACATACCCACAAAGCCCAAAGCAGCTTCCAAATTGGCAGTGAATACATAAAATCAACTTCCAAATTGGCAAAGTGAATACATAGAGTACTACATGATGTACCAACACACACAAAGGCCAAAACCAGCTTTCAAATCGGCAATGTGGATACAGACAATACTATCTAAACTATCCATACCCACAGAACACAATACTCATTTTTCAAAATAGAAAAATTTACTCTCATATGGCTAGTAAACAAACAGCATATCTCACAGAAATACACATCGATTATAAAGCTTTATACTGAAAATAACAATGACTTAGATAGTTATGCGACAAAAATAATGAACAGTATTGCATGTCACTCCAAAATATGAGTGACATAATGGCAGAGAAAAGAACCAATACAAACCTACAGGGCATAAAAATAACATGCATTTACAATACTGTTCTGAACTTCAGCTGGAAGTCGAAGCAATAGATTAAAATTCGTATTACACCCATTTCAAAACAAAAACCAAGTAAAAATAACTTTGAAGACAGAGGAAATAATATGCATTTACAATTCATATTCATTGGAAAAGCTCTGAACTTCAGCTGGAAGTTAAAGCATGAATAGAAAAAAATTCAGAAACAATGACAAGATCCATAAAATCACTGGCACAGGCGGAAAGAGAAACCAATATATGAAAAATTAATAACCCAAAAACAATGAAGTCCATTCCAAGTTCAAGAACAAGGACTGTCAAAAC
>LPNX010163483.1:406289-450378 GCA_001517045.1 Pseudotsuga menziesii | reverse complement strand
CATATATTTTTACAGCAAAATTATCCTATTACTATATATTTTCAATCTCTTCTTAGGAGGCAGGTACTAAGCAACTTTGTTGCTTATTCCACTTGTTTTTACATAAATTTATTTTAAAAAACTATCAATTTTTGAAAAAATAAATAAAGTATTTTTCAATTGGAAATTACATTTTATATTTGTATAGTTTTACTTTTAAAAAGCTAGTGATGGAATGGTATATACAATGTCTATCCTAATTGTTTTCTGAGTTCATTAGAACACAATTAAATTCAACTTTTTGGCATTCTTTATTAAGGAATCATTCTTGGTTAGTTTATGGTGTTTCTATGCTTGGGATTCCGTCTAACTTTATGTTCTATTTGTCATTGAAGAACCCTTTAAATCGATTTACCTTTGATTACAAAATTTGGCAATTCTTAACTATTGTCTCCCACATGCAAACAAGGTATTTGACCCATTAAAGAGACCTTTGTTTTATCAATCTTGTTGATAGAAAAGCACGGGATACTCTTACAATAGAGGTGAATATTAGTGTGACCCCATGGGAATCAAACTAGTACCATCACAGATGCATTGATAAAGAGATTGTAGTGCAATGAAATGTAAAATGAAAGAAAAGAAAATGGGTGAGCAAGATTTACCTTTCGAAAAGGAAATAATTTGGTCAAATGCGTGGAAAAGACAACCCTCAGAATGCCAAAACCCTTTGTAGACAAAGTTCTCGGCATTGTCCTTCCTCTATCATTCTGGATGATGACCTGCCACAACATCTGCTTTTTGCCAACACAAATTTCTCCATGTTGCTCCAACTCCATTCTTTCTCTCTCCCCTTTCAAATTCACTTGCATCGTACAAAATCCCAACAAATGTCAATGAGCCCTTTCAACTTGGTAATAATGAATTTCATCCTTTGAGATTCTTCAATCCGTCAAGCTTGAAATATATCTCCCGTTTATAAGCCATTCAATCAATTCATATTCCTACAAGTTTCCAACATAATATATAACTTCAATCTTTGTATCCTCTTCTTCTTCAACAACCTTGCAAGTTAAAGTCATTTATAGAACATTTTTAATGTATCTTTCCCCTATGTTTATTTTCCATGTGCTTTGCATCACTTATTTTGTCTCTAAACAATATGCAAAAGAAGCAATGGTATCAAGATTTGAAGAGGCTTGTTTGAAGTCTATGGTACCAAAATGAACTAGATTGGACATAACATATCCTATATGAGATATTGAAGCAAAAGAGGTAATGGCATCAAGATTCAAAGAGGCTTGATTGAAGTCTATGGTACCAATAGATAAGTGCACAAAAGGAGACAACAATGACCCTCGCATTAAAAAGAACACTCAAGAGGAAAATTGTCATAATCGTACTCTTTATATACACTATATTCCATTAGACATACAAGAACAAAAACTATAGATTGATTATGAGTGCCATGTCATGAAACTAGGTCTGGAAATAGAATCTCAATGACAAAGAGAGTTTGTTTCTACAAGGCTCTTGTATCCTTAATTGAGCCTTGGTCTTGAAAAAATTAAAAACTAAGAGTGGAAACCCCTTCCAAAAACAAATCCATATATGTGTATGCCTATTGGATGTTAGCAACGAAAAAATTTGCACTTACATTAAATCAAATATCAAAGATCAAGCTTTTATTCTATATAGTACTTGTGTTGGTTAAGCAAATGCACTATAATACCCTTGTCTATAGATTAGTAATTAAACAAAATAATTTCAAAGTTCCCTAGACCATGACATTTATATCCATCTAATAGGTACATACCCTAGGAACCCAAACATCAAGAAACTTATTTCATGGAAATTTGGTAATGGTAAGTCGTAAGTATTGGTTTCAATGCCATATTGGGTTGTGGGGCAATATTGGTCTTTTATAGGACACAATTTTGACTCTCTATAATAAAACATACTTTCATCTTGCCCATGCGGTTGACAATACCTACTTTGATGTTTGGCATCAAGGCTAGCTTACTAATGGCACTACTAGCCTCTCAAATGATCATGCACTCATTTGGAATATATTCATACATTAGATGCAAAGAGGGCATATCCAAATTTAGGAGGATACTAAATATGTTAGTCCAAGAACAAATTGGTGGGTTACCATAGTGCTAAATTGGGATACCCATACATGAATTAAATTGAGTCTCAAAATACAAATGGTGGTGGTCTAAGGTTTGGTGGATCAATGTTCTTCTCAATTTTAGAATCCATGTGTGGTTGACACTTTGCAATAAAGTCCTTACTTGGGTCCTTATGCAGAAAATACAAATTTAAGGCCCATGAATATGCATTCTTCGTAAATAATCAAATGAAACAATGTCGCATCTATTTATCTACTGCTCATTTTCCTCATAGGTATGTGTTGTAGAGGAAAGTGTTCCTATGGCTTGGGGTTAAGAGGCCATCAACATACTAGGGTTGAAAGATAGATGTACAATGTTCAACAAGCAAATATAAGCAAGATTCAGAGACAATTAAGGTCCATACCTGATTCACTGAAGGTTGGTCCAAGATTTCTCTGGCCCTTCTCCTGCTCCTCTTCTCTAAGAGGCCTGCAAAACAAGTTATACCTTCCTCAAACCAAATAGACTATATGAAAAGATATTATGTTCAGTAAAACATGAAACCCTAATCTGATAAACATCATCATATATCAAAACAGAGATTCAAACACATATTGAACAATGATTTGGGAATAAGAAGGGCATGACATCTTTATTAATCAACTGGAAGAAGTATAGAATTCAACTTCTCCTCTTGTTGGGCACCTCACAAAACCTTGATATGGTTCCTATGTTTCTCTTCTCCAAGGAACTTAGCCTCCAAGCTCTGCAACACAAGGAGATAGCATCTAGGGCAAAGGTAGGGGGGATGAGAGTCCCAATTCCACTGGCATAACAATGCAAAGGTCCAAGTCCCCTCCATAGACCTCTCTCCCTCTCTTATATACTTTCTTGAAGAGCAGGAATCGAATAGGGATCAGTTACAACTTCCCAATCAATTCCACAACCACCCAAACTAACCCTAATTCAATATTTTTCATATTTTAATTTTTTTTTACCACTACAGGAGGTAACCACGGGTACTATGAAGGAAAATTTACGAATGCATAGTGGAAAACGCAGGTTTGCTTAAGCAAAGTCATGGTTACATAAAAAAAGATCATTTTTAGGGTGCTTCTGGGCATTTTCAGGCTTTGGAGTTTTCTGCAAAGTTGTTCCTTACTCAAATACCTTTCCAATATTCCAGAGAAGAGGTAAAAAAAAGTTACAAAATTCTAGATCTAGCTCCTCCAAACTAGGTGTTTTTTTAGTGACTTTCATGAAGTGTTGTCATGGAAGTGTCGACATGCAATGAAAACATAGGAAAGTGGTCACAGGAAAAGATGTGTCATTTTAGGCTATAACAAATGCCCCCTAATGTATGAGGTTAGAGGGGAAGATGATAGCCGAAATACATTATAAAAAGGAAACATTTGAGGCATGGAGTCGAAGAGACAGAGAATCGAAGATCATAGGCTCGAACGAAGGTACCTGAAGGAGAGATAAATGTCAGACAAAATTGATCTCTAGGACATACATGTCCATATACAAATAATCGCCATAAAGATATAGGCGGATCCAACATGTGTATAACTTATGTAACTATCATGGTCGCACAATATGCAAAAAGGTGCCATCAAATCTAAAGGAACCATGGCCACAAATGAACAAGGTGTATCCATGCTCGATAATCGATCATAGCCACAAGAATACAAGGTGGATCTATGTCTCAGCAAATGTCATATGAAGCGTGACAAGGTCTTGTGCAACTCAGGCAATAGAAAAATATGACAATGGTACTGTCAGCCCAAGGTCTTCAATCCAAACCGTCCAAAGGTACGAATCCTAACCATGCGAATAAAGGAACTAAAGTCAAACATGGAGGAAACCATTTGATTACTGGTCATTAATGAGGATCGTTAACAAACACGAGGGAAACCACCATTAATGAAAATGGTCCCCAAGGTATCTAGTACATTCTAGCAAGTGTGAATACAAGGTCTTGAAGTCGAACACCTGAAAAAACCATCGAGTAGGAGACATTAAGGTATTCCCACTACCCAATAGCAAGGAAAATTGCCACTGATGACTGCAAACCCCAAGGTACTGTCATAAACTCTAAATCGCATTCCCAAAGCAAGATGTGTCAAGGTCTACAGGAAGAGATCCATTGGAAGGAAGGCATTAAGGCATCCTTCATCATCCAACATGAGGTAAGTCAAAGACTGATTGGATCTGGAACTGGTACAAACATTTTGCAGCAAGGACCGCTGAAAACATGATGTAATGAACAGATACCATGGAATGGCTAACACAAAAGGTCAATGAAATTGTAGAATGGATGACAAAGGTTTTTTCTTGAATAGTGAGCATGACACAATAGTGACTTAGGTAGATTTTGACACAAAAGGGTCAACGACACAAATATGCAATGTACGAGACATTAACAGATTCCCCATATAATTGGAAAAGAAGCCAACTGGAGGAGTAAAAACTATGAATCGCGAATGCATAGTGGAAAACATAGATTTGCTTAAGCAAAGTCCCAGTTACATCAAAAAATATCATTTTTAGGGTGCTTTTGGGAATTTCCAAGATTTGGAGTCTCCTACAAAGTTGTTCCTTACTCAGATACCTTTCCAACAGTCTAGAGAAGAGGTAAAACGGATTTACAAAAATCTAGATATGGCTCCTCTAGTCTAGGTGTTTTTTCAGTGACTTTCATGAAGTGTCATCATGGAAGTGTCGACATGCGAGGAAAACATGGGAAAGTGGTCATTGGCAAAGATGTGTCATTTTAGGCTATAACAATATGGATTCACATTGGGTAGTATTTTAATTTAATCAGTATAAGGATATGGGAAGGTCCCCATACTTAATATGTGGGGCATTTGAATGGCCTATAAGTCTTCTATATTAAAAAACAAGTTAATCCTCCCATATCTTGTCTCCACTCAAATGTTTCCATGTTCCAAATTCTTAATAAGAACATCCCTCCCAAAGCTCCATGTCATCTTGTATCGATACATAAACCATATTTTGGAGTGAAACACTAGGGATTATGCCCTAATGCAATTTAGAATAGTAAGACCTTTCCCCAAACCATGCATGCTTCTCGATGAATTCTAATGGAAAAATTGATCTTCACCTCTTACACTTCTACTTCGAGATATTGATATAAGAAGGCCATGATATGAAATTAAAGTAGTGTGTGAATAATCTTGTCTATAATTCCTATGAATAACAACTTAGTAGGTGACTTCACAATGGGTGGCTTGCTAACTATATGGCTTTGTTAAGGACTCAATTTTGTGGATTTCATGTGATTAGTCCAACTATTTGCAATCTTATGTTAGTCCAACTATTTGTAGATTTTTATCTTTTTACCATGTGTTACCTCATGGATTCATTACCTTTGCCCCATTGGTCACTTTGGTATCCATGTTACCATTGTGTTTGGTCTATGCCTTGCTATGGGTATGCTTGAAGGGTTAAGTAAGGATGGAATAGTTGAACCTAACTTAGGAGGAAGAGGTATCACAAATCTTGAAATGGACACCATATCCTTCTTGTAGGCCAACAATTCCATATGCAAAGGCTTATATGATGGCTTGGGGCCCACAAATAACCCATGATCCCTAGAGGAAAATGCTATGGCTTCAAACTCTATATTTTAAGCTTCGGTTGTGTCCAAAGTCATGGTAACCATCCTCAATGTGCCAAACTCAAAATGGTCATCATATCCTAATCACATGACAAACATCCATTTCCAAGACCTTTGTGGTGTCCAAGGGACATAAGGATGTCTCATGAGCCCCATATAGACAAATACTATGATATAATACGCTGCATTTTGGCATTGAACCACATCATGTGCACCAAGAACCATATCTAGTGTTCTAACTTCAAATTGAGCACCATGTCCCACTTTTAGACCAAATATTCCCTATGGAGGGCCAATATGGTGGTTTGGGGCCACACACATGGACCATGATCTCCATAGTAAAATGCTACAGTGTAAGGTCCTAGATTTTTCATTATACCATGGAATGGTCCTCAAGATCCATCCCTATTGTTCCCCTCCTCAACGTGGTGGTCATATATCACAGGTAGGATAAGGATTCCCTACATAGGCCTTATGCAATTATGTGAGTCATTATATAAAGAACATGAACCCCATAAACAAATGTTATATCCCAACAACATGGGTTTTGGTATCATTAAACCATGGATTAGTGACCAAGAAGCATCCATGATGTGGCAAACCTCAAAATGGCCACCACATCTCTATCATAGGGAAAAGATGGGATAAGGCCTCATGGATGGCTTATGTAGAGCCTGAAAGCCACATATTATGGACTAAAACTCTGAATATTCACTATATAACATGACTAAGGTTATGAGAACCATATTTGGTGTACTAAACTTTCAAACGTGACACCACATATTACTCACATGCCAAAGATTTCTTATGCATGGCCTACATTATGGCATAAGGCCCCACACATGGTTGTCACGTCCCCTCCCCTCTACTTGCCAAGAGAGAGGACATGACTACACTTCTCTGTCAATCAAACTAGGGCATCTTGCCCCATGAACATAAACAGAAAAATGCATTGAATATAAAAATACATATGCAGATATATAACATATGAAAAATAGCAGAATCAAATGCATTCAAGCATTCAAGATGTTCATAATAATTCATAAACAAATTCCATTGCATGATCAATACAAGAGAGCACTTATCTTGAAAATAAGTTTTCCATCAACTAGCTATGTCACTGCAACGTTCCACCCAACCATAGGCCAGTTGTGCTCATCAATCTCTCAGCACAATTGCCACCCCAGAGATGGGCATGATTTCCCCAAGGAAAAGGGGAACAACAGGCTCACACATAGCCAAATACATATCAAAATTCAGCCAAGCCAATCTACACTTACATTAATCAGGCTGCTAAGGCAGTGGAAAGGAATAATTGTTAAGCCAATGAGCTCAACCACGGAGCAATGGACACCTGCACAATATCTATCTAGCTTGGCCTCCACAATACCTACACACCCAACACAAGGAAGTATTACCTTCATTGCTAGACAATCCCTCAGGCCATACCTTCCCTCCCAGTGCTCTTCAGGGTGTGCATAGAAGAATAGTCAGCCCCTCTTGATCCTTTATGTGAGGTTACTCTCTTCACTAGGTTTATCAAGCCAATTCTAGGCCTCTTCCACTCCTAAATCTTATAGACCAAAACAAGGGTGCACTTGACAACAAAATACAAATGTTGGGTATAAACAAAAATGTCATGGGAACCAAAAACGAAAATGGTAAATGGGGAAACAACCCTGGGTGAGAAATTTGATTTCAGCAAACATTTATGGGCATTACGGGAGCAAAAACAACCTCTATAAACCCTCAAATCTCTGAATCTATCTTCCCATCCACTGTGCAATACAAAAACAGGTTCCAACCATGGATAGATGAAGGAAAATGCCAGAAATCGTAAGGGAAAAATGCCCATCTAGCTCCAACTGCATGAGGAAGAGAAGAACATAGATGAGGAATGGTTTGGGAACCAATTTTTGGGTGTTTCTTACCCCACAAGCAAAGATATGATTTTCCCAAAAATGATGGCTTGCCCCAATACGAAATTGACTGCCATACCTCTTCCATTCCCAAGGCATTAACTACCTCAACCAACTTCTTGAAGAATTAAATGATGGGGTGCATAAGACAAAATGGGTAGTTGAGAGTTTTATGGGTTCTCCTCATTGACATTTGGATTTACATTATTGGCTCAAGGGTTTGAATAATTTCCCTCCCTATTCCTTGTGAAATCATGCCCCCATCTCTTGTTGCATTGCATAGCTAGTTGTGTGTATTTTTTTATTAAATTGCATATTTACATGATGTCACAATTTATAATATGTCTGGCTAGCACGAGAACCATAGGTATCGATTTTAATTGTCGATACATAAAACGCTAAATCCATGGTGGGGCCTTGGCCTTGATCTCCTCACCATGATTTAATAACGATATTTACATCATGTACAATTTTAATGCAATATGGGTCAAAATCGGGATATTGTAATGGTATGTAAGGCTTAGAGATTGATTCCATGGACTTAGAACCTAGGTTTTTGCACTAATGTATGCCCTTATCCCCAAGAAACATATGAAGTATTTTGAACCTTGAAATCACCACTTGTTGTAGTCTGAGGGTTCAGGTAGTTACCAACAATACATAACATATATAAAATAGAGCATCCACATGACAACCATAGGATAGAAAAGAGTAGATGGGACAGCGCCAACTTGATTTATATTAAAGTAGAAAAAACAATATACAAGGATCAATCAACAGACATGTCTTCTATTTGGCTCATCAGCCTATGTTATACTTGTTACATTTAGTTATTTAGTTACAACTATCAGGTCAGTCGGACAATCGACCAATTGAACCGACTCGATCATAGTTGGCTGGAGGACCTAATCATCCAGTTGACTAGGCTCTTCCAACATCTCCCCCACCAACAAAATCTTTCTTCATCCCGAAGAGAAGAGGGGAGTGCAGAATTATGTTTATTATGGTTTTTAGGCCATCGATGGACTGGGAGACTAGGACAGTGGTGCAAGCTTCGAAAATGGCAGTGGTAGAGGAGGCGAGTTGAGACTAAAAATCTTGCCATTCATGTAAAATTGTTTGTATGTTTGTGTTGATAGTGATGAGATTTGTGAGCTTGGTAATTTTTTCTATAAGGGGATCATGTTTTATGTTTTGTAGGTCTCCCCCTACAATCAATAGCTGATTATTTGCATCAGTGAGTAGTTTATTAATTTGGGATACCAAGTTTTCAACTTCCTTCTGTGCTAGCTAAGCATACTTGGACCACTACTTGGCTTTATTTTGGAGGTCCTTGAGCTTGTTTTTCTCCATGTCAATCAGTTGCTCAAGGTCTAGTACAATGGTGAGGTTGGAAAAGACTTTCTTTTGGAATATTAGTGCTAAGTTGTTCTGAACTCTGATCATGTCCACATAAACCTATCCATAGTGCAAGTACCAATTATGCAAAATTGTGGCTGATTGCTTGACAAGTGGTATACACTCCTATAGTTTGTTGTGTTGGCTCATAAATACTTTATGTTGTTGTTCTAGTAGAGCGGCAGTCTGTTGCTCATCTTACTGGTTTTTCTAGGTGGTGACCTCTTCTAACAATATTGTTAAAGATAAAAAAATACTAATTATTTGATCTAGCGACTTTTTGGATGGGGGTCCTCACAGTGTTGGTTAAATTTGTCTGAGCATGTTGTCATAGGTTGCAAGTACTTCAAGTTATTGATCGTCAACAACATCAAGTTTCTTCTTGTCCTTCTACCATCGTTTATTTTGCTCCTTGAGTGTATTTTGGAGTAATGTGTCCAATTCATTGTCCTTTGCATCTAAGACTGAATGGAAACTGATATGTATTTGATTTTGATTTTTTACCTTCTTTGTTTCCTTGTTTTCCTATCCTTGAGCTATCTACTGAGTTTTTGGTGATGGAGGAGGCGTGGATGAAGTACCTAGAGCAAAGGTATTCAAAGGTATAGTTGTTGATGTAGTGGCAGTCAATAAGGAGGTGGTTGGTAGAGGAGGGATTGCATGAGCAGAAGTCGTTGAGGTAAGCATAGTCGAGGCGGTCGGGATGGTTGTGGTAGTGGTCGAATTAAGGGCAGTCAAAGATGGTAAGGATGTTAGAATTTTGGTTGTGGTTAGTGGGTTTTGCGAGATGGTCAACTTAGACGTGACTTGGGTAGTGGTCAGAGTAGGCAAAGAGTTTGTAGTGGCAGGTGGTGCGGCGGTCGAGGTTGTAAATTCATGTGACTTATGGGGAATTTTCTCGATTGTTGTAGTGTGTAAGCCTAAGTTGTGTGGTATTTTTGGTAGTTTAAAGGGTTTTTTAACTATGCTTGCATCTAGCGGGTTTGGGTCTTGGATAACTAATGGATAAACTTCATGTGGGGATGTACCTGCTAGAATGGGTTGCTTGACAACATATTTTTGTAACTTAGGGAAGCATTAGGAAGGGGAATCTTGCATTTCTTTATGGATAGGGGGGACTTGAATGGAAGATCTAAATTTTTTCTTTAATTTCTTGGTTTTCTACCTTATCAAGGGTTTCTTTGATAGTGGCCGGTGATGGCGGAGGGGAATTGTCAAAGACGTCAATAGGATTTTACAGCTGAGACTTAAAATGGACTTTTAACTTTTTGGCAGGAGATTTTACCTTTGGCGTTTCTCTTCCTCGATCATATTTTTTCTGAATTTGTTGCTCAATGGTGACTTGGTTGATGATGGAGCCCAAGATAATTTGCTAAGCTTCCTTATGTAGTTCTTCTAGTTCATCTTCGATAGGAGCAATTAAGTTTGATTTCCTCTTCTTGGAGTGTCTGGTTTTGAAGGTTTTCTTCATTGTGTAGATTTGCTCTGCCACAATGTTGATATTCTCGACTAATAGGTTAGGAGACGATTGTACCTTTTGTTGTGGTTCATATCCTTATGTAGACTCATCTTACAGTTATTTTTCTTCCATCAATTTTGGATAGTTCTTTAACACGACTATGGCCATAGGTTTTTCTTCTTCCTCCCGAGGTCCAAAAATTTAAATGTGCAAGGCGTCTTCCTTCTCACCGTTAGTGAGTGGCTCTTCGATAGGAAGATCCTTTCTCTATGCAATATTTGGTATGGGATAGGTCGTGTTTGACTGGATTGCAAGATCCTGGAAAATCTCTTTGATTGTTGGATAATAGTCTAACTCCTTTGCATTACCTATTGTGCCTTGGATGGACCAGAATTTGGTGAAATCGAGTTCTAGTTGGATGTGTGCTCTCGGAGGTATACCCTGATGGATGGGTTGAGGAACCCTCCATCTCGACGAAACAATTTCAAGACTTAAAACCAATTTTCAATCCACATCTTGGTGACTTTAGGGCCTTGAGCACATCCATGAGGTTAAAAAGTTTGGAAGCTATACATTAAATAGATGGGTTTTGTTGTAAAGGTAGGGTCACCGACTAGGGATATTCTAGACATAGCCAACTAGATTAGTAGAGATGGGAACCTGATTGGCGACCTTGTTTCCTAACACTTTTCAGAAGTTGTCTGGATGAATCTGGACAAATACTCTACCTAGTTGAAATTTTTTACGTCTGTTGAAATGGATTTAACTGATTCCAGCATATCTAGTCGAAGGTTGGATGGTCAACATGTACTTGTTAGACAAATAGAGACATTGATGGTGGTATAATTGTATGTTTGCTACTAAACTTATTTATTACAAACCCTTAAGAATTATTTCCCTTGGGTGATCTGGTAAACTATTCTACTAGTTCTGACTTCACACCGATTGGTACTAGTGGTTCTTGGTTTGGTAGGCTGGTGATAGCAGCTACCAGAGTGGCATTTATCTCGAATGGTTCATCGAATCAGAGTTTTCCTTTGTGGTATTTGTTGACAATATATTGTGCAATCAAATATTTCAATCCGTCGAAACTTTATAGTAGGGGTGCACACAAATAGTGTTGGATTTTGGCTACTGCTAGCTTATTGTATTCTTCAAACCATTTATCATCTCGGATTCCCCATTTTTGTAGGTCTTTGTAGTGTTTCTGCCACTGGTGTTCTTCTATCCTTACTTTACGGATTCTGAGCAAACGAGATTTTAAAGGTGCCATGGCGAATTCTTCTTCTTTGTTGTGAATATGTTATGCCACTTTCATGGGCTTGGTCAGCGTTGTTTTCTTTGGGGCCATTTCTTTTGTTGTCGCTGGTAATGAAGTAGGGTTTACAGGCTTCGAGGTTTCAGAATCGATGTGTGAATTCTCCAACTCTTTGCAAAATAACTTCCAGTTGTGTTTAAGGTCTCCTTTTATAGGTTGTTTGTGGAAAATGTCATTGATTTCGGTAGGTGATTGTATTGAATGCGGTTTTTCTGTTGCACAACTAGTTCATATGTGCAAGGAGTCTTCCACTTCATGCCTTGTTCATCGATCTTCATAACTTCATCATCGAGGTCGGTCATGGTAGACTACTTGTTGGGACGGTTGACTCTTGTCTTCGTCACTTAGATGTTCCTTTGATCGTCGATGGTCGAGTTCTCAACATTGGTTTTTTTTATTGCATATTTTTATTCATTTTCTAGTCAGGACTATCTCTCTCTCCTAGTGTCAATTTGTTGTCCTTGTGCGACCTGCCATTATCTAAGTCTTATATTATTCTTATACAGTATTGGTAGTGTCATGACCCCATTCAAATAAGAGTACTTGCAAATAATGTCTCACCAACCTACTAGTTCCCTAGGTTGAGGTTGAGACACAAATTTTGTAATAATGGGGCTATGGGACCCAAAAGGACTTTAGTTTACTGTTATATCTGATTTTACCACACATGGTTGATCACATATTTATGGCCTTCCCTGTCCCTTTGCAGACTATTTAGACCCCATGAACTTATATTATACTTTGATGTCCCAATATCATCCCTAAAAAACACCTTTTTATTGTTGTACGCAACTTTTAAACCCATACTCGTGTGTACACGTGACTTTTGACCTCAAACCCGCGTACATCAGGATTTGTGCATAAATCAAAGATTTTTGGAGTTTTCCTCATTTGAATCTGAATAAATTGACTCTTAACCTTCCAAATGCCTTGAGAACGCTCGAATTCGACCCTCCATTACCTCATTGGAGTGCTATATAAGGAACCCCTTCGGTACATTGAAGAGGAGGAATTGAAGAGCAAAGAAACTATAGTCCATTGTTGCCTTAGTTTGCTTATACTTGAGTCTGCATCCCTTTGACCATTTGGAGCACTTTGTGTTCTTCCCAAGCTTGCCTTTGCTTTGTGAGCTTGCTATCGAGAGATGGAGGATTGAGGTGGTGGAGGCCCAGGTGGAGGACTCAGTTTCTCCGGTTCGTAGACATGCCGACAGAGGTTGTCACTATTGTAATCTCTGATTTTATTAATAGAGATATCTTTTCTTGTCCAATTATATGCATTTGAATATGAATATTGAATCCATGGATGTATTTAATTGCTTGTACATTGTTGAATATATATGCTAGAGTAGGTCTAACACATTATTATAGAGCATGCATGTCTTGTTTGTTGTTGTTGAGAGCAAATTGCTAATGCAAGCATGAATTGGAAAAGCTCAACATGGGATCTACTTCAACCATCCGGAACAAGGTACGATTCAGTATCCCTTAGTGTTAGATGTTTGGTTTCTCTTGCATATTGGGAAAGATTGATTTATGGTGTCAAGCTGTTTGTTGTGGTACCCCTAAGGCATAGGAAGTTTCTATCCGTAATAGAATTGGAGACTCCATTGGGGACCTTCCTAGTTGTTTTTTATTTCGGGTTAGGGGCACAATGTGTTTTATACTTGCTCTCTATTTCTCCCCGTTTCTGTGTCGCATTTTATATCATGTTCATCCATCGACACTCCCCTTGAGTGGTTTGACCTTTAGCCTGCTTTTTACCACTATTTTCTCTGTATACGCGGGTTTCAGCTGAATAGTCGCATACATATGTAGGTTTTAGTTGAAAAGGTGCGTACATACACTGATGTTCCTTCAACAACCATGTACATCCTCCTTTTGGTTGAGTCTTTGATGTGAGAAGTTGTTGGGTGGGTTATGAGTGTGGCCGGGTCCTCTTAGGTTCTAATGTTGTCTGTTGACTGCTTCTATTGTAACCAGAGACCGCTTTTCATTGATTTTTCTTTGAAAATAGTTTTAGTAATTTATCTTTTTGTTGTTCCATTAGTGCATTGTTATTTTTGTCTTGGTGTCTTGCTAGGCTTGTGTTTTATACTTGCTGCAGATACTGAGAGTTTTAAATGACTTTTATTGCATTTTTCATTCTTTTATATTGAAAAATACGAAGTAGTTGCATTCTTACTTGCATCTCACATATGGATTTAAGGAGGTACTTGCATTGGATTGCTTGGATGAGAGTTTTGTTTAGGATTTCATATAGGAAGGATTGTATTGGCATTCAGAAAGGAATATATATGCATCTCATGTAATGTCATACCCTGTTTTTCATTCTACAAAGATTGCACTTGGCATTGTTTGTTAGGTGTGAACTTTTATTTCATTGTTGAGTCTTCATATCATTAGTTGCACGACCATTTCCCTTTGAGTAATTATAGCCATTAAAATCAACGCTTAACTAAAATGTACTACACATTTTTCTTTTATAAGGTTCATCAACATATTAGGATTTAGAGTCTTGGAATAGTTCATTGTGATTCAATTCTCCAAGACTACTAAACAACAACAAGTAGGTGTTTGTCCAGGTGAGAGTGTGAAACCCTTAGTATAAATAGTGTTTCTCAGGATGCTCCTCTTACACGGGAGTTAAGCACGAGGTCATGCACGCGATTGTGATTAGGATGACCCCTGGTCACTTTCTGTGATCATTGGAGATATTTCCAGGATTGTCTCCATATATGGGGGCCTTGAGGTATGGTCGATGCACCCTTGGGGTACCGATTTGTGATTTTAGGCTCTGGGCTTTGCTACCCTGCCCATACAGTCGATCCCACCTATTACTGTCCACCTGAGCATTGATTATATTGGGGTGACCTTAGTTTCCTTACCTAGGTATCACAGGGGGTACTTGTACAGGTTATTCTGTAGGTGTCCTGGCCAGGTAGGGGTCGGATAGCACAATCTCTTTATGCATTGAAGCTGAGGGCCACTATAATTGGTTACGTACCTCTGCTCATAGTGTATGGGAGTTTCGGGCCTCTCTTCAGCGAGACATACCAACTGCATTCGAGAGCTCACTTATCCTCCCCTTGGCTTGCTTGCATTTTGGCTGTAGATTTTCTTAGGAGTATTCTCTCTGTGCACTAGTTGGCTTTTGGGATCATGGTTACTTGAGTATATTTATGTTCTCTTTAGTTAAGGTCCCTTTATGTTCAGCATGTATGATATTACTACTAGTATCCCGTCACCCACTCCAGGTCCTGGTGCGGACCCTGGTGTTGGAATGGTGGGAACCACAACCCCTTACCTTACTTATAGATTTGGGAGTGGTCATATTCCATCCTCTACTCCATCTACAGAGGATTTTCACTCCCTTTGTCTGGTATTAACACTAGTGTTCACCCTTACGGGGGTGGTAGTGGATACGTGAACGTTGGGTCTACACTTTACATTCCTTTTTATGTCCCATCGTCCACTGCATTATTTCCTTTGGATGCAGTTGTCATGATCATTCCTCCCTGTATCCTATAGTTTGGACTCTTTACTGATTGTTTCCATCTATTTTGGAGTAATATTATTGTCATGTAGGGTCAATTTTTTGTACACTCTCTCTCTAAGGTTTTAACCCGTTCGTGCCTATTATAGGTATTATGTCTAAACTGACATACAGGTTAGGATTTCACATACGCCTGCATTTTGCATGACCTTATGACTGTTTCATCTTAACCTTAGGTACGAACCCATTCCTTGATGTCACAAAACCTTCATGTTGCCATTAGAAGTGGTGTTATCTGAATGGTAGAGTTTTCCTATACATGGGTGCCCTAGTTAGATCCTATTTTGCATTTGGTACCCATGTTGACATTTCTCCTTTAGGTTGTGGGAGTCCCTTTTTAGTCCCGCCATATCCTTGAGCAAGAGCTTCATACTCCTCTTGAACTTTATGCTGGCCATTTCCCCAGTACTCCCTTGTATATAACAAGTTGTAAATTGCATTTTCATGAGTTTTGCTTGGCTTCTTGAGCTTTATGCTCACTCCCTGACTTTGAGTTATCAGCCATATAGCATGAGCTTGTCTCATGTCTAGCCAAGCAGAGACTTTTTATATATCCTTTGTAGCTTGATCACCCCTTTATCATGAAGAGACCTTCCCCCGAGTGTCATTATCCTGCACATGTTTCATTGCAATGAGCATAGGTATATTCCACTGCTTGGAACTAGTTTGCTTTTTCCCTGACACTCGTCTCCTCCTAGATTTGTACTATAAAGCACTTTTATTCTTTTTTCAAGCTTTTCAAAATATCTGAAAATGTAAAAAAAAAAAAGGTAAAAAACTGGACATGAAAAGATGTTATCTTTGGCAGCAATCGAGTCGTGTCGCCTTCGAACAGAGCACTATATATCACATCCATTGGTTGGTTATTAGTTTGACTTTAGGAGCTGTACTCGTTACTCTGAGTTTATCTCCACCGACTAGTTAAGCTTCCAATCCCTATGAAGCCTCTGTCGATGCCTCCTGTGTCACATAAATGTCCCAGTTTTCATATCGAGTCCATCTTGCCTACCTTCAGTCACCATTTACCTTATGCTCTTGTTTGAAGGAAGTTGAAGCCTGTGTCAGCCATTCCTCAGTTATCTTGATTTTGCATGTTAGCCATTCCCGGTACTATTACTGGTTCATGCACGTCTTGTTCGAGTTCTTCCGCATTATACAACGTTGTTGAGTACCTTGTGTTGGTTGATGGGGGATGCCTTAATGCCCTCCTTCTAGCGGATTCAATTCCATTGACTTCAGATCATTTATTCTGGAATAGGAGTTTAGAGTCCTTTGAGTGCCTTGAGACTTACAGTCATCAGTGGTAGGTTCTCTCACCATTGACAGTTTTGGGAATATATCAATGTCCCCTAATTGATGGATTCTTCCAAGTGTTCGATCTCAACACATCTATTCATACTTGTTCGATTACACTCTGTACCTTGATTCCCATTCCCATTTTCATTATCGGTGAGTGATATCGTGTCTGTTAACGATAGACATCAATGACCGGTAATCAGACGACGGACTACAATGTTTGAGCTCAACACATCTATTCGCATAGTAGGACATGTACTCGTAGCGGTTCATGTAGAAGACCTTCTAGCTTGGTGGCATTCCATGTATGCTACCTCGTTGATCGTGCCAGTGTTCATGAGATATTAGCTATTGTGATTTGATTCCAGTGTATATCAGATATCTTCATCCACTATGGAGATCTTGATCCGTTGTATATCTTCAGCCATTATGGAGATCTTGATCTATTATATATCTTCATCCACTTTAGAGATTTTGATCTATTGTATATTGTACGTGGCGATGACCACACATGTCACATTTTGTATATCATGCCTATTCATGGCCATTGTACTCTTATGTATCTGGGACTACTATATGTATTTGCAATCACATGCAAAGATTGATTATTGTATTGTATTGATGAGCGGTTGGTTCTTCCGCCTGGGTCTTCATTACTCCGCTTCTGGGATGGATTTTATAATGTATTTTGGCCATCGTGTTACCCCTTTGACCTCACACATTAGGGGGCATATGTTATAGCTTATTTTACCACACATGATTGATCACATATTTATGGCCTTCCTTGTCCCTCTGCAGACTCTTTAGACCCCATGGACTTATATTATACTTTGATTTCCCAAGATCATCCCTAAAGAACACTTGTTTATTATTGTACGTGAATTGTAAACCCATACTCGCGTGTACAAGCGACTTTTGACCTCAAACCCACGTACATAGGGATGTGTGCATAAGTCCAAATATTTTTGGATTTTTCCTCATATGAGTCTGAATAACTAGACTCTTGGCCTTCCAAATGCCTTCAGAACGCTCAGATTCAACCCTCCATTACCTCATTGGGGTGCTATATAAGGAACCCCTTGGGTACATTTAAGAGCAAAGAAACTATAGTCCATTGTTGCCTCAGTTTGCTTATACTTGAGTCTGCATCCCTTTGTCCCTTTGGAGCACTTTGTGTTCTTCCCAAGCTTGCCTTTGCTTTGCGAGCTTGCTATCGAGAGATGGAGGATTGAGGTGGTGGAGGCCCAGGTGGAGGACTCGGTTTCTTTGGTTCGTATACGTGCTGACAGATGCTGTCACTATTGTAATCTCTGATTTTATTAATAGAAATATATTTTCCTGTCCAATTATGTGCATTTGAATATGAATATTGAATCCATGGATGTATTTAATTGCTTATACATTGTTGAATATATATGCTAGAGTAGGTCTAACACATTATTATAGAGCATGCTTGTCTTGTTTGTTGTTGTTGATAGCAAATTTCTAATGCAAGCATGAATTGGAAAAGCTCAACGAGGATCTACTTCAACCGTCTGGAACAAGGTACGATTTGGTATCCCTTAGTGTTAGATGTTTGGTTTCTCTTGCATATTGGGAAAGATTGATTTCTGGTGTCAAGCTGTCTGTTGTGGTACCCCCAAGCCATAGGAAGTTTCCCTCCATAACATTTACCATATTCACATTTAAATGGGTCACATAAATAATTAATGCTAAGAAAATAAGGCGGCATTGGTTCATGAAGACACTTGGAAGCTTGTGGGGCCTTTGGGTGACTAGATTCCCCACACACTTGGCATGATCTTCATCCAAATTCGGATCCACGAGAAATGTAAAGTTATTGGAGGATGATGTGGTGTCAAATAGAATATCATGAGCCAAGGAATTTGAATTATTAAAGGAGAGTTACTTCCATGGAAGAGGAAGAGACTACAAGACAATGTGTGCTACTTGGAAGGAGATTCCATGCACTTTGTGACAACAAACGATGAAAGATTCTATGACAAGTATGAAAAATTCAGACCTGATTGCAGACCTATGACAAATATGACATGGAAGGTCTAAAAATAGCCACTAAGGAGGAGCATTTGGGAGTTAGAGGCAAACATTCGAATTGGGGAAAGAATTGGAGCATGAAGAGGAAGACAAGTGTCATATGAGTTACTAAATCACTAAGATGAGTTGGAGGAATACCATGGAGGGGAATTAGACTTTAGGAGGTCTCATGAAGTTAATAAAAGGATATCATGAGGAAGGATAATAGATTTTGATCATTTTTTAATTGGCCTTTGGCATTTTGGAGAGATTTTGCTTGTCCATTGCAGGGTGAGTGTTCACTCTCCCTGCTTGTGAACCAATTTTGAGGGAGTTGGATTCCTTTCCAAGTTGGTTGATGTAGAGTACATTTAGAACTATCATTGGAATGGAATGAAGGTGTTTTAGTTGCAGGTTGTAGGTACATACAATTCGAATCCTCATCTATCTCCCTATTCTCTCATTCCTTCTTCTCCATTCGCCCACACTCTCATGTTGATGGTGCACTTGTTGGAGTGGTTCTTGCAATTTGATGAGTATATTTGATGCCCATTATTGGGTATATGAAGTATGGATTGGTACTCTTATGTAACTATGCTCTGTAAGTCGAAATATCATAAATGCATGTGTGAAAGGCTTGCATTCCCATGCCCTTGAATGACTAGTTTTCATGTATTGGGCTTCCATTTTGAAAGAGTTGTATATCATATTTGTATTGGGATTTTATTTGAGTTTTATGATTATGGAGAAGCCATAAATGATTTATTACACTATACTTTCATGACCATACTCTCTGCATCTCGATATCCAAGAAACTCAAGTGTGAAAGGCTTGCATTCCCATGCTCTTGAATGACTAGTTTTCATGTATTTGACTTCCACTTTGAAAGAGTTGTATATCATATTTGTATCAAGCAATTTATACGATGTTTAATGATGTTTAATTCTTTTGGGGAATCCATTTGAATTATGTTTATGTTCTTTATATTTCATGTCATTATCCGAACCATTCAATCTACTTTTCATGAGTCAAAATCAAGCTATTAATACCATTTCCCCTTAAGCAAATTCACTAAAAGTACCATATAGATGTTGCACCTCATAACCAGCTTGAAAATATTAATAAAAATGAATAATGACATACATTGATGTCCAGTATGTATCCCAATACTATGTCCTATAACCGCGTTGAGCCTGGTAGTATGGCCTTGTCGGTTTTTTATTCTCACCTTCGTCGCATCGTTTGTTTCAGTTTTTCAAGCCATAGATATGGATTCGTCAGATCTCTGGGATTGCAATGATGAAGATGTGGCAGGGAAAGTGTTTCATTGACTTCGCATGGTTTGGTTGGCCTTTTTATTTATGGTGGTAGGAGAGCACTTGATGGTTTCGCACAGTGGCGACTGTCGCGTTTCAGAGTGCAACCTAGGGTTTCTTTTTGAGCTGCTTTTTTGTCCCCATGGCTGGCATTGAGGTTTCAGGAAGTTTTTCATGGGTTTCGGGTTAACCTAAGGTTTAAACTGCAAAGCCATTTCTGTGTTTTTCTTTGATTGTTTGCTTGCATGTAATATAGAAGTTAATTAAAGGGGTTTTCTGCATTTTGATGTCAAAACCAAAGGAGTATTGAACAAAAACAAGCTTGGAAAGATTTGTGTAGGGATTAAAACCTGATTTGATTGTTCTTCTTCATCTTGACCTAAAACACTAGATGATTGGTTTATAGAACTAGGGATCTAAGTCCCAAATCAACATTTAGATCTTGCACTTGAGCTAATGTACACCTTGCCACAAGTTGATGCATCTGGATAACCTACCGAATTTCTTTATATCACAGGGTACTTAAGATGTTCAAAGATGAATCGCTAAAGACAGTTTTATTGTTCTCCATCATATTAAACACCGAATGCAATCTTATGTTTTGTTATCTACGTTTCATTGATATCTTGCATCTGAATAGCAGTTTTCATTCTAATATATCCTATTGATATGAATGCATGATGTTTGATCACCGAATGCAATCTTATGTTTTGTTATCTAGGTTTCTTTGATATCTTGCATCTGAATAGTAGTTTTTCATTCTAACATATCCTATTGATATGAATGCATGCTGTTTGATCACAGTAACACTAAGTTATTTCTTCCTATGGTTATGTTGTAACTTCAGTCTTCACACCAAAATATGCCAAAGAAGGGTGGGAAGAAGAAGGCCAAGGTCCATGAGGAGGATTCAGATGTGGAGTCCTTGCCCAAAATGGAGATAATCTATGAAAATATTAAAGCAGTTACAGGGGCTGAACTAGAGTTTAGATGGGGTTAGATATACCACATGATAAAGGATCAGAGCGTACCAGATGCAGGTCTAGAGGATATATCATTATATGAAAACATAAGAAGATCAAGCATCACAATCCACATGCCATGATCTTTTCCCTTGTTTTGAGGTGATTGGTTGGATCTTACCTCAAGCAGATGCAAGTACTATGATCATGTCAAACATCAAAGGAAAATCTTTTGCTTCCTTCACCCCTGCATACATAGCCAAGGTTTGCAATCTACCTGCTCTAGAAATCAACATGACAAATGACTGGATAAATAGTTTGAGTTTAGAATACATTGAATGTGCAAATATTATGATGATAGAAGGTAAGCAATTTTGCCAGAAAACCTCTGGCGAATATGAGATTGCCAGCTTACGCACTCCCTACATGCTTATAGCCCTGATGCTCAACAAAAGTTTTGGTAGGGAAAATGGGAAGTTCTACAAGATGGGTTGGATCTCATTGATATATCATGTGGCCATGCAGGGAATTATTTTTAACTGGGTAGACATTGTAGCAAACAACTTGTCTTCCTGTATAGATGTGACACTAGGAGGCCTGCTTAAGAGAAAATCATAATTTTACATAGGGTCGTATTTGATTGATTATATATTATGCATGTACCCATTTCAAAAACTAAATTTTAGTTTGAGTGAAGCTTAGACACCCATCTATACTACATATCAAATTCTATGGGCTCACAAGTACCACAACTTCTACAAGCTTATTTGTGAATAATTTTTTATGCCTCTACACCAGCTGATCTTTCTCAAGGAGCCAGAGCCAAGGCACATGTCTAAGGATATACGAAGGATCTAGAGCCCTGTCACTACTTCCTAGGTATGCCATAGATTACATAGTCCATAAAGAGGCAGTAAGACAACTTTTCCTAGATGGATTCAGAAATTTTATTTTTGACATTAAGAAGGCGGTTTATCCACCAATGCCTTTCTGTATCGCTGACTACAAATTCTCAAAGATAAAAAGTGTGCCATACTTTGTAAAGAATCTAGAAAATTTCCACTTCGGTGAGAAGAGTTTCCATAGCAATGATTCCAAGGGAAAGGTTGCTGCACATTGTGCGCTTGTAAAGGTGAATTTTGAATATTCTGATTATTGGGACAAGGATGAGGACATATTCAAAAATGCATGCAATATGGCTGCTTTGAATAAGCATTTTAGATAGAATATCACAATAGCAGGAGGAAAAGGAAGCAACAACACCACCAAACAACAACAACAACATGAAGAAGCTGCTAAGCAACAAGAAGAGGAAGCCCGAAGGCTAGTAGAGAAAGTTGAGAAACTACTAGCTGAGGAAGCTCAAAGACAAAGGGTGGAAGAAGAGAAACCTCAACAGAAGGCTGAAGAAGAACGACTTCAAAGGGAAGAGGAAGAGAGACTACAAAGAGAATCGACAGAAAGGCTGCAAAAGGAAGTTGAGCAAGTAGCCTAAGAATTAAGAAAGAAAGAACATAAAGATAAAGACATGGAGAGTTTGGAACAAGATAATGCTCAGGATAATTCAGTAGATCCTCCCTCTACATCAATTGACACAATAACAGGAGGTCATCTCTCTCTTGTAGAGTTAGTATTAGTGCCTTTTAATCCGTCCAAGCATCATGTTGTGGCCTACCTAGATACGGTAGTATTCGGCCCAAAGAAGAAAACCATTGTTCGGAGATTGGAGAAGAGATTAAAGGTTTGTATCTAGGATGAGGTAGTCACAGTGACTAAGAAAGCTATCATGAAAGGCACCGACAAAGATCCAAAACTATTGGCATCAATTAACATTGCACCAACTCAAGTGAATGCCAATACTATCGACAAATTGATGTAAAATGCAGACCAGTACAAAAAAAAGATGATAAGAATGAAGGACACTTTAGTGAAAGAAAGTGGAGAAGGGCGAGAAATGAAGAGGAAACATAAGGCTACTCTTTTAGAATTTGAAAGACTCCAAAAGGAATACCAAGATTTAGAGCGAAAAAAGGAAGCACTGGAGCTTTCAACTACAATCATGGGAGGAGAAAAGAAGGACTTGGAAAATAAGATTTCAGAATTAGAGGTGCAGAAATATGCAATTGACAGGAAAGTAGAAGAGCTAAGAGCCTGAGTAGGAGAGCTGAAGGCATAGAACAACTCACTGGAAACTTAGCTTAAAACAACCAATGAGAGACAACTTGATATCACTCCCTTCCAAGAGCAAGCCTTCCTAATTCGAAGGAAAATATATTAAGTCCAACTGAAACTTGGGGAAGAGGTTTATCAGATCAAGCAAGTAGAAACAAGATTGCAAGAAATTGCCGCAATACCAGTTGATTTCAAAACAAGAGTACTAGAAGTTGAGGAAAAGATTTAAGGGCAATTTACTTGGATAGAAGCTAATGAGGCATTCCCTGAGCACTTGCCACAAAATACAACAAAAGTTTTGAGAATAGAACTAGAACTTCTAGAGTTTAGCAACAAGTGCGCTTTGATATTGACCACTAGGGTCAAAAAGACTTTGGAAAGGTGTGTCGTTTTTTTCAAGAGAATGCGCACAATGCATAATAAGTGGCATACCTCTTCAGTGGAAAGAATCCAAGAGTTTCCAGACAAGGATGAACACTTGAAATATCTTCAGTATAGATTGAGTGAGGATGAATTGAACATACAACAAATTGAAGGCATCACTAGAAAAGAGGTAAAAGACTGGACAACGAAGGACTCAATCAAAAATTGTCTCCTGGAAGACCTATATCGGGTAACCCCACCCAAAATGGTAGAAATAAAGCCGCAGCTGGATGTCCATGAAGCGACTGTAAGGTTACTAGAGCCTTTAGACTACAAAATTGTTGCTGTAGAAACTTATGCGTGGGGGGAATTCATTGGAAGACTAGCTGGTCCCTCTTGAGTCTTTGTCTTATCTACACGTGGAATTTTATGTAAATTATTTTACCTTATTTCCTTTTTCCTAGTGCAAGTCACTAGAGGACAAATTTTGTAAGTCGAGGAGTCAAGGAAGCCCAAAAGGTAGGGGTAGTCCAAAAGTCATTAGAAAAATTGTATAAATAGGAGTATAGGTTAGATTAGAAAGGACTTTTCACTAGTGCATACATACTGCTATTTGTATGAAGAATTATTTATTTTATGAATAAAGAAGAACCAAATTTTGTTGGAGGAAGGACTGTACAAGTTTCAAATGGATTGTGTGGATTGTTAATGCTGAACTAATTCTTATTTAGCTGCTATGCAACTATGAGATCATTCTAACTTAAAGGATTATTTATATAATGATGAATGATTTTAATTTTTGTATGAAATCTTGTGCATACAATGAGTAATGAATGTTTTAATAAACGAAGCTATCTTTGTTTATATTTTCTGGTGTGATTATGTATGTAGAATTTTAAGAGCTACCTGTAGTATTCAATATACAATATTACAGTACATTACTCTGTTAGATATAAATTCTGCTCCCCTTGGGGATAGGTTAGATAGAATAGCTTAGAATGCATTAGTTTTTCTTAACTTAGAAGTGATTGAGAAGAAATGATTCATGTAAGGCGAGAGGTAAGAACCTATGCAGCTCTTCTGAGGTCCTTGTGTATCAATCACTTGCATTTAGTTTAGGCACTTGCATTTCATCCCTAAACATAAAATCATATAAACGATGGACAGGTCTGCAACCGGTAAAATAGATTCAAAACGTTCTTTTAATTCTACGGTAGCTGGGCCGCTAACCAGATGGATTCCCCATACCAAACAGTAAACGATCTAGATGGGAATGATTATTGGGGAGAATCCCTACTGTCGGTACCTGGGATTTTCCAGGCATCAATAGTTTTTGCACTAGAAGGAGGGCCGCTAGTGCATCGTTGGCAGAGGAAATCCATTTACTAGAAACTATTCCATTGGTGATATCTTTGAAACTAAGTTTCCTAAAGATTTCATTTATGAAGAAAGAGTAGGCTCTGATGAAGAACGTTCAGAACACCTTTACCCTGTTCCATTTGAAGAAGTTAACCACTTGAGAAGACATACAAGGTCTTACGTAAAAAATCTTGGAGGATTTAAAGCAATCCCTGCATTACCAAGAAGGAAAGCTTCCGGGAAAGTACCTTCTTATACTGAAGATTCTATATTGGTGTAAAATTTGGAAGAGTTGGTATATTTATCCATATAAGAGATCATCAAACCACTTGATTAGTTGGGACCAGATTCTCCTATTTTCCAGTCTCCATTATAGTCACCTATTTAGTCTCCACCACAGACTCCTCGTCGAATCATGGCCGCAAATGCTAATGTTAATCAACCTACATGGAGAGTAAGAACACCACTCAACTTGGCCGCTCCATTACATGACTTACGTAAGCACCTAGAAAGGGGTCTACCAATGTTTGACCATGGGACGGGAATTTTCGCAGAAGACCACTTGCAAAGTTACTATTTAGCTTTGGAACTTTTAGGTGTTCAAAACGAAGCTATTGTATGCAAGATTTTTCCGCATACCTTTGAAGATAAAGCCTTTGCTTGCTTTTTCAATTTACAAGCTAATTCCATAATAGATTAGGAAACCTTTGAAAAGGGTGTTGAAAAGAAAATTTGAAAATAAAAGAACCATAAACACCCTTACAAAAGAATTGCTCTCTATGGATAAGAAAGAGAAAGTGCAAGATTTTAACCAGAGGTTTGCTGCTCATCTGAATAATTTCAGTGCTACAACAAAGCCCGCAAAAAAACTTTAATAGAATACTATACTTCAGCTCTTTGTCCCAACATAGCAATGTTTGTCAAAAGAGCCGTGAAACGTTCATTGGTTGAGAATTATGACGAAGCCAATCAAGTAGAAGCCGGACTTGACAGCATAGACAAACACACTGTAGAACTAGAGGTAAAGACCTTTAGTGGTAAAAAACTGTTTCTATTAACCACACCTAAGGAAAAACACTCAAACAAATTAGAAAATGTGGTCAAAGATGGTACAAAAGTTATCAAATAAGATTGTAGATTTGGAAAAAGATAAAGAAGCTAGTTCATCAAAGAAACAATTCAAACCTTATTTCAAGAAAAAAGAAGAAAGTGGAACATCTCAACCACTTGTGTATAATTCTTTTGTTTTGAATTTTAATGAAGTAGGAATGAATCATTTCTGCACTTTCCATCAATAGCGTTGTTCTGAAAAGAGTTTCCCATAGTGGATAAACTCAATGACTCTAGTTATGAACCAAATATTAGATTCTCAAATAACAGAGCCTGAGGTGGAGGAGGAAAAAACCAATGAACCAGAATAAACACATGAAACCACAATGGTCTTATGGGACTGTGCACCCACACTGGGACTAAATGAAGAGGAGCCTAGTGAAGAGATCCAACTTTCATCAGTTAATGTTACAACAAGAAGTAAAGGACCAATAATGGATGAAATATTAATACTGCCTAAGATTAAGAAGATACAAGAAACTATGAAGAAGATTAGCAGTACTACCGAAACAACATCTAAGTCTGATCTGGTCAACACAAAAGATAAAGTTCCAGCAGTCAGTATGCCTTTAAAGATAGCGGAGAATACAACAGAAAGCAATAAGAAAGGTCCAGTAGAATATCATATGGTAACATAGTAGAAGACATTAAAAAAACGAAAGCGAATATTTCTTTATTTGAATTATGTAATTTACCCTAGCAAAGAAAGAATCTTTTGGAGGATTTCGATCCACAACCCAGTAGGTCCCAGAATGACATTCAATCTGATAAAGAAATTAATGAAGCTAGCATTGGAGAGAAGTCCAAATCTCAAACTTTGCCATTCTTATTGTCTTTTGAGATTTTCAATCATAACGTGCATAATTGTTTGGTGGATTCTGAGGCTTCATCTAATGTCATGCCACTCTCAATATGTAAAAATATCAATGGTCAACCTACACCATCCTCATGTAAGATCATTCAGTTGGACATATCTGCAGTCAAGGTAACATGAGAAACGAAAAATGTGTTGATTCTGTTATCTGCAGATGAGAGAATTTGCCATTTTATAGACATTATGGTGGTAGATATACCAGAGGCCTATGGTTTGATATTGAGTAGGGACTGGTTTGAAAAATTGAATGGGTACTTTGCAATTGATTGGTCGCACATGTGGCTGCCATATAATAACAATCAAAATCAGATTAAGGTAATGAGGGAACCACACATGAAACACAATGTAACCCAATTGGAGGGAAATAATGAACCTATAAACTTCACATCTTCAGTCTGAGGCAACTAATTTTTAGAGATTGAACCTGGGAATTATCAAGCTGAAGAAGCCATTCATGAGTTAAACACACAGTTCGAACTCCATTTTTCACGGATTGATGATATTGCTTGTAATATAATAAACTTAGTTTCTAACATAGAAAGTAACACTAATCAAGTAGATTTAGAAGATAGATTTTGATTTTGGTACTTTGATGGTTCCAAAACACAAGAGGGATCAGGAGCCGGTTGTGTCCTGATTGACTCTGAAAAAGAACAAACATTTTCTCTCTTGTTAACTAGAGTTTGAATGTATGAATAACACTATTGAGTATGAAGCTCTAGTGCAGGGCCTAAGAAAAACCATTGAATTGAATGTTAAAAACTTAAATTTTTTTGGTGACTCCAAGAAAGTAGTCAGGCAGTTTAGAGACACAATACATTGCTTATCACCCCACCTGAAAGGGTATCAATCTGAGGTCTAAAATCTGATTTCATATTTTAATGCTTTCAATATAAATTCAATTCCTAAATTATAGAATGTTGCAACAGACCTCTTAGTTGTTTATGCTGCTAAATTAGTACCTACTAATAATAAATGCACCATTGAACTCATTTTTAGGCCAACAATACCAGATAATATTACAAAACTGAGGGTGTTTGATGATCATGAGCAAATTATCGATTTCCTGACAAATGAGGAAAATTTCAAGGACTCTGTTATTGATGATGAAGAACATCAAGCAAATCTGTAAAACAAAGAAGTAACCAAAGGGAATTTTATTTCCAAAGGAGTAAGGCCAGTATAAGGGATGTTTGACTTACCTAACAAGCTCAAAAATCCAGCCAATGTCAAGACAGAAATTTCATCTATGCAATATGAATTGATAAATTTAGGGACAGAAGATGAGCCCAAATACGTGAACTTGAGAAAGTGTTGCTCGCCCGGAGAAAGGAGCAGGTTTATCAATTTGTTTCATCAATACAAAGATATATTTGTGTGGACATATGAAGACCTGAAAACATATGACATGCATATCATTCAGCATGTTATTTCCATTAAAGTGGGCGTGAAACCATTTCAACAACAACTGAGAAAGATGCATCCAAAATTGGAACCTTTAATCCAAAGTGAAGTAAAGAAATTACTTGATGCTAAGATTATTTTCAGAGCCAGACATTCAGAATGGGTAGCCAATTTGGTCCCAGTGAGGAAAAATTCAAGTGAAATAAGATTATGTGTTGACTTCAAAAATCAGAACAAGGCTTCAGATAAAGATAACTATCTGGTTCCACCAATGGAACATATTCTCCAAATGGTATCAGGTTTTGAATTGTTCTTCTTATTAGATGTTTTTTCAGACTATAACCAAGTATTGGTGGCTGAGAAAGATAGGCTGAAAACTACCTTCCGAATGAAATGGGGAACATTTGCTTACAGAAGAATGCCCTTTGGTCTCATCGATGCTGGAGCTACATTTCAAAGAGAAATGGATATCGCTTTCTAGGGTTTGATCGACCATAGTGTAGTGGTCTATCTAGATGATGTAACAGTTTTCTCAAAGAAAAGGGAAGATCATGTTTTTCATTTAAAACAGATTTTTTATCGCTGTAGAAAGTATGACATCTATTTGAATCCAAAGAAAAGCACCTTCGCGATATTAGAAGGAAAACTGTTGGGACATATCATTTCAAAAAAGGGAATCTCCATAGACCCGGAGATAATAGAAGTAATATGTCATATTCCCTTACCCCATAACAAGAAATGTATGGAATTGTTTATGGGTACTATAAATTTTGTTTGAAGGTTTTTTCTTGACTATGCGCAAATTGTAAAATGTTTGCAACAAATGGTAAAGCAGAGTGTGCAATTTAAATGGACCGATGTGGAGAAGGTTTCCTTTAATGACATAAAAGCATCAATAGCTCATGCACCTTCCCTGAGAAGTCCTAATTTTGAAAAGGATTTTATTATGTACACTTTCGCTTTTGACAACTCACTTGCAACAATGCTTACACAAAAGGGAGAATTGGGAGATGAGTACCCAATATCATTTATGAGCACTGGGTTACAAGGGGATGAGTTGAACTATCCCGCTGTAGATAAACATGCATATGCAGTCTTTAAAGTAGTGAAACAATTCAGACCTTACATTTTAAAGAACAGAACCAAGGTAATAGTCCCTCATCTTGTTGTCATAAATCCTCTTCGTACAGAGAGTATTGGGTGAACGAAGAGGGAATTGGGTGACAACATTGCAGGAATATGATTTAGTGTTCAAACCAGCCAATATTATTGAAACGTCAAGGGTTATGCAAGTTAATTGCAGAAGGTCATAATGATGAAGACTGTAGTTGGGAAAATGAAGCAGAGTTAAATATGATTAATGTGTGTCCTATTTTTACTGCCCATGAATCTTGGTATAGAGACCTCGTACATTACCTTCAACAAGGATATTTACCAGAGCATTGGAATTCTAAGCAATGAAGGGCACTTCGTCTAAAGTCAGCATCTTATCAAATAATTGATGGAGTTATTTTCAGTAAGAACATGATGGAGTGCCCTAAGAGTTATCTCAATTGGTTGAGCACCCGTCGCTAGGCCTCTCGGTAAAGAGGTCACAGGTTCAATTCTCATTGACGCTATTGGGGTTAGGCATGAAGTGTGCCGAAGGTGTGAGGCCCCTTCGGGTGGGCCTGCCTGATTTATTTCTGTGGACGTAGCCCGTCGGTCAAGCCAGCGCATGAACCACATTGAAAAAAAAAGAAAAAGAACACGATGGAGTATTTCTGATATGCCTTGAGAAAGAGGATGCTTCCAAAGTTGTCAAAGAATTGCATGATGGCCATGTTGGAGGACACTTTTCTGGAGATACTATTGCTCACAAGATCCTTAGGCCTAGCTATTATTGGCCAACATTATTTAAAGATGCTCATGCATATGTGAGAAAGTGCGATGTATGTCAAAGAAGCGATGGAATATTAGCGAAAGCAGCCGGACCATCGCAACCTATTATTATTTCAGAGCCTTTCGAACAATGGGGCATAGACATCATTGGAGAAATTAATCTGAATTCGTCACTACTGCATAAATATATTCTCACAGCTACAAATTACTTCACAAGATGGGTAGAAGCAATACCACTACGCAAAGTGAACGAGGACGTGGTCATTGACTTCTTATGAGAACACATCATGACCAGTTTTGGGGTTCCAATTTCACTTGTTTTTTATAATGCGTCTTATTTTTCATCCCTTAAAATTACTGAATTCTCTAGTGAAAAAGGAATTAAATTGCATTACTCTGCCAATTATTATGCTTAGGGATAGGGGTTAGCGGAATCCACAAACAAAAATCTGATCATAATTCTAAAAACAAATGTTATTGAAAATCAGAGAAGTCGGCACACAAATCTTCCCAATGCATTATGGGTAGATAGGGTCACCCTGAAGAACTCCTTAGAAGTGTCCCCTTATACTCTAGTTTATGGGAAAGAGGCTATTTTACCCCCAAACATCCTGCTTCCATGATCTCAGTCAGCTCAAGCCTCATGAGGTTCTGGTAGTGACATTATACAAGCACGTATAAACACTTTGCTAAAACTTGAAGAGTCCAGACTTAAGTCTAAGGAAAGATTTAAACAACAACAAAAAATTGTTAAGAGATTATTTGATAAACGAAAGTCTGGGAAAGGGAGTTTTGAGATTAGAGATTTGGTTCTAAAGTGGGATCACCCGCACGATGAGAAGGGAAAACATACTAAATTCCAACATCTACGGGTTGGCCCCTTTCAGATTGCTGAGAAGATAGGTCCCTCGACTTATAAGTTACAATATTTACAAGGGAAGGAGGCATATCTTCCTGTAAATGGCCTTGTTCTCAAACCTTATTTCACCTAACTTTTTAGGGAGTCCTTGTGTACATAAATAAAGATTTTCTGTTTCTGTTCTTGATTTCTTTTAGGTTTTACTTGCTTTCTTTCTGCTGATTTACTTTCTTTATCATTTGTTTTAAGCATTTGCTTTCTTTCAATGATTTGATTTATTTTAGTTGTTTTTGTTTTAGAATAAGGCAACTCAATGTTTGGTGTTTTGGAGATATAGGAATCTCAACCATTTGCAAATACTTTTAATCCAAAAACTACTTATTGGAAGATATTTGTGCAAGATTTTAAAGATAAGGTTCTTTAAATTGATAGACTGTTGAACGGAAGTTATTTCAAGAGCACATTAAAGTCTTGTTTAAATCCTGCAAAATAACTAAGGTATATGAAGTCTAGAATACTATCTTGGGGCTCCATCCACTTTTACACTAATATTTGTCCTAGGAAGCTTGCTATGGTAGATCCACGGAAAGGAAGCAGAATGGACAGGTGCATGGTATTCAAAATAATCCCATTCCACAAAATGAAAGCCAAAAGACTTAATATAAAGAGTCAAAATTCTAGAACAGAAAGTATGTATCAAGAAGATATATTGAAGAAATCAATTAGTAAAATAAATGGATTCCTCAAAAGGTTCTTCTTCGTCTGTGAGATGAAACAAATCATCACTCAAACAAAAGGACATTATGGATGGAAGAACCTAAATCAAATCTCAAATGTAAAAGAAGCAATCAGGGAAGACTCAAAAGAAAAAAGTCTTAAGCATCAAAAGAATGCAAAAGGCATGGGAATGAGGAACAAACAAATACATCTGTATAACTCTGCCACAATCTCATGGTGTCATATCCGGCAACAACCAAATACAGAGGTAAAATGAATCTCACATTTTGGCCCCAAGAGAGTTATCGGGACTTCTAAGCCTGGTTACCATACCCCAAGGGACTACAATCAATGTGATGCTATGAATCTTACATTCCTGGAAAAGTCTTGACCCTTAAATGATCTGGAAAGAAGACTGCGATAGGTTGCTCTAATAAAATGCCGTATAGTAGTTTTCATTTTGAAAAGATAGTTTTTCAGAGATTTGTGTTCACCAGCGAGTCGCCAATTGTTGTTGCTGCAACCATTACCCCAAATTTTTTATGATTTTTAGGGCCCCTCCTTAGACTTTTTAGCTTTTAACCTTTCTTAGACTACTTTTTCTCCTTAAAGTTTCTTTCCATGACTTAGTTTTATTTTTCACAAGTTAGAAATTTTTTTTTCACTAAGTTAAAACTGAACCTTTTCTTCCAACGTATCGGGTGAACTCATCGAGTTGAGTTGACACGTCGGGAGGAATTAGCTTTTGGGTCCGATGTTTTCAAAAGCCCAAGTTTTCCAGAAGGTTTTGATGAGTTTTATCGTCTTCGTCGACAAAACTTAGATTTTCCACCTCACAGTATCGACGGAACTTGCGTTTCCTTGTCGACGTTTTTCAGAGACTTTTCTTCGGGAGGTCTTGTTGAGTTCAACCGACACTATCAGAGAACTCAACATTGGAAGCCGACTCTTTCGACAGGAACTTAGGTTTTTCGCCTGACATCTTTTTCACCAAGGATTTTTTATGAGTTAGCCGATGATTTTTTCTTTGGGATTTTTAAGTGAGTGTTTCCAATAGTATCGACATAACTCATATTTTTGTACTGATATGTTCGACAAAGCTAAGATTTTGCATCCGATGTTCCTAGTGGAACGTTTCCACAACTCATGCCGACAATGCATTTTCAGGAGATTTTCTTAAGTCCTACCGACAGTATCGAAAAAACTTGACATTTGGATCTGATATTGTCGCAATGAACTTGTTATCCCATGATGATTTGGTAAGTTTGCCGATGAAGTGATGCTCTAGGCATTAAAATGCCATTTTCTCCCGTGCGACTTAATTACTCCAGCGACCGCATTGATTGCGTTTGTTTTGACTTTTTCTATATATAGCGGTTGTTTTTTTTATGGACTGTAATTGCTACCCCATTTTCATCTCTCCCAATTGATGATTGCCACTTGGAGTCTTTAGATTCTTGAGCCAAGCATTTTTACCAGCATCCATGCCATTGTTTGCCAGGTAGGCTTCAAACCTTGCCATTGTGTCATTTATGTTAAGAGTGGTTTGGTAGAACAACGTTTTGGTTGTAGGGTTATGGTTTTGGGTTTTCACCATCACCATTTGCAGTCACGCTTTAAAAGGCTAGACCCTAGCTCCTTTGGGTTTTCGTTTTTGACTTATTAACCGCTCAAGTTTTTCAAGCTAGGTTTTTTTAGAATCCTGTAACATTACTGAGGTTGCTAGCCTGGCCTTGTCAATTTTTTATTCTCACCTTTGCCACAACATTTGTTTCAAGTTTTCAAGCCACGGAGATAGATTCATCAAATCTCTGAGATTGTAATGATGAAGCCGCGGAAGGGCGAGTGTTTCACCGACTTTGCCTAGTTTGGTTGGCCTTTTTATTTATGGTGGTAGGAGATCTCTTGATGTTTTCACACAGTGGCGACTGTCACGTTTCAGAGCGTGGCCTAGGGTTTCTTTTTGAGATGATTTTTTGTCCTTGTGGTTGGCACTAAGGTTTAAGGAAGTTTTTCATGGGTTTCGGGTTAACCCAAGGTTTTGAAATGCAAAGCCATTTCTACGTTTTCTTTAAAGGTTTGCTTGCATGTCATAGAGAAGTTAATCAAATGAGTTTTCTGCGTTTTGATGTCAAAACCAAAGGAGTATTAAACAAAAACAATATTGGAAAGCGTTGTGTATGGATTAAAACCTGATTTGATTGTTCTTCTTCATCTTGACCTAAAACACTAGATGATTGGTTTATTGAACTAGGGATATAAGTCCCAAAACAACATTTAGAGCTTGTACTTGAGCTAATGTACACCTTTCCACAAGTTGATGCATATGGATAACCTACATAATTTCTTTACATCACAGGGTCACTTAAGATGTTCAAAGATGAATCGATAAAGACATTTTTATTGTTCTCCATCATATTAAACACCGAATGCAATATTATGTTTTGTTATCTAGGTTTCATTGATATCTTGCATATGAATAGTAGTTTTTGATTCTAACATATCCTATTGATATGAAGGCATGCTGTCTGATCACATTGACACTAAGTTATTTCTTGCTATAGTTATGTTACTGCTTCAATCTTCACACCACAATATGCCAAAGAAGGGTGGGAAGAAGAAGGCCAAGGTCCATGAGGAGGATTCAAATGTGGAGGTCTTTCCCAGAATGGAGATAATCTATGAAGACACAAAAGCAGTTATAGGGGATGAACCAAAGTTTAAATGGGGTCAGATATACCACATGATAAGGGATCAGATGGTACCAGATGCAGGTCTAGAGGATATATAGTTATATGAAAACATAAGAAGATCTGATATCACAAAGGTATCCATATGCCTAGATATTTTCCCTTGTGCTAAGGTGATCGACTGGATCTTACCTCGAGCAGACGCAAGTACTATGATCATGTCAAACATCGAAAGAAAATCTTTTGCTTCCTTCACCCCTACATACATAGCCAAGGTTTGCAATCTACTTGCTCCAAAAATCAACATGACAGATGACTGGATAAATAGTTTGAGTTTAGACTACATCGAATTTGCAAATCTTACGATGATAGCAAGTAAGAAATTTCTCCAGAAAGGCTCTGGAGAATGTGAGACTTCTAGCTTACGCACTCCCTACAGGATTATAGCCCTGATGCTTAACATAATTTTTGGTAAGGAAAATGGGAAGTTCTACAAGATGGGTTGGATCCCATTGATATATCATGTGGCCATGCAGGGCATTATTTTTAACTGGGCAGACATTGTAACAAACAACTTATCTTCCTGTATAGCTACGACATTTGGAATCCCGTTTAAGAGAAAATCAGAATTTTACATCGGTTCGTATTTGATTGATTGTATCTTATGCCTGTACCCATTTCCAAAAATAAATTGTAGCTGGAGTGAATCCAAGACACCCATCTATACTGCATATCAGATTCTATGGGATCACAAGTACCACAACTTCTACAAGCTTATTTGTGAAGAATTTCTAATGCCTCTACACCAGGTGATGTTTCTCGAGGAGTGCAAGTGTATGTCCGAGGGTGCACTAGAGGTGATATGTGAGTACGAGGACTATTTTTTCTTTGAAGATGACACCTATATAAGGATGTATGGAGGAACCAAATCCCCATCACTACTGCCTAGGTATGCCACAGATTACACAGTCCATAAAGAGGCAGTAAGACAACTTTTCCTAGATGGATTCAAAAAATTTCTTTTTAACATGAAGAAGTAGTTTATCCACTAATGCCTTTCTATATCGGTGGCTACAAATTCTCGAAGGTAAAAAGTGCACCAGACTTTGTAAAGAATCTAGAAAATTTCCACTCTGGTGATAAGAATTTCCATAGGAATGATTCCAAGGGCAAGGTTGCTACACATTGTGCGCTTGTAAAGGTGGATTTTGAATATTCTAATCATTAGGACAAGGATGAGGAGATATTTAGAAATGTGTGCAATATGACTTCTTTGAATAAGCTATTTAGATAGAATATCACAATAACATGAGGAAAAGGAAGCACCAACAACACCGAACAACAACAATAGGAAGAAGCTGCTAAGCAACGAGAAGAAGAAGCCCAAAGGCTAGTAGAGGAAGTTGAGAAAATCCTAGTTGAGGTAGCTCAAAGACAAAGGGTGGAAGAAGAACAACTTCAATGAAAGGCCAAAGAAGAATGACTTCAAAGGGAAGAGGAAGAGAGGCCACACAAAGAATCAACAGAAAGGCTACAAAAGGAAGTTGAATAAGTAGTCGAAGAATTAAGAAAGAAAGAACATGAAGATAAAGACAGGGAGAGTTTGGAACAAGATAATGCTCAGAATAATTTAGCAGATCCTCCCTCTACATCAATTGACACAATAACAGGAGGTCATATCCCTCTTACAAAGTTAGGATTAGTGCATTTTACTCAGTACAAGCATCATGCAGTGGATTGCTTGGATATGGTAGTATTCGACACAAAGAAGAAAACCATTGTTCAAAGATTAGAGAAGAGATTAAAAGTTGGTACCTATCTCGAGGTAGTCACAGTGACTGAGAAAGCTGTCATGAAAGGAACCAATGAAGATCCAAAACTAATGGCATCAATTAACGTCGGTGCTGCTCAAGCGAATGCCGATAATATCGACAAATTGATGGAAAATCTAGATCAGTACAAAGAAAAGATGATAAGAATGAAGGACACTTTTGTGAAATAAAGAGGAGAAGGCTGAGAAATGAAGAGGAAACATGAGGCTACTCTTTCAGAATTTGAAAGACTCCAAAAGGCATACGAAGATTTAGAGCGAGAAAAGGAAGCATTGGAGCATTCAACTACAATCATGGACGGAGAAAAGAAGGACTTGAAAATAAGATTTCAGAATTAGAGGCGCATAAATTTGCAACTGAAAGGAAAGCAGAAGAGATAAGAGCCCAAGTAGGAGAGATGGAGGCATGGAACAACTCATTGGAAACTGGGCTTAAAACAACCAATGAGAGACATCTTGATATCACTCCCTTTCGAGAGCAAGCCTTCCTAATCCGGAGGAAAATATATCAAGTCCAACTAAAACTTGCAGAAGAGGTATATAAGATCAAGCAAGCAGAAACAAAATTGCAAGAAATTTCTACAATATCAATTAATTTCAGAACAAGGGTACTAGAAGTTGCAGAAAAGATTCAAGGGTAGTTGACTTGGATAGAAGCTAACGAGGCATTCCCTGGTTTTGAGAATAGAATTGTAACTTCTAGAGTTCAGCAGCAAGTTTGCTTTGAGATTGACCACTGGGGTCGAAAAGACTTTGGAAAGGTGCATGGATTTTTTCAAGAGAATTCGCACAATGCAAAATAAGTGCAAGACCTCTTCAGTGGCAAGAATACAGGAGTTTCCAGACAAGGATGAACACTTGAAATATCTTCAAGACAGATTGCGTGAGGATGAATTGAATATACAACAAATTGAAGGCATCACTGGAAAAGAGGTAAAAGAGTGGATTGCGAAGGCCTCAATCAACAATTGTCTCTTGGAAGACCTATATCGGGTAACCCCACCCAAATAGGTAGAAATAAAGTCACAACTAGCTATCCACGAAGTGACTGTAAGGTTACCGGAGCCTTTAGACTACAAAACTATTGCTGCATAAGCTTATGCATGGGGGGAATTCATTGGGAGACCAACTGGGCCCTCTTGAGTTTTTGTTTTATCTACATGTGGCATTTTATGTAAATTACTTTATCTTATTTCCTTTTTCCTAGTGCAAGTCACTAGAGGACGAATTTTGTAAGTCAAGGAATCAAGGAAGCCCAAAAGGCAGGGGTAGTCCAAAAGTCATTAGAAAAAGTGTATAAATAGGAGTAGAGGTTAGATTAGAAAGGAATTTTCACTAGAACATACATACTATTATTTGTATGAAGAATTATTTCTTTTATGAATAAAGGAGAACCAAATTTTGCTGGAGGAAGGATTGTACAAGTTTCAAATGGATTGTGTGGATTGCTAATGTTGAACTACTTATTTAGCTACTATGCAACTGTGAGATCGTTCTAACTTAATGGATTATTTCTGCAATGATGAATGATTTTAATTTCTGTAAGAAATATTATGCATACAATGAGTAATGAATGTTTTAATAAACGAAGCTATCTTTGTTTGTATTTTCTGTTGTGATTATGTATGTAGAATTTGAACAACTAAATGTAGGATTCAATATACAACATTACAGTACATTACTATGTTAGGTATAAATTTTGCTCCCCTTGGGGATAGGTTAGATAGAATAGCTTAGAATACATTAGTTTTGATTCACTTAGAAGTGGTTGAGAAGCAATGATTCAAATAAGGCGAGAGGTAAGAACTTGTGCAACTCTTCGGAGGTTCTTGTGTATCAATCACTTGCATTTAGTTTAGGCGCTTGCATTTCATCCCTAAACATAAAATCATACAAATGATGGATCGGGCTGTAATCAATAAAACAACTTTAAAACATTATTTTAATTCTATGGTAGTCAGGCCGCCAACCAGACGGATTCCCCATACCAAATAGTAAACGATCTAGTTGGGAACGATTATTGGGGAGAATCCTTACTGTTGGTACTTGGAATTTTCCAAGCATCAATACATTGTTAGATATGTCGACTTCTTTTATCTTAATTTTGGCATCCAAATATTCTAGTGCTTTTGTTTCATTGATTACTCGACTCCCTTCTTTAAAATTTGTAAATGCTTTTGGAAAATCATCAGGTGTTAGCCTCTCTGGTTCTGCTTTTTGTTAGGAGCTAAATTTCACCATAGTATCTATAGTTTTTCCAACGAAGGGATGGTTATTTTTCCAACCAAAGGTTTTCCCATAAGTTTTGTCATTCTACAACTCTAGTCGAGTCGACTGTTGCAATGGTTTGGTTGATATGTTTTTACAGGTCATCTGTGGTCCATCTGCCGATGGGTTACGCTCTTTTGACTGTATAAATCTCTTGCTTATTCAATCTTATACGATTTACTAGGCAAATCTTCAAGCGTATTTGGGAATAAGTGATGGTATAATCGCTCATCTCAGTATCCTTATTTTTCCATTCTTTTTTCACAGGTGTTGATATGCGTAGCTGAATATTGTCCTTGGAGAAATTTTGGTATCTATACTTACGTTGTAAGCTTATATCCTCCAAACCATTCAATAAAATTGGTTGAAGTAGTCATCCAGTTCTGAAGTTGGGATTGATGTGTATCCTACCATCTTGTTGCTTGGCTTGTGAATGTTTTGACTAGTGTTTGAAGTTGATCATACTCACCAAAATTTTTGGAAACTTATTCACTGTGTGCAACTAGTGATTCTCATTCCTTATATCTTAATGGAGGAAGATTTGTCAACTCCCTTTTCATTGGAATAATCGTCGGATATTCCCTTATTTTTTTCTCAAATATCTTGGGGATGATAGATATTGTAAAACACTTTTGTATTATTTTCTTGGTATAACTTATACAAACCAACATTATTCTACTTTGGCTTCATAATTTTCCATTTGTCAATTTTAGATCTCAAAATCAGAGTTGTAATTGACTGACATATGTCGACCGAAATGGAGTTATCCATAATTGTTAGGTTCAACGGTATTTTCATTATTTTGGACTATTTGATATAGCTGTGGAATGTCATCATCATTGTCATCTAGTTCTTCCCATGGTTTTCCTCGAGACAGGTTAATTGGGACAATGACTCTCTTGCCTTCTCCTTTTAATTTAATTCTTTCTTTTTCTAAGGATATTGATGCTTTTATTTTATGGCCCCGTGGTCGGAAGAATAATGTAGGGAAGGATTTGGATTCTTACTGTGGGTAAATAATTTTGAAGTCGATGGTTGTATTAATACCCATGATTGAGGTTTTGACATATTTCCATACTCCAATAGGTTCAATTAATCCTTGGTTGACTAGTTTAAGATAAATACCTGACTCCTCCAGTCCGGGTCGGCCAATTTTCTCCCATGTCGACCTTTCCATTATGTTTGCTTGGAAACCAAAGTTGAGAACGACTTATTTAATACAGATCCTTTGACTTCTATGTCGACAAGAGGGTTAGTGTCAATTTTATCTCTTTGATTTAATGTGCACAAATTTTTAGTAGTTTTGTTGCTTCAAGGGTTATTTATTATAGATTGCATTAAATCATTTATTCATGCAATAACTTATTCTTTGGTTAATAAGTTAAACAATTAATTAAGTTTTTTTTTCTTTCTTCATTCGTTTCTTCGGATGCGAGTTGTGTAAATATTTTTGATGCATTATTAAATATTTGCTCTTGCTTCCACGGATTAGGATAGTCTTCTTGGTTTCTTTGTATTTTTTCAATTTGGTCTCCTCCAATTTTTGTGCCTTGTTTAGTAACAACTTGCAAATTCTTAGCAATGGATACATTATTTTTAGGAACACAAGACAAGACATTAACACTTCTTCTTTTATTAAGTGCATCAAGCTTTATGGGATAATCTTCTAAGCTATGCTCACCCACACCACTTTTTGTACAAAACTTTAGATCTGATCTATTTTTCCATGGACAATCAGGACTTACATGGTCCTTAATGTAGCATATAAAGCATCGTGCCTTGCCACATCTAGTCGGTTGATATCCTTAATTGTTGTTTCTTCCTTGACCGTTGTATCCTCCACGTCAGTTGTTGTTATTGTTCTGTCAATTGTTGTTGCGGTCGTCTCGTCCTTTTTGCTTGACTATTTGTGTATGGTATACCATATGGTACCCAACTCTAGTCTTTAAGTTCTTGATGCATTCAACTGTGGAGTTTTGAGTTGTTTGATATATTCCACACCATTTTGGATTGATATTGTATTCATTGCAAGGGCAGTATGTGGTCGAGTGAGGTTCAAATATCTCATATATATCATAGAAGTAAGTTGTCTACATCTTCTGAAAATTATATGGCTTTATTTCTTCAAGGAATATTCGTGGTGCTTCTTGCACTTGGTCTATCTCCCTTTGGTATGTATTGCCATGATATCTTCTTCGCTTGTTATACAGGAATTTGTCTTTGGAATTTCCTCATGTTGCACATGTATAAAACCATAAGTTGATATGCCGCATTGTTAGATGTTGCAATGATCTTTGTATGTTTTTCGACTTTTTCCTCTAGTCGACTGGTCCAGACATATAGTCGATGTTTGATTCAACTCGTAATGATTTCTTCGAGACATGTTCATATGCTATGTACTTGTTAATTAATATTGGTGTCTTGATTCTTTGTTGAATCCCATCGATAAAAAAATGAATCACTAAGACAAAATCGAGCTTAGAAGGCATCTCGCTCAGAAAATATTTAAATATTCGATCATATTCTTTGATAGATTCTCTTATTCTTTGTTTGATTTGCTTTGACTTGTGTCCTGCCATATGCTTTGTATCATTGACTTTGAAAAATTCCAAGAAATTGTCTTTTATTTGTTGTTTCGACTTAGGTCCTTCCTCCAAAAAGTTCATATACCATGTTAGTGCTATGTTTACGAGTCCTCCTACAGACTAGTTAATTTGTTGGTTTTCATCATCAATTAATTTAGCTTGGCACAAGACTTCACACACAAACCAATGATTTTTAGGGTCACCATCCCTAGAAAAAATAGGGGTATTAACAGGAATTCAATAAGCCATTGTGTTATACTTTTTTGTACTTACCAAAGATGATGAAATACTAGACACACTTACTATTTGTCGACTAGAGCTGACCTCTTGTGACTTGGACTCATACCACGATTGACGTACTTCTTCTATAGACTCTTCGTCACTAAGGCGATTCTCAAGCAATTTAGGAGGTTCAATCAATAATGTTGTTGATAGGGGGGCACCTCAAAGTGTTTTGAGTAAAATAAGTTAAATTAGTGTCCTCCAAATTCAAGAGCAAAAGTAATCTAGTTACCTCGGTCTGGCCTTTGGATCATTAATCGGTCGGTAATTTGTCCACCTTGGTCTAGTCGAATCCATATACTAAAGTTGTCAGGCATTAATCCCATGTCGCACTCGACTATTTTCCTATTAGCCAGTCCAATCATTATTATCATAGGTACTGCATCAACGGGGGTCGATCCTTCTGGGATTACAATACACAAATTATGCGGGGTCAACAGCATCACGTGCAACCGCTCTTCAGGGGTTGACACCTCACCTTCTCCGTCTGGTCAACTTTCCCTTGACTTAGGTAGGACTTTTGGTTTCCCGACCATCTCACTCAATTTCTTTATATTTCTTTTTGCGTGTATTGGACTGGCAATCTCCCTAAGTTGCTCACGTCGCTTGCACCTATTTTCTCATTTGATCTTTTGAATATCTGCAATTTGTTTAAGGTTGGACGAATATCTGTTTCATCATAGTGGACTTAATTTTTACAGGGATTCATTATTTATCTTATTTCATTGACTATACTTTTATACCTTTTTACTCAATTAATTTGGTCGACTACCCCCCCATTGCCGACCCGATGATTACTGTTTGACAGAAATGGGTCTGGTAATGATCATCATTTACCTAGAAAGTATTCCCACTGTTGCGCATTGATAAATTTTCTCCCACTATTTTTTCTTTTGTTGCTAATTTGTCGAGGAAGGTGTATCCAACGGTGGTTGTGGCTGGACTATATGACTAGCTCCATTCTTCAGGGATGTTCTATCTTCTATAGCTTGTTCTTCCCATAAGACATCTCACACCTTTTCGAGCCACTCATACAAGTTTGTTCTTCCTCTATTATGGAGTTTGTGCATCAACACTCTTTCATTCTTTTTGTCCAACTTGGAAATGAACAACATCCAAAAGCTTATGTATTTCATGGGGAACAGATTCTACAAATTTCTCATGTGCTTCACTAAAGAATTTTTCCCTTGCTTGTATAGTTGTCAGTTTATTGTGCCTTGCATAATTCTAGATGTAGTTTGTTACTTTCTCATCCCACCACTCTTGTATTTCTCTTTCAATTATCATTTAGCCATGCTCATTGCATTGTAGATATTATGTATTACCGACAACAAAACCGATGTTGTAGTATGAGGGTTTGGGTAGTTACCAATAATACATAGCATATATAAAATAGAGCATTCACGTGATAACCATAAGATAGACAAGAGTAGATGGGACAACAACAACTTGCTTCATATTAGAGTAACATAACATATACAAGGATCAACTAACATACATATCTTTTATTTGGATCACCAACCTATTTTATACTTGTTACATTCGGCTATTTAGTTTCAAATCTAAGGTCGGTCGGCCAACCGACTGATTGAACGGACTCGACCAAAGTCGACCAGTTGACTAGGCTCCTCCAACACCACCATATAGAACTGGAGGCCAAAGATGATGTATTATGGATTTGACGCCCCAAACGAGGAAACTTGTCATGTGAGCCCCATAGAAATATATGTTATGCCCTAAATCCTTCCCTTTTATCACTGGACCATGGCATGGGCATTGAGAACTATCCTTGGTATGTCAATTCTCAAAATGATGGACATGTATCACTCATATGCTAAATATTTCCTATGTAGGGCATGTGTGGTTTTTTAGGGTGCTACACATGACCCATGAGACCTAGTGGAAACTATATGAACTTAGGCCCTATATGTTATTCCCAAACCATGATCTAGTTGTAAAAAAATATTCATTGTGATATACAACCCAAAATGGCCACCATATCCCACTCACAAGCTAAAACTTCCCTCCACAATGCGTATGTGACGGACTTAGACCCAACATAGAGTTAGGGGTCATTTATGGGTAACTATGGGTAGATGAAAGGAAATTAGGTCTTTATTAGTGATAATTTTGGGGTAATTTGTTGTCAATTATGGGTAGTTAAGGGTCATTTAGGGATAATTATTGGGTCGTGAGTTGTGGTAATTAGGGGTTAATAAGGGGTCAATTATGGGGTAATTAAGGGTTAATTAGTTGTAATTAAGGGTCTGTTATGGATTAACTAGGGGTAATTAATGGCAATTATGGGTAAGTATGGGCTATTTAAGCCCAAGGGCTTAGGTAAACCAATGGTTTCCCATGATGTTGGGCATTTAGTTAGGTTCGTGGCGGCATGTGCCCATTTCAAATCAATGTGTGAGGAATACTAGTTTATATCGATGGGTTTACTATAGAATATGCCATTTATGAATATTTGGAATCATCCCTTGGGTTTCTCCATGATGTTTTCCTTGGAAAAAGGTAGGGGTGATTTAGAGGTTATCAAGCATTAATGAATGGTAAGCATGGATTATTTCGGGGTAATTAGTGGTCAAATATGGGTCATTTAGGTGCAATTAGTGGTTAATTGGGGGTAATTAGGGGTTAACTACGAGGTTGATTAGGGGTCAATTGTAGGGTAATTAGTGACATATTTCAG
>LPNX010163483.1:382507-405741 GCA_001517045.1 Pseudotsuga menziesii | reverse complement strand
GGGGGGGGGGTATTTCTAACCCCCCCTCCCCCCAAAGTCACGAGAGTTGGAATTTTGGAGGCATTTTTTAAAAACTGCGGGGGGATTTTTAAATCACCCAAAAAGCCTATTTTGTTTGGAAGCGGTTTAGCAATATCAACGCAAGCCAAAACCACCCCTAAAAGGGTGATTTGTTGTAGTGGCTCCTCATCACATGTCAGGAAAAAATCATCTACATACAACAATAGTATCACTGGTTTCCCATCGTCAACCTTGAAGTAAAGGTTGGAATCCGCTTTACTCTTGCTAAATCCCAAGGTCGTCAGAAACCCATCTATCTTAGCGTACCACATCCTAGGTGCTTGCTTCAATACATACAAGTCCTTCTTCAATTTGCACACATGAGTCTCTCTGTCATGTGTCTCAAATCCTAGTGGTTTCTCCACATACACTTCCTCTTCTACTACACCATTCAAGAAGGAATTCTTTACATCCATCTGATGTACCTTCCACTTCATCACTGCAACTATTGTAAGAATAGCTCTAATTGAAGTGTATCTGACTATACGAGCAAAAGTATCTGCATAATATATGCCCTATTTCTAAGAGAATCCACAAGCCAATAATATTTCCTTATGTTTCTTGATGCTACCATCTGCTGCATACTTGATCTTGCAGATCCATCTGGAAGACACTATGGACTTCCCTTTAGGTCTCGAAACCACATCCCATACATCATTCTTCATTCTTCATGACCAATTGGTACTCTTCGATCATAACATCCTTCCACTCTTTCTCCTCAACTACTTATTCATTGCTATAAGGCTATGCATCAATGATGTCACACAATAGTGCCACATAGATAGAGTCTGTACAAGTCCTCTTTCTTTCTCTAGAAGTATCATTTAGAGAACCATACTTCTCTACAGCTCGGATGATATCTCGTGCCCAAGTTGCTCCTCTCTTGTGTGTGTTAATCTCTCAAGGTGGATCTACCAGTCTCTGTAGCTCAAACATATCATGATCCTCGTATTCTCCTGAATCTCTTTCTTCCATCACAGTGTCTCTGACTCTGGTAGCTTCATGTTCTTCTTTGTGTACTTCATCGGAGTGAATCTGCCTTGATTTGTTGAAGGTTGCATCCTCATCGAAGGTAACATCTCTGCTGGTTTCTATCTTCTTGAAGCCCGATATAAATACTATGTAAACCTTCACCGTGTCATTGTATCCGACGAGTACACCCTTCTTCCCTAAAGGATCAAAATTCGTTCTCTTTTATTTGGGAGCATGTATATAAATTTGACAACCAAATATTTTGAGATGGCTGACTTATAGTTTCTATCTTAAGAACACTTCTTCTTGAGTTTTGTTCTCTATCACATGACATGGTGTTCTGTTCTGGACATGGACTACTATTCTGGATGCTTTGGCCCATAAGTACATCGATATATCTTGATCATGGATCATGGATTTCACAAATTCCATTATTGTCTGGTTCTCCCTCTCCGCAACACCATTACATTGTGGATTGTAGGGAGTGCTCAACTCCCTCTTAATCCCCGATTCTATACATAAATATTTGCAATTATATGAAGTAAATTCTCAATCGTTATCTGATCTCAATGTATTTATTTTCATTTCAGTATGATTCTCTACAAGGGGTTTGAATTCTTGGAATTTACTAAATACTTCATCTTTTTTCTTCAGAAAGCAAATCCAAGTTTTGCGGGAGTAATCATCTATAAAAGAAACATAATATGCATAGACACTTAGAGAGGTGGAAGACATAGGTCCGCATACATCTGAGTGGACAATTTTGAAGATTTCCTTAGCTTTGCCGTCACTTCTCGAAAATGGCTTCTTCACATTCTTTCCTTGTGCACATCCTTTGCATACACCTTCATGCTTCATCTATAGATCTGGTAGACCTGTTACCACTTTGCTTACAATCAGTAATGCCTTGTAGTGTATATGTGCAATATTTCGATGCCATAGTTCACTTGGTTCTATTGCTTCATGAACCAATGCTTTTTTTGGATGGCCCTTCAATTTGTACAAACCTCCCTCTTACTATCCAATTACTACTGCATCATTAAAGGTATTACATTTGGGCTACATAAGAACTTGGCCATCAACTAATGCAACTTGAAATCCTCTTGCATCAAGGCTTGATATGGATAGGAGATTCTTCTTCAATCCAGGTATATAGAGAACATCTTTCATCTTGATGGAATTTCCTAAGTCTAGCTTGCATGATGCTTCTCCTGCCCATTTTATGGGATATTGATAATCATATCCAAGTTTCACCTTGTAAGGTGAGTCTTCTCTATCATATGTGTGATATGATTCTTGAACCCAATTATGTGCTTGGAAGAACCACTATCTATAATCCAAAAATCTCTACCATGAGTAACCATACCTGTGATCACTGAGATCAAGACATTCTTCATCACTAGAGGAATATTCTTTGGCTTTCTTCTTAACGGGTTCATCATCTTCGGTGATGTGAGCATGGTGCCTCTTCTTCTTTCCTTTCTTTGCATGACCTTTACCTTTGGGGCAATCTTTCACAAAATGTTGCTTCTCATCACAAGTGAAACATCTGAGTTGTGAGAGGTCCTTCTTCAAAAATATTTTCTTCTTATAAGAATGTTCTTTCTTCTTGTTCTTTCCCTTCTTGGCGTGAGCTATTAGGGCTTGATTGTCATCATCACCCAAATTTTCCTCTCCTACTACTAATAAAGCCTCTCCTTGTGTGCATTCCTACCATAACCTATTGAATTTGGCGAGCCTTCTTCTAGAACAAATTCCTTGAATGAAAGATTCCCATGATCTTGGGAGACCATTCAAGGTGTTCATCACCACTTCTTCTTTTTCAACATTGTCTGGAATAGATTGTAGTTGTTCCTTGATCTGGGAGACCCTTGTGAAGTAATATTGAATGCTTTCTGACATCTGCATCTTCACACCCTTGAGTTGAGTCCTCAAGGTAATCTTCATGTTGATATCCTTTCCTTCATATTAGCTGGTCAATGCATTGAGCATCTCCTTGAGCGTATTAAAGGATGATACACATGGGATCAAATAATCCTTGATAGAATTTGAAATTATCCTCTTGGCTTTGACTAAGTTCTTCTTATGCTTAGCTTTGTCCTCATCTCCCTCTGGATCTGCAACTTCTGTTTTAACATAGTTCTCCAAGTCATACTCTTCTAGTATGAGAAGCACTCTATACTTCCATGCCTAGAAGTTCTCATCTCCTTCAAGCTTATCCTCAAGATTGGTATTGTTTATCACCTTGATAAAAATGAGAACCTCAAATGGAAATAGAGAGAATAAAACTTACTAATGAGAGTGCTTCAACTGGATGCTAGATCCAAAGCCTTTCTAGAAAACTACTTTTGGTGGACCTAGGGTTTGACAGAGAAACCCTAATTTTTCAACCTTGGTGACTTGTAAATATGATTGGATAGAAAGATGTGCTTCCTCAAGGTGAGTTGACGAATGTACTCCTTTTCCTAAGTCCATGGTTAGAACTACAAAATATTTGATGCTTTAGTTTTCCGGACAGTAGTGATAGGTCAAAAATTGAAAATCCACAAAACCAAAAATTGTCTCCACAGAAATATGCGCCCTCCTAGGGCGAGTTAGATGGTCCTCCTTTTTCAACTGATATGTGGAGTGAAGTGCTCGGAACATGAAACCCTAGTTTCCAACTTTTGTTATTTCTCGTTGCACAAAGACTTCCTTAAGGGTAGCTCTAATACCATGTTAGAATTTTAATGGTTATATAAGATATTTAAACATTTAGCATCATTTCATCATAATCATAGCATAAGGATCACTGAAAGAAAGACAAGAACAACAAGACAAAAGAACACAAAGATTTTCCTCTAGTGAAACCACAAGGGAGAAATCCCAACAACTTCTTTAGTATAGTTTTTGTCACCAAGTGCAATGGAAACCAAGATAAGATGAACACCATAGAGAATAGCAGCTATCTCTCCTCTCCATCGAGCCTCTTCTTTCTCTCTCTTGCTCACTTGATTCAATGAGTAGTACGTGTCCAAATGAGAGGAGCACCCTCTCTATTTATACTCATCAAGTGAGTGACCTTTTTACCTAACTGGTCCGACCTATTTCTCTAAATAGGTATGACCTCATAGGGAGACTCAAAATAACATTTATATAATATTTCTTCTAGGTACTATTGACCTCCCTTACAATGGAAGGGTTACATTGATTCGTTCAAGTACATTTACATGACTAAGTACATCAATAACATCTCCCAAAGGAGGTACAACAATAATATAATAAAAGTACGATAACAATATCTTTTGAAGTTACATTCTTCAACACACTTTCAATTAGGACAAAAAATGAGGAAATAAAAATGTTCACAAGATGCAAAATCTCTTCAGGATTTTAAGAATACTAAGTGAACACTCACTTTTCATGATTCACGGTAACAATATCCAACCCAACTTCATGAAATACAATCACAGTTAGTCAATCAATTGAACTCACCAATTCAATTCGCTTTCAACAATAGACCTCAAGAATAGTGCACTCTCTAATAACTAAAAGAGAAAAATGCAACAACCCAACTTACTCCAAATGCAATGAAACAAGGAAAGAAGGTACTAAACAATCATAGTCTTTCTCTTACTCACTGATACAACATTGACGTGGACAAAACCAAAGCAAGATAAGATTAATGTGATGCAATACAAAGACTCAAAAATCACCCATAGGAAATTGCTTCTGTTCTACAAAACATGCAATGAAAACAACCCAAAAGGGAGTACTTGAGAACTAGGATTCTCCTTCTTTTCTTAAAGGTACAAATTCAATTCATACAAAATATGTTTCAAGCAATAAAAAATTTTCAACTTTGACCTACAACCTTTCCAACACCCTCGAATACCCAGCTTATCAACAAACATGAAAAAATAGGGGGGGCGGAGATGGCAAAAAAAACCCTAGTTTTACATAACCCACATGCATGTCAAACCTTATAGGTTGCATGGCCACATGCTTCCCCCAAATGCAAGGCACGTGGACACTAGTTTCCATGATTTTGTCACCTCTATAGGGCATATGGGACTCTTGTAAGTGGATGAAATGGTTAAATTTTAAAAAAATGATAGGTTTTTAGGGCATCAAAAGACTTGAGACAAAAGTAGGGACCATATAGACACTAGAACACCTAATCAAATATGGAAAAATAGACGGGAAACAACCACATAGAGAAATATTCATAGAATCTTCCATAGTATTGTTGCCATTTTTGTTGTGGGGATTTACACCTAATTGTTAGGGCTTGGCTACCAAAGAATCAAATTAAAGACAACTACTACAATTTCCTAGGGTTTCAGACTAGATTCAATCTAAGACACTAAAAGTTAGGAGGGAAAACATATAAGATAAGATGGATTCAAGAAAACAACCTATAAATTGACAATTATCCTCACTTCCTCTTTCCTTGTAATGATTTTGATTTACTTCTTCTTACACCTACACACAAGCAGACAAAAAATCTTCATTAAGCATTTTTTAGCATAAATTGAATTAGAGGATAAGAAAGAAATATCAAGCATAAATCACTAACGTAGTTGACAAATTAGGTAAATTAACATACTCTAAAAGAATTCAAATTCAATGCAAAGATATATGTTTTTTGGGGGAGGGGGAAGATAGTAAATATTTACTAATAACAATGGAAGCAATACATCATCGAACCTAACTGTACCATAAGCACCTCGAGAACCATGATCTGTATTTTTACGCAACCCTCAAGCCAACTATGACTACTAGTCCTGATTCTACCAATCCTCCTCTCGTATATAGGAAAATTTCAATAGGAAATCATGTCATGCAGAAGATGGGATCACTCAGGGATAAGGGCCATTGAGTGGGAAAAATACCAAATAAAAACTCAAAAGCACAGACAATTGTTCCAACATAATCTAGGTGTTCTTTGTTGATGCTCAAAACAACAAAGTTCAGGCCAAGGAGAAGAGGGGCATGGCTAAGGGGAAGAGGTGGATGGAAGCCTAGTTTGCGTTTATAGCCCTCAGATAGATAGGATTCACAAGTTTAGCTGATAATGTTAAATACATCAATGAATTATACTATGATAAGATATGTGTGATTAATGCAATAATGATTTCAAAGCAACAATACTATTCTATTAAAAAAACGAAGTGCATCCTATGTAATCATGCATGTGTTAATTTCTGAAGATGAAATTAATTAAGTAATTAAATGACAAAACAAATTTTATCCAAATATCTAAAAAAGAGAATGCGTTATGCAATTAATTTCTTGAAAAAGAAAGCTTTAATGGTTGGTTTAAAAATTTCTTCAAAAAGAAAGCTTTAGTGGTTAGTTTAAAAATTCAATAATAATGAGTACTTTAAGCCTAAGTAAATTTATATTGCTTCTCTAAAAGTGCAAAAATAAATATGTAATTCCATTAAAATTCATATTTATAAATGTGACCAAAAGTTTGAGTTCCATTAAGAACTAACTAAATAATTTTGATTGATTGCATAAAGCGAAAGATGATTAATAACTATGCATGGAAGCTACTTCAGTTTGAAAAATAAAGCGTCAAAATGACTAACGACTAAAGATGCTCGGTTGCTCGAATCCTCATGTGTATGAAAACGTAACTACTAGCATTTGCCCCATAAAGTGGAAAGGTACATCGAAAGAAAAACCAAAATGGAAAGTAAAGTAGATGTGATGAAGAGAAAAAAATAGAGTTTTTTGTGAATAATCGCTGGTATAGGTTGGGATATAAACCCATAATGATCTTTCACCCAATGTGATACAACATATTACTCTTTGTTTATGCTTGCATGTTTGTTGTTTCATGGACTCTAAATTAGGTATGGCTAGTGTTTTTTGGGATGGTTTGAACAAATGGATACTTTGGTAGATGACCCACCCAATTTTGAGCTTTGTTGGTACTTGTGGATGCTCAAATGATATGCAAGCTCAAAATATTTTCCTCATCCATTGTTTTGCCTCAAGGCGGTTGTGTACTCCACAACCTTCTATTTAATGTGCCCTATAATTGTTTGGAGTTTATGAGCTATGTTTCCATTTAAACAAGTATGCACATTCCCCTTCAAATGAAAGTGCCAAAAAAGTATGGCCATGTATAGATGACCCTATTCTATATGAACTATCACGAAGCAATTCAAAATAAATTAAAGTTATGGATTTCCTTTTCAATTGTCACATAAGAGAACATGGGCATTGCTATTTATAATTAACTAATATTTCAACACTCATTTAATCCTACCTTATTACCTACATCTGGAAAAGGTGTCTTGTTTGCATCAAACTCATTTCCTAAAGAACTTACTAATCAGAGACTCAAGGGAATTAAAAGTGACATATTTATGATTTAGGTTAACTCAATTAATTGGAACATTTATCAAATGAATGTTGTTAATGAACAATTCACAAGTTTCAAACCACTAAATTATACAAAAGTATCAATTGCAAAGTTGAAGATTGATCTCAAATTTGATATCCATCTATAAATGTAAAAGAAAAAAGGATATCCCTAAGAGGTTATCAATCTTGGAGATTACCAACATCGAGGTTGGCATTTATCCAGGAATCCTTCCCCCAAAATAAAAGTACTCACTCATAACCAAAAAGATTACCAAGGAAGGTCGACATATATTCAAAGATTAAAAAAAAAGTGTTAGATGTGCATAGCCTTCTAGCTAATGAATGACATATATCCATAAATCCTCCCCTACAAGGATGAGGGTACAGTGACATAAAACATGAAATTTTTTATTGCATTCCTCCATAATTCCACTTGCACATCCCCTTATTTTAACCTTTTCATGGTGCAAGTCAAAAGCATTCCCCATTTACTCCAACTCACTCTTTGTCACCCTATACCCCACCAACTCTTAACCTCATTTCTCTTTGTCAATATGAGTTAAGTAATAAAAAAATAATTATGTTATAAATCTAAATCAATTTAGAATTTATAATTAAAAAATATTATAAATTTGAAAAATGTTTTAAAATCTTTAGAATTACGTAAAAATGAATTTATTATTATACAACTCCCTCTTATTACACTAATTGTATTTTTAATCGAAAAGGTCAAAACCGTGAGGGGAAAAGTTTGATAGATAGGTTAATGAAATGCTAATGGTTACCATGAGAATTCTTAGTGTCCCCACGTCCATTACCGCTTCTAGGCAACCAATCTCCAACCAAGTGTGATTAATTATTCCATGCCTCACATGTTTGATCATGTTGAATAATTTATGTGGTATCTAGGCTTCCCCATCAAGTATGTGATATCTCATCTTTCATGACAAGTAGTCACTATGGTTTCCTCATAACCTGCGTTCCATGAACTGAAATGTCCGAATTTTTAACCATGGATAAAGAGAAAAAGTGTCTTTTGCAGTTGCCACAAACACAATTTCTATGTGATTGGAGAGAAAGGTAAGAAGTAAATCTGCATTTCCTATAGAGATGTTGCACCTTAAGTCTTGGATTAAACAAATTTATATAAATCAATATCAGTAGGAAATAATCTTTTCACTAACTATACTTTTTTTTCTTGTAACTATTTAGTAGTTTTTTATACATATCAAGTCTTTTGTATAATTGTATAGTTTTATCAATCCATTTGATTATTTTTTTTTGATAAATCAATGTTAATATTTTTATTTATTATTTTTATTTAGTTAGAATATTAATAAGGATGATTATCAATATTCACCTAAATCAATTTTAGGTTAACAAGCGGGAAAGATGCAAGGTAACTAATTCCACGTCAATACAAGAATCAATGAATATTGTACAAACCATTTGAATGCATAGGTGGCAACATGTCGGGGCCATAAAGCTATAACATGAGTCGTGTTAAAGTTTAAACTACTGAATCCCACACTCATCAAATTCTACCAGAAGCTTATGAAATAGTGCTCTGGACGCTTATCCCTTTCTTTTGCACTAATCCCCTAACATTGTACCTCATTTCTCTATACAATTTTTAAGATGTCAGCGTTGTGGCTCCCTAAATTCAGTGCACCACAGGGTAGTTGGAAATAATGGCAATTGACCCTCTTGCCATATAATTAGCCTATATGTTCGTCTTTCATCACTATTGTAGAGCTGTAGAGCTAATCGACAATGGAATTATATATAATCATAGTTAGTACAAGCAAAGTAAAGGTTGTTACAGTTGAGGTTATAGATTATGTGGAAATTCTACTGTTGAAGATTTCCAAATATTGATATTGAACCCGCCAAACCTGAATATCTGAATTCAAGGAAAACTAACACATTAGTATAGTCCCGATTTGATATGAAAATATTCTCTGGTGGAAGAACATATTCTGCGCCTCTTGTAAGACTAAAACTAATACCTAGAAGTTGGACATAATATGTAGCATTATAGCAGAGATCAATACCAACTTCAATTGAATCAACAGTCTGAGCTTGAATCATGATTGGATATCAATGAGAAAGGATGTGTATGTCGGATCCACCAAAAACGTTATGGTCATTCCAGAATCGATTATAATCCCTCCCCTTCCTTCGGGTTGAATTTTGAATGTATCATCCAAAAGTTGGACTTCTTTTCCCACCACATTGATTCCCGTTAGGCTGAAAAAGTAGAAAGTTGACATGAAAACCCGCTCCAAATTACCAACTCCACCCAAGAATAAAGGGTTGATCTGTGATTCATTATCCATGGATCCTACACAATAACATAAGACATTGTTAATGGAGGATCCAATATGGGAAACCAATTACATAGGCCATCTACCCAAACCAACTTTGCAAGCCAAATCAACAAAAAAACCACCTTGGTCATGACCGCATCCAAATAAAATTTATGAAATATGTCCTTATCCCGTAGAGCTTCTCTCAGGAGGATGAATGTTTTGTAAGCTAAAAATACAGAGGTTAAGGCTCCATGGGTTGGAAAGAAAGGGATTTTTATGGCTTCATGTTACACGCTAACAATGATAGAAAACATGATCACATCATGGAACCTCCATTCTCGTCGCCTTATTCTTCTCATTTATCCCATAATCGCCACGTTTATGTTCATCGCAAATTTAATTCTTTTTTAAGATCTTATATAGTCTGCATAGTACTCCTGCCAAGATAGATTCACTAAAGCTCTGAGAGAATGGAGACTCATCGAAGAGGATAAAGATAACAATGCCAATGTATGATGAACATTTTGGCATGATAATCGATAACACAGTGCAACCCACAACACGACTCATCGCCACAACGCTTAACACAACAATTCGCTGGCTTAAGCACTAAAGCTTTGATAGTGTTTAAGAGTAAATTGTTGTATTTTCATTTGCAGGTTCCGTGGAATTTTAATGTTTAATATGTTGAATAACATTGAAAGTAAAGTATTCAGTATTTTTCTTTGCAGGTTTCATAGCATTTTAATGTTTAATATGTTGAATAACCCAAGGCCATCACCTGAAAGCCATGGGTTAAAGATTCAACTTTATTTGCAATCTATCAAAAAATTTTATTTTATTTTGTCTGAATTGAGAGTGTTGCCAATAACATTTCACTAAGTTCTACTTGATTAAAAATTATATTTATTTATCGATATATGCATTTCACTAAGATCGTAGGCTTATGTACGAAGTTTGACCCTCCATATATGTTACATTAATGATGGCAACTAAAAATGGTTCACACTACTTAAAGCTCTCCAAATCCGATGCATTTACATATATATGAACATAAATTTAATGAGAAGAGCTACTAAAAGCGTATAACAATGGAAAACGACTCCCGTGAAGGAAATCTCTCCGGATCCATGAAATGGAAGATGTGTTTAAATATCAATTTGATGAACAATACACACATATATGAAATAGAAAAATCAGGAAGAACTTCCAAGACATTTATTCATTGACTACCTTACTTTTCATTTGGTTTGGTATCATTTCCATGGAATCAATGTCCAATGCCATTCAAAGAATGTATTTTCATGAGCTCGCGGTGCCAAGGGTTCAATATTTCCCTCCTAGAAATTAATGAAGAACCACTTGGTTAGAGAGATCGCAGGGTCGACCTGGTTTGTCGGTTTCGTTTGACTTCTATTTGTGTCCATAATGCAGTGGAGGTCATGTTTTCTGTTAGATTGGCTATGGGTATACTTAGATATATCTAAAGGCATGTACAATACATGCCTTCATCGGAAGAGGCCGCTTCAAAACGATTTACAAAGGAATCTTCTTTAATGGACAAATTGTTGCCATCAAACGAATAAAGTTAGAGGAACCATTCACCAAGGGGCATTTCTTATCAAAACTACACATTTTAGGGAAGCTTCATGATAGAAATCTGTTAAGAATTTATGGGTTTTCCATAACACTCATGAGATGATACTCCTCTCCAAATTCATGGCCAGTCTTAACTTGGACATTTTACTGCAGGGTCCACAATATTCCCAATTGAATTGCAGACAAAGACTGAATATATCGGTGGGAGTGGCTTAAGATGATAATAAGAGATAATGTCCCAACTCAAAGTGGAGATTGTTGCACCATAAATCTTCAACAACATCTAATCTTATTTAATCTTGAAGTAATATCCATTAAGATCACTGCCAGGTCATCAGTTCTAGATAAGAAAAGAACCCGAGGCTTAATGAAAGATTGTTGGGGAAATGTAAATGCAGCCACACATATCATCTTGGTGAAAGATGAAGATAACAAAACATCCTTTTACCTGAGCTACCATCCCACATTTCTCTAGGTTCAATGAGTCACCGCCAAATCAATTACAACGATCAACCATTGAATTGTCAAGAAGATTGCTCTACTTATAAAATTGTAGTTCCATTACTAGCCTAAGATCCTGAATTGCTAGATTGCAATTGCATTACTCTATTTAACATATTGCAATTTCATTACAAACCAGAGAACCTGAATTGCATTACCATCCAGAGAACGTGAAAGATAATTTTGCACCATCTACAACCTCTTGTGACTTCGTTGAATAGCTCGACGGAATTGTTCAGCACTTGAAAGCATCTTGCGTCGATAGGACAAGACTTATCAACATACAAGCCGACAATAAGAGGTAGAGTCCCGTCAAGCTGGAAATATTTTCGAGTTGTCATGTAACTATACCTGCAAAGTCGACGTGATCAAAAGTGATAGTTTATACAACACCATGATCTGGAATCTTTAACCCAAGGCCATCACCTGAGAGCCCAACATTAATGCCACACTTAAAAATAGTTAGACGTGGTGTTTTAAGAAAGTTTAGACTTATAAATTAATTTTATTTATTTTTAATTTCTGAAAATTAAAACTCCTCATACAAAAATTTATGTCCCATTAGGAGTGTCCTACACCAATAAAAAAAAAACAATTATTATATTTAAAAATTTATTTTAATTTTTTAAAATATTATGTTTAATAATGAAATTATACAAAACTTTAAAAACTTTGTAAAAACATTTGTATAGAAATCCAAAATAATAGAGGTGAACGAGATTGCCTAATATATTGATTAGTATATCCCTTCCTTAGATTAGAACAATCTATCCATGAGTATATTAGTATATCCATGCCAATAAATCTTATAAAGATTAAAAAAAACTTGTTTGTTTTATAAGTTAAAAAAAAAATCTCTACTCATTTTATATTCAATACAAAATTTATTTAAAATATAAATGTAAATTTTGAAAGTTATTGTTATGCAAATTGATACAATTTTAAATTTTTTCTATTTATTGTATTTGAGATTAAAACTCAGAAACATAAAAAAATAACATATGTAATTTAACATTTTAAATTTTTCTATTTATGTATTATTTTGTTATGTTTGAAAATACAAATCAAAATTATAGAAATAATAAATGTATTTTGATATTTATTTTATAAATTTAAATTCAATTTGTATTAAATGCATATTAATTTCAATATTTATAAAATTTGAATATAATATAAACATAATTAATATATATTATAAATTAGTTAAGCATGGTGGGCTAGCTCAAGTGATTGAGTGCTGTAAGTTGTGAACATAAGGTCTTGGGGTCAAATCCCCAAATCACATACAAAGAATAGCTAATCCACCTCAATCAATATCTCATATTAATATTAAATAAAGAAAATGCAAACCTAAAGGCATGGAATGATTTTGTGTTTTCACTTATGAACACTATTTTCAAAATATATTTAAGTTAAACAGTTATCAAGTCTTAATATTAATAAAACACATAGGCCAGTTGGACCGATCTTATTCCATTTTAAACCAATCTTCAGTAAATTGTTGCCTTGTTTCCTGTCACAACTATTAGATTTATGAAATCCTTACAATACAATTTACTTCCACCATTGCACTCACCTCATCTAGGTTTCTCTAATTTAGTTTAGATCATTGCATTTAACTCAAATCACTATAATTCTGTCATATTACTAAATGCATAGAGGACAGGGCCAATGCCACTGTATCATTTCTTAATATACATGTTCATGGAGTTGTTTAAAGTTTTGAAAAATGTACTTGGTCTAAGTATGTAGGTTGGAAATTGATTAAAAAAAATCACGGTTTTGATTTATATAGTTTAGAGACTGCAAAATTCAAATTCTGTTGGAACGAAGTACTGTTAAAAGTGAAATCATCATTGAACTGGCGCAAGAACCAAATATCAGAAATATTGCATTTTAAATAATTTTTGAGCCACTCACATCAAGAATCGTTGTTGAGTTGAGCTTCCCACCATTCATTATAGTACATTGACCAGTTAAACGACTGTAATTAATCTGTCCGTCACTTGAAGGGTATGTTCTAGGAATTCAGGTAATCACTGTGTTTGCGAGACCTTAATTGAATTTGATAGACAAGGACATGTCGCCCATCCCATTAAAGGATGAACCATATGTCACATTTTAAAACATTTAGCATAGTCAAACTTAACTTTTCCACAAAAAATTCCTTTATGCACTTCGGCACTCCATATCACCATCCGATAAATAATTGTAAAAAAAAGTATTTGGAATGGATTGTGCTTTCACGGGAAGAGGGATTATTTTATTGGGAACTTGAACCTTTATATGCTCCAAAAGGGAAGAAAGTAAATCATTGTCATTGCTTGTAAGTGTAGATGAATCTGTTTGACATAAACTATGGAGGGACAACTTGATGTATAGGTATTTTTGCTTCGAGAGGCGCTCTACAACTTAATATGGGGAGATCTTGTAACGTTACATAACGTTATGTAACGTTATTTTTATTAATAAAAAATAAAAAATTTAATTATAAGCCAAAATATATGTTGACCAGAAAAACAACCTAGGGAGAGATGTTGTAATCTTCCTACCTAACAAAACAATAAAACAGTAAAAATTTAATTATCCACAAAAAAAATGTGGGTAAAAAAAACACAATATGGGGGAGATGTTTTTTTTTCTTTTTCTTTTTCTTTTTTTCTTCCCTCGGAAAAAAAGCATAATTTTATTTCATCTTTCAAGTAACAAAATTACATTTGCAGATACACATAAAAATTGCATTCTAAGAAAAACCTGAGTAGGTCCTGATAATATGTCCAGGAAAACGAGATGTGTAGTCATCCCCTGTAATATAGGATATCTATACAGTACAGTTCATAATAAGAGTCATTTATCAACAAATATGTCAATAGTAATATACCAACATAAGACCCAAAATAAACTATCAACCATATTCCCATAGTCATAGCCCATTAATAGACCCGAGCATCATAAAAAAAAGCCACAACCATAACCACAAGTCAGAAAAAGCTGTTGTACCAATTCACTCTCGCTTTTGCACAAAATGCACCATCCGAGCCCTTGAAAGCTCCTTTTCTGTAGGTTATCCTAGCTAGGTGCCTTGTTCTCCAGAACACACCACATAAAGAGTCTGGATTTAGGCGGACAATTGATTTTCTACAACGCCTTCCACCACCAAACTTCGGCTCTAATCTCACCTAAAGCACTAAGTTTAATATAGCCAACTTTAGGAGTGTATTTCCCACTGCGATCCACATCTCATATTAGTTCGTCTTCTCTTTCCCTAAGAATGATTTGATCTTGTAGTAGATACCTGATGTACCGGTCCAAATCCCTCGATTCCTCTTCAGGAAGATCTAGATCCCTAGCCCTAATCCAAGATCCCTCCCACCTATGCATTTGTTCAAGGCCCACAAGCTGATATAGAAAGAAAATAACCCTCTGTCTTAAGGCTAACACAGTCTCATCATGAAGTTTGTGCTGCTAAACACAACCGATCCATGGATCCCCCCCAACTCTAAGCTTTCTCCCATTTCCAACTAGCCAAGCAAGACCATTCTCAATGACATCCATAGATTTAACAACAGCTTTCCAGAAAATCGAACCCCCAGAATGAGTTTTCACAGGATTCCAAAGCCATTCCTCCACCGAAGCAGGCCTGATATGTTTCTGGATCAATACAGAGGTCCAAAGACTCTCCACCTTCAGAATTTTCCAGCCCCCTTTATCCACCAGAGATTTTGCAAAAAGAAAGATATTCTTGAGTCCCCACCCCCCAAATCCTTTTGGAATAGCAATCCTTTCCCACCTGACCCATGGGGTCACATGTGCTTCCTATTTTCCACTCCAAAGAAAACAAAAATAGATGATGCACACCTTATCCAGAATACCTTTTGGAATCCAGGCCAAAGACATCCAGTATACCGGGACGGCCTCCAATACCACTTTGACCAGTACCAACCTACTAGCCCTAGACAACCACCCGTGGCTCCACACCTTCAGCCTCTTTTCCAGTTTTTCCAATAGCCAGACCCAATCCAATTTCCTATAATCATTGGGTTTCAGAAAGAACCCCATATATTTCAATCCAACCTCCAATATTTCCGATATGACTGGAAAAACGTCTAGAAAAGCTTGTTCCTCATCAGCACTCAACAAATGAGTAGTAAGTGTAGTTTTCCCAACATTTATTTCCATACCAGTAGCTTTCGTAAAAAGGTTTAAAATATAAGCTAGGTTTTGTAAATCCCTGACAGACCCCGAACAAAAGATCAACACATTGTCAACGAACAACAGATGTGTTAGCTGCAACAACGGGGATATCTGAATCCCATTAAAGGATCCAATACGATTAGCCTCCTTGATGGATCTACTTAGGCCTTCAGGCGCTAGCAAAAAAAGGAGAGGAGACAAAGGACAACCCTATCTCAGACCTCTTGCTGCGTGGAAAAAGGGGGATGCAGCACCATTAATCAGTACTGAAAAAGACACCATTGTGATGCAGCTCATTACCCACCTGATGAATGCAATATCAAACCCTAAATGAGTTAGCAACAATCGAATATATAACCATCTCACCTTGTCATAAGCTTTATCCAGGTCAATTTCCAGTATGGCTCCCTTGATATGCTTAGTTTTCATGCTGTGAAGGCCTTCTTGAGCAACCACGATAGCCTCATGAATCATTCTCCCTTCCCAAAATCTGAATTGTTCATCAGAGATATGTTCAGAAAGAACCCTCTTAAGTCTTCGAGCAATCACCTTAGTGACCACCTTATAAATGCAGTTACAGAGGGACATAGGTCTAAAATCATTTAGCGAAGTAGGATAGTCCACCTTTGGAATCAAGGCTATGAAGGTGGAATTAAAACATGCCAGGATTCTCCCAGAGATTCAAGTATCCTCCACCACCTTCAAGAGATCACTACCCAACATTTCACAGAGGTCCAGAAAAAATTCAATCGAGCATCCATCTAGTCCCGGTCTCTTATCCTTCTGAAAACTCTGCAGGACATGCTTAAGCTCTTCCTCTGATACTTCCTCCATCAGTGCCAAATTATCCTCCTCCTCAACAAATCTTGGAAAGACCTATGCAATGTGTATGACTTCAGTTAGGGAAGCCTGACCAGGAGATTTATAAAGGTTTTTGAAATGTTCCACACCGGTAGATGCCATACCTTCAAAAGTATCATGGATAATACCCTGCGCATCTACAAGACTCCAGACAGTATTGGCTACCTTTCTGCCCCTGGCATAAGCATGGAAGAATTTTGTATTGTCGTCCCCACTCACTAGCCAAATAGCCCTACTCTTCAACCTCCAAGTTTCCTCCCTTTCCATTAGTAGAGTGATCCTCCTTCCTTCCAACCGAGTCAGAGCTTCTTTATCCATCAGATTCCCCTTACCACCACCATCCTGATTATAGATCTCAAAAAGATCTCGTTCAATCTGCTTAAGCTCCCTGTTCTCCCTTTCTCTTTTTTCCATCGCCCAAGTCTTGATATCATCCTTCAGATTCTTGAAATTCTTTGCAAACTGAAAGGCAGCAGAAAACCTATTCCCATGCTCATAGGGAATCCAACCATTTGTAATTATGGCTTTAAAGCTCTCATCTTTAAGCCAAGTCTTGTTAAATTTCAAGGGACTTGGCGATTTAATAGGCCCATTCTTAAATTCCAGGAAAATAGGAAAGTGATCCGAGTGACCACCTCTCCCCACCCATTGTCTAATAAAATGATGATCATCCACAATATTCTCCATGACTAGAAACCAATCCAATCTCTTAGCCACTCTCTCGTCACCACATCTGTTATTTTTCCAAGTTGGTTTGAGCATGCATGGCTCTACATACAACCAGTTCCTCTCCACTAGGTTCCTAGTAAAGTAATCAGTGAGTAAATCAGTCCGAGCATGAGGTCCCCAAACCTCTGCATGCCCCAAAGAGAAATTCAGATCCCCTCCAATAATCAGCCTCTCACCCCGCAACATAGAGTTACTATTTTTTTTCTTCCCAGAAGGGCATCTTATCTAAGTAAGGTCCATAGATATTAACAACAATGAAAGTGTCCTCAAGTTCCAGCGCCTTGAAAGTCATGCCCAAAACTAAATTCATACCCCAAATATTCAAGTCCTTAACAACCCTGGTATTCCAACCAATTGCCAAACCACCTGAACGACCTCTAGCATCCAAAGTTTCAAAACACCAACCACTAAACCAACTCTCCAGCTTGATTTTAACCTCAACACCTACCCCAAAAGTTTCTTGAAGCAACCTAATATCAGGGTGATCAACATCGACCACCCTCCACAGTGCTGATGTTTTCTAGGGACTAACAAGACCTTGACAGTTAAAGGATAAAATATTCATCTCTTACCCTTCTTACATGCATGCACCGCTCTAAGTTCCCTATCAATAGAAATCTGTTTGCCATCCAAAACATCCTTCTTAGCACGAGACTGGGCCTTGGCTAAAAAGGAGGTTCGGCCTCTTCCCCTAGGGGCCCTGACATTATCCTTCCCCAGGCCTCCTGAATGAGCTTTAGAACAGGAGCGAAGGAAAAAACCATAGTCAAATGATTCTGAAGGTGAAGCAGGAGAGACCAAATCTTGCAAGACCGGTTCCAGGACTGGCCCAAGGGGGGTATCATTGATACAAGCAGCAGGAGGGGGTTCATCAACACATGCAGCAGAGATAGGTGGCCAAATCTCTAAGGGATTTAGAGATAACTTCTTAATCCCATCCACCCAGTCAAGACCAGAAACATTAAGATTATTTGCAAATAAATTAAAGGATGGAGGTAAGGAGAAAGAAGAGGTACCGGGAGCATGAACACTGACCAGAAAGGGATCACCAACTTGACGAACCGCTTCCACAGCCGGAGGTCTCCTTGGAAGACCCACATCCACCACACTGGCCTCCACTAAAGCTATATCCACTCCCACAGGTGCGGGTGGTGTTGAAGTTGGCTCCGAAAATCCCCCTTCTCCCCCAGACAAAGAACTTCCACTCTCCTTACCACTCCCCTTCTTAGGGCGAGCCAACAGAGGGAAATCCACCGCTGGGTGACCATATACGTGGCATCTTCTACATCAAAAGGGTATATTTTCATAATCCAGGATTTGTAGATGAGAGAAACCCCTCCAGGAAATCTGCACGGCAACCGAAAGTCCATTCCTTATGTTAATGTTGACAAGGATTCTAGCCACCCTTTTCAATTTAGTGGCTTTATACAAGTAATTTTCTTCCAGAAAGGAACCCAGCAGATTACCAATGCGTTCAAAGTGTTCTTCATACTAGAAAGGCAACAGGAGTTTGGGGAGCCTCACCTAGGTACACAATGTCCACTCGTTCCCTGCTAGCATCAAATTGAGGATGCCACCTCTTCAACAGAACCGAAGCCTGCTCAAAAAACCAATTATGTTGTAGCACCCATGGTATATGATCTTCAAAATGGAAATTGAAGGCATACCACCCCTATGAAAGCCCCTCCGCCTCAAGAACAACCCCCAAGTCCCCCAACCAACAATCCTCAACCCACTTGCACACAACCCTGATAGAGGTCGTCTTTCCCATAAACCTCCCCACCAAAGCCAGTTTGTCCATCATTTCCATTCTATCCCAATTGATATCCTCCCCAACCACATAATTAACCACCGTATTCATCTTGGGCCATTTTTTCCTACACCTGCTAGCCCCCTTGGAACCCAGCCGACCTTCCTCCTCACCACTGGAACCAGATGAGGTAAAAGTATTCAATAACGGGCTAGAACAACCCCTCTGTTCACGTGAGCAAAGAGCACTGCTAATGAACCCCTGCTGTGCACTCACCTCAGCCTCACCCACCAAATCCACTAGAGCTCCAACCACTCCCTTCAGCTGTCCTCCACCCTCTGACCTCGAAAAACCCTGTGAATCAGCACCAATACCGGAACAAGCCCCCAACGCTCCAAGTTCCAACAACTTCTCAGTACCAGCCCCATTCAGATCCAAGCAAAAAGGGTTGTCCGGAAGCCGTAATGGCCGGGGAGATGCTAGTAAAAACTCTGACGGAGAAAAACCCTCGTTCTTAGCCAGGAGAGTTTTAGCCGCTGAGAAACCCTTCGGCCATAGATGCCCAATGACCTCCACCTTAGCAACCAATCCAACCGTCTGATGCTAGAAGATACCATTATCTAAGGGATCTAGAGAGTAATCAACAACCTATATGTCTGACATATTGCCCACCAGTTCAGTAAAAAAAAATAGGTAAAAAGAACTTGGCGCTCACAAATGACCCAGTCAGAAACCCTTCTTGGTCCCCACGCTTCCTTCAGCAGGTATCTCATTACACCACACATCATATCAGTCCCTCCTTCTGACACCACCGCTAGAGGCTATAGGCGATGCCTGTAGACAGGCTTCAATGAAAGCCTATCCCACACGATCACCATCCCCCAAACCAACTTGAAGTTGCTAGACTATTGATTGCAATAGATCCATGTCAATCAGTTCATTATTAAGGGAGTGTTTGAAATTTTCGAAATGCTAGTAGCTGCATCATGGGAGAGATGTTGTAATGTTCCTATCTAACAAAATAATAAAAAATAAAAAATTGAATTATCCACAAAAAAATGTTTGGCCTTGCACATGGTTTTAAAACCATGTTCAAGGCCTTCTAAACAACCCATAGTTTTATTGTACATGGTTTAGGAGGGCCTTGCACATGGTTTTAAAACCATGTGCAATGCCTCTTAAACAACCCATGGTTTTATTGTACATAGTTTAAGAGGGCCTTGCAAATGGTTTTAAGACCATGTGCAAGGTCTCCTAAACAACCCATGGTTTTAGGAGGGCCTTGCATATGGTTTTAAAACCATGTATGGGGAGATGTTGTATTGTTAGTTCCTAACAAAATAAAGATAATAATAAATATTATATGTCGGCCATAGATAATATTAAATATTAATAATAAAAATATTATATGTGGACCTTAAATAAAAAGATGTGTCTTTTGGTTTGAATCAAATCAATGGCTATATATAGGACACACCGAAGTTGATAGCTCATTGAGTGCAATACCTAAGAAGAGGTTTGCACCTCAAGAGATTTGATCCCTCTCAGTGCTTGATAGAGCCTAGGATTTCGATCTAGGCTGGTACAATACCAACCAACCAATCTAGTGAATATGCACTACAATTCCCTATTGTTATTGTTAAGTCAAATATTTACTAATGAACTGCTATGAACTGCTATTGACGTAGTACCAAAGCATTCCAGAAATCTAGAAACGAAATTTGGCATGATGCTGAATGAAAAAATAGTGATGGATATTTCATCTACTTTCATTGATTCTAAACAATCACAACATGGGAATTTGCTCTCTATCTCACGTGTCACCCTATGCCTACGAATAATTGGAGTTTGCTTGCCCTCAGGTGGTGCAATCTCACATAAGAAAAATAGCTTGGATGGAAATTCCTATGGCTTGGAATTCTTCCAAGAAACATGTCTATCATATGGTTGAATCCAAGACAGGAAACAAAGTGAGTGGCTTATAGGTTTCACGACCAAGGATATAATTACCAGTTGCATCTTTACCATTTCTTATGTCTGTTTTGTTTCTTGTTTTACTGCATGTTGCACATCCTAGTTTGGTTGGACATCGATTTAAAGCAGATCTAATCCATATCAATTTAAAGCAGATCTAACTGGTACCTTTTCCATGTCGTTACATCTTCCTCACGATTTTTGAAAACAAGTGTCTCATTCTTATTAGATAGAGAGACGACAAATGGGTAATTGTGCCCGAAAAACATGACTCGGGAGAAAGAACACTTTCACGTAATTATTTTATGCATTTTATACGGAGATTGTGTGTTGCAAACTCTATGGAAACATATATTAATAAATAAACCAAGTTAAAAAAAAACGGAAAAATTTGGATGTGTAGTACATATTTTGAAGAACAACTGGCTTAGGTCTAAATTTGTAAGAAAAAAAATTGGACAGGTAGTATAGCATTGGCATACAAGACAAATTTGTGAGAGAAACACCATCATTGATTTTGGATAATGGATCACTAGTTGGAGCAAACATAAATTTGATGGATGATCTGCTAGTGCGATGGTAGTTTTAAAATGATCAATTCGAATTATTTACAGCCGCCACCCATATAGATCTGACATCCCGATCCCTTGAAATTGAATTAGAAAAAGTGTTGTTCAAGCACAATACCTTGTACAATTGGAAATGGACCGACCTACAGAGGAAATATTCTATGTGTGACGACTCATTCCGTTGAAAAGATAAACGCCGAGACAATAGAAGGGAGTATTAGAATACAAGACAATTATCACCTTGAAATATTGAAAGTATTATTCACCAAGTAGCAAGAATTAACTGAAGCCAAAAAGATACTAGTAAGGTGATCGAAGATGTCCGTGATCAAGGCAGGGAATAATGTAATCGCATGGGTTTTGGAAACTGTGATACAGAGTGCACAAAGTTTAATTATACATATATATATATTTTTGAATAAATTGAGTAGTTGTCCTAAGTTTTAGGACCCATCCTCTTATACACTCTAACAACAATCTTTGACAAACCTGCACGCTCTGACAACAACCCCTGACAAACCTGTTACCGCATGCTTTGTGTTGATTGCATGGGCAGACCCGGGTTTACTATAATTAATCAACAACACCCCAAACTCACTGGCCCTTTCGGCAACAGACCGCAAAGCGATCTGAAGTCTCACCCGAAGTGAATCTAATGGGTTGGCCAAGACTCAAGTGTCTTGGACCAGGTTCTGGACATCCTACTTCTTCCCCCTTTCTCCTCTGCGCCACTAGGTCGACTAGCTCTGCGCATCGCACGTCCCCTTCTACTTCGCAGCACTTTCTCCTGAGCGATGCTCAACCCCGCACCAGTTGCTCGGATTCCTCTCGCGTCGCACAACTTCCACTTACTCGCAGCTTTCCAATCCTTACTACATCTCTGCGCACCGCGGAACACCCATCCTCTCCTCAACGCTAAGCCCTCGGCTCGCAGTATCTCGCATCGCAACTCCTCTGCCGGTGCGATATCGCTTCTCTGCGATACCTTACCACTGCGACTTTACGCTCTTAACATTGATTGCGCCAATGTGCGACACTCTACTTCTCAGAAGTCTATTATGAGTAACTGGTAATTAGTGACAGACGTGAAATAGTCCTTGAACAACCTACTGCAATACTTCGACTTATCCTTAGCCTTTTACAATATTATGAACGAAACAATACATACATTCGTCTACTGTCACTATCATTACATGCATAATAACTAGTAACGATAAGCAAATACAATCACATCCATTCAACACATAACACACAGATTTAACGTGGTTCACCCCCGGGCTGGGAGCTACGTCCACCAAACTGTGCTTCTATTATATATCTTGAGGGAAGTTAGCACAGCTTGTTGCACTACCC
>LPNX010163483.1:323880-382287 GCA_001517045.1 Pseudotsuga menziesii | reverse complement strand
GCTACACCGTCATAGCTCTGCCCTGTCCTTTTTCCGCTAAACTTCTCTCTTTCCGCCAAAATTAGCAGCTTCTTCTGTAGCTGCGGGGTCCTGCTCCAACACTCTGACAACCCTGAAGAGCCTGCACCTGCTTTCTTAGTCACCTTGACAGGGATTCACGTACTTGAGGTGCATGCAACACTCCACATGGAGTCAGAGGTATTGCTGTAGAACATGAACAATTTAAAGTTGTTAGGTATTGTTGCATAAAAACAATTTAAAGTTGCACGCAATCGAGATGATCATCCCTTTTCCATCACATAGAACAAATAAGTAGGCTCGTAGCTCTTGGGTTGTACACAACAATAAGAAATTTCTCTGGGTCCTGGTCAGCAATCTCAGAGTCAAAGAAGGAGGACCACACTCAAGAAGCCAATTATCTTCTGCACGTCCTCGCTGGATAGAGCAAATGACTTGGATGAATCCTTAACTGGGACTTTTCTTGCTGGAATGTACTTTTTCTACGCGTTGGGATGAGGAGCTGTATCCTAGACTTCGTGCTACTCTTCTATTGGGTGTATTCCTACTACGCTTGGTGTCTGTCGTTGGGCTATCAATAAATAGTTTTCCCCCTTGCGATCTTCCCCCTTTGAACCTTACTGCCTTCATCGACGACCTTGCAACTGGACCCGAAACTCCCCCCCTTGAACTATAGACTTGAGACTTGACGACTTGCCTTCATAAATTGGAGACATGATATTGACCTTAATTGAGACCTATTTTTTCTCTCTCTCTCTCTTGCCATCTGTAGCTCTTCTTTCCACTAGACTTCATTCTCTTTTTTGACTCGGTGATGATGAACTTTACATGGATTGCTTGATGGATCGAGGAAAGCTGAAACTTTCAATTTGACTACACTCAACTGGTTGAATTTTCAAATTTCAATGCATTGTTCAATCCTGTCAGCTATGCTCCTTCCAGAAGAGCAGACCAAAGAAAATTCTCCTTATGAACCCCGCTTTCAAGTCGTTTGTGGAGCGAATTCGCTTGTAACAAAGAAGATTCAATGATTTCTCCTTTTATGTTTCTTTCTCATAATTCTGAAAGAAATTATTCGGAGATAGAGCTTAATAGTGTCTGATTTTCTTTCTTAGAACTCTGAATGAAATTATTCAGAGATCGAACTCTGTAGTGTCCGACTTTGGATTGGTTGGATGAGGTATGATTTGGCCTCTTATCTTTTATTTTAACTTTAAATATCAGATGAATATGGAGTTATGTTTGTTTTATGACACTTTATCTGAAATCTTTAAAGTATTTTATCATATCAAGAGTAGGGGGAATTTTCAAGAATATTGTAAGATCTTGTAACTTTTTCATATTTATTTGAGTGAGTTATTTTAAATTCTTTGAATTTTGTTCAAAACTCCACAAACATTTTATCATGTTAAGTGAATCTCTTGATTTCTTTCGAATCTTTGAAGGACTTTGTCATGTAAAGTGTTCGTGTTTTTTTTAAAAATTTAACACTATTCATGCAACATTGTGGCGAAGCCGCATGTCTTACTGTTACATATTCATTTATTTAACGGGCGATCTAGCCAGCAATGACTCTTTAAAACTGAATTTGGGTACTAGTCATGGTTTTACTAAGTTTCAATTATTTTAATATATATATATATATATATATGTTTTTGTTTTTATGTTTTTATAACCAAATATGATTTTATATCAAAATTTAACATTAATTTTAAATAATTAATATTCATATAATTTTATAATATTCATTTTACATTCTTTCGGCAGAAGATTGTGAAATTCAGGCCTAATGGGGACTCTAGGCAGCGGGAGCTTACTCTAAGCCTTTGATTTGATTGCATCATAGTTAGGTATGTGTCCTGGCATGAATTTGATAAATAAGCGGTGATTAAATGTCAATGAGATTAGAATATTTAAATCATCATGCTACCTAAAACAAAAGACTAAATAATGGTTTCTTTATTAACCATGTGATATCAACGTTGTTTTCATATCCGTTGAGAAGATAGTTGGGGATAGATGCAATCCAGTGTCTCCATTTTACAATAGCATGACAACCCTAAAGAATACAACCTTCTATGGATGCAATTTTGGATACTCTCACTTGATCTTACTCTACATTGGTACTGTCATGACCTTGATAATTTTTGTTCAAGCAACGAAGGAAATTCTATGCAGCAATGATGACTACTATGCTGAACGAAGTGATTTTGAGAGCCATCTAAATACAGTCTTGTATAGTATGGTCCAAGAAATGCCCTAAACTGGGTTTAACACTTCTGTTCATGGCCAAATATATGGCCTCCTCCAATGTAGGGGAGACACAACAAAGGATCAATGCTACTGTTGCTCTCAAGAAGCAAATATTACCATTCGACAAAGTTGTAGGCATGCGTTGAGAGGTAGAATTTGAATGCCACATTGTATGCATCGAAACTGCATACTTGAAGATTTTGAATGCCACATTATATACTCAGAGATTTTGAATGCCAAAAACACCACCAGTACCAGATAGCACACCAACGACACAACCAATGCTAGTGCCAACACCAACACACCCTGCTAAAGTGATACCACCATCTGTCAAGTCTTCCAACAAAACAATCATAATTCTAGGTGTTGTCGGTGACTTGCTTCTCGTGCTTTTTGTATGCCTCCTCTCAACTTGGAAAAGATTGAAGTCAACTATATTTCCAAGGTCAAATTAAGGTACGATGCTATGGCGGTCAAGTATTCATTATTTTTTTCTATAATACAAAACACTTTCTTTGGGGTAATTGTAGGTGATGTTCTAGGCCACTTCTTTAAATTGTTGCATTTTGACGAGTACATTCCCATCTTAAAGGAATTCTCAATTGTTGATTTTGTTTCCTTTGTCCATCCAAAGGACATTGTTGCTGGTTTTTTTATATTTAACACATTGTGACATCGATATGCACAACAAACACATATTTGTTGATCACCCAATCCCCATATGGTCCTGAATGGACAATACATATGCTAGATCCAAGTTATACATCTATATTTTGTGGTAATATATTCTAATTGCCTATTTTTTTGGTTGAATAAATAAATTGAAAGAAATGAGCAAGTCAATGAAGACACAGATTCCACTCATGTGTTTGTTTTTTGTTTTATATGTTTTAGCAATCCACACTCCCACCGCCTTCTTGGGTGTATATTATTTATGGTTTACTTAAAAACTTAAAATATAGTGTATGAGGCTATGGATGTTAAAAATGATTAACTTCTAAAAAAGTTGCTATAATGTAGGAGGCTACAAGGCTATCCTCTATAGAGTTTAGCAGTTAAATCGCTGCGCAGAGGGGGGTCCCTTGTCCCACAAACAAGGGGGTCTCATACACCAATTTGGTGTCTCGCTTGGCGGTGACCTTAAAAATAGATTATTATTATTATTAAAAGTTATTAACTTTTAAAAAATCGTTAACGAACTTATTTTTGATATTTTTAATTTAATTTAATTTATTTTTTTAATTTTATTTTAAATATCTATTATTTATAGTATTTTTTTATTGCCATTCTTAATATGATGACATTCTCCAATTTATGTTTTATAGATGAAGATTATGGACAAACAAGCACTATCTATTTATTTTTATATTTATGTCTATCCAATTATATAGATTCCTTTATAATGACATTTTTATTGTCTTTTAAGTATAAAAACACTGTAGTTATGTGCTAGTCCACTATTACATAAAAGACCTTTAGTCTCCTTATTTATATACATCTAGATGAATTTTAAATGAACATGATTATACCTTTATTTCCATTGAACCCATATACATTAATGAGAAATTGCAAAAAAAAGGGTCCCACATTCCATAGTTTTAAAGTTTCAATAATAAGTGACAAAAGTAACCATCACTAATCTCCCAATACTTTTGGATAGAATTGAATCATTCCAAAAAAGAAAGCGAGAGAAATCACAAAGCTAACCTTGTCTCAACCGATTATATTTCTATGACTTAATCAAACACCTTCTTTAGAAAGGGTGTCTATCTACAAATTCAATTCACTATATATGTGGCTGATTTTGAACATGATGAAGTTGAAATTACCACCCTCAGATGCACCACCACAACTACCAAATCATTTTTAAAGTTTTGTTCTTTTCTAATATCACATTAACCACCAACATAGAAACACCAAAGACCTACAGGTCCTTCATCCCACTAGTATAGGCTTTTTAAGCAGATTTCTCGATGCCAAGAGTTCTGCTATATCATTGGTGCCTCTACCTGCATTTTCCTTAAAAGACATGGAAATAAAATTTGAAAAAATAGTGTCCCCCCCACTCCACATACCTAATCCAAACCCTAACATGCGTTATCAAAAACCCCATTAAATATTTTTGTCTCAACAAGGGGAGTTTTGGATCCTCTCTACATAAATTAAAAGTAGTTATCATATGTAAGGAGACTTAGGACATATTGTTGATGTAATTGTAACTTCAGAATGTATTCACTTGTATTTCTTATGTATTGTAACCTAATGTTTATTTCGGGATGTATTTGTAATGTACTTGAGTCATGTCATGCCTCGATGTTCCTATCAAGAGGTCCTATAATGTAAACAAGTCATGTCAATTCATTGTGGGTAACCCTCCTATTGGTTAAGGGTTAAAGTCCTTGCAGTTCCGGGGCACTAAGGTTATTAGAATCACTAGTGAAGTCGGACCTAGTTGGGTTTATTCAAGTCAAGAATTAGTATAAATAGAGAGCTAGCCTCTCTATTTATCACACACTCACTCACACTCAGTTGTAGCGCATAGCTGAGGAAGAAGAAGACACTTGGGCAAGGAAGAAAGAGGTTACTGCTGTCGGGAGATCATCTTACTGTTTTGGGGTTTTACTTTTGGTGTTGATTCTATCTCTGAGGAAGTTGTGGGGTTTTCTCCATTTATGGTTTCCCCGAGGAAAAACACTGTGTTCATTGTCTCTTGTGTTTGATTGCTGTGCTTGTTATTCTCTTAGTTAAAGATCCTAATATAATGCTGGCTTAAAGTTAAAAATCTAACATGGTATCAGAGCTAACCTTAGAAGAAGACACTGTGTAGCTACGGGAACTAGGGCTTCCTACTTTGTGGATCTCTCTCCACAGATTTTCAGCAAAAGAAGGTTGGAATAACTCTCCTTCCTAGGGCGCATCTTTCTGTCGAAGCAAAATCCAATTATGAGGTTTTTCAATTTTGGACCTGACACTGCTGCCAGAAATTAGGGCTTTCCACAGAAGTGGAATTTTTCAGTGAGCCCAGGCCTGGATTGATCTCCTCAAAATCAAAGCATTTGGTTGGATAGAACTCCAGAAAAGCAAAACCCTAATCTGCTCCTAAACCGGCACTGCAGAATTTCAGCTCCAAATCCAGATCCGACATTTTGACCTGGTAAGATCTAAATATTTTGTATTTCCATTTGAGGTTCTCAGTTAAGATGTCTCATCATACCAAGCTTGATGAAAAGCTTGAGGGAGATGATAACTTCCGAGCCTGGAAGTATAGGATCTCCCTGGTCCTGGAAGAAAATGAGTTGGACTCCTATATCAGTGAGGAGGTTCTAGTTACAGAGGGAGATGAGGCAAAGGCATTACATAAGAATAAATTTGTTATGGAAAAGAGGATCATTGCTGATTCAATCAAGGATCACCTCATACCACAGGTGTCCTCCCTAAAGACACCTAAAGCTATGTTTGATGCCCTAACCAAATTGTTTGAAGGGAAGAACATAAACCTAAATATGACTCTGAGAAACCAACTGAAGAATGTAAAGATCCAGAATGTAGAGACCATCTAGTCTTACTTTACAAGGGTATCTCAGATTAAGGAACATCTATAAGTAGTAGATGAAGAAGTGGATATTGCAGAGATTGTAATGACCACCTTGAATGGTCTCCCTAGATCATGGGACTCCTTTATTCAAGGAATCTGTGCCATAAAGAAGTTAGTCAAGTTCAACATACTATGGGAAGAGTGATCTCAAGAAGAAGCTCGTATCTTAGCTCGAGAAGAAAATATGGTAAGTGAAGATCATGCTCTCATGGTACACTCCAAGAAAACTAGAAGAAGTTCTCATCACCCCAGAGGCAAGCACTCTCACAAAGATAACACTAGAAAATATTTGTTTAGAATCAGAGGTTATGCATGTGACGAGAAAGGACACTATGCTAGAGAATGTCCTAGAAACAAAAATGTCTCTCACAAGAAGAAGAGAAACAAGAGAAGACATCATGCTCATGCTGCAAAGGATGATGAGCCTTCTACAAAGAGAACCATATATGAAAGTGAAGATTCTTCAAGTGATGAAGAATATGTTTTGATTTCCACTCTTACGGGAAACATTACTCATGGAAGCAATGATTGGATTATAGATAGCGGGGCTTCCAAACATATGATAGGATTCAAGGAATTCTTTGTGAAACTATCAGAACATGAATCACCTCACAAGGTGAAGCTCGGAGATGACTACCAGTATCCAATAAAAGGTAGTTGGGAATCCTCCTATAAGCTAGACTCTGGAAAGTCTATGACAATGAAGGAAGTATTGTTTGTACCAGGACTAAAGAGGAATCTCCTCTCCATATCTACATTAGATGCAAAAGGAATGAGGGTTGCATTTATAGATGGCCAAGTCATCATGTGGCCAAAGGGAAATAGTATTGATGATGTAGTAGTGATTGGGGAACAAGAAGGAGGTTTGTACAAATTGAAGGGCCATCTAGAACAATCCTTAGTCCATGACATAGTAGAGCCAAATGAACTTTGGCATATAAGGCTTGCACATGTGCATTATAGAGCACTACCACTTGCAAGCAAAGCTGTTGAAGGTCTTCCAGAAATACAAGCAAAACATGATGGGGTCTACAAAGGATGTGCGAAAGGAAAGAACACAAAGAAGACATTTCCAAGTAGCGAGAGAAAAACAAAAGGAATCTTGGAAATCATCCACTCCGATGTATGTGGACCAATGTCATCAAAATCACTAAGCAGGTATGTATACTATGTTTCTTTCATTGATGAATTTTCTAGGAAGACATGGATTTACTTCATGAAGAACAAAGATGAAGTATTCAACAAGTTCAAGGAATTCAAAGCCTTGATTGAGAATCACACAGAAAAGAAGATCAAGAACTTTCGATCAGATAATGGTGCAGAATTCACATCAAATGAATTCAAAGAGTTATGCAAAGACTCAGGGATTAAGAGGGAGTTGTCCACCCCATATGATCCACAATCCACCCCATATAATCCACAATAGAATGGGATTGCAGAAAGGAATAATAGAACTATCATGGAAGCTGTAAGAGCTATGCTTCATGATCAAGATATTCCTATGCATATATGGGTAGAAGCTGCAAGGACAACGGTGTATGTACAGAACCGTACTCCACACAGAGTACTCGAGAACAAGACACCTGAAGAAGTCTTTTTCGGCAAGAAACCAGAAGTCATCCATCTCAGAATATTCGGCTGTCCAGTGTACATACATATTCTGAAAGAGAAGAGGACAAAATTAGATCCTTCAAAAAAGAAGGGTATATTTGTGGGATACTTTGAAATCCCGAAGGCTTACAGAATATACTTCCCAGGATTCAAGAAGACCGACATCAACAGGGATGTGACATCTGACGAAGACTTAGCTTACAACAAATCCAGAAAGAAACCTGCTGAAATTCCTGAAGAAGCAGAAGCACCCAGGATTCATGATACAACCATGAATGAAGAAACTCAAGAAGAAGATCGAGAATTTGAAGAACCACAAGAACCTGTAGATCCACCTTAGGAGAAGAATCCTCATAAGAGGAAACCTACTTGGGTATGAGAAGCTATCCAAGGTGCAAAAAGATATGGGGCTCCAGAAGAGAATCACAGAGAAAGAAAGAGGACCAAATCCTGCTCCGGATACGTGGCTTTATTATGTGATTTCATCGATAAAGAACCTTCCAATTATGAAGAAGCGGCAAAACGGAAAGAATGGAAGGATGCTATGATTGAAGAGTATCAATCGAACATGAAGAATGATGTTTGGGATGTTGTCCCAAGACGAGAAGGGAAGTCTATCGTAACTTCCAAATGGATCTACAAGATCAAGCATGCTGCAGATGGTAGGATTGAAAAATATAAAGAAAGATTTGTTGCTCATGGTTTCTCCCAGAAAGAAGGAATAGATTATGAAGAAACTTTTGCACCTGTAGCCAGATAAACTTCCATCAGATCGGTACTTTCTCTGGCTACAGTGATGAAATGGAGGATACACCAAATGGATGTCAAGACTGCTTTCTTGAATGGTGTAGTGGAAGAGGAATTATATGTAGAGAAACCACTTGGTTTTGAGACACATGACAGGGAGTCTCATGTGTGTAGATTGAAGAAAGCCCTGTATGGTTTGAAACAGGAACCCAGGACATGGTACGATAGAATTGACAAATTTCTATCCAGTTTGGGCTTTACCAAGAGTAAAGTGGATTCCAACCTTTACCACAAGGTTGAAGATGGAAACCCAGTGTTGCTCCTACTGTATGTAGATGATTTGTTTGTAACAGGTATGGATGGGTTGATTACTGATACGAAGAGGAAGATTGTTGCCGAGTTCGAAATGAAGGACTTGGGTATGATGCATTATTTTCTAGGCAAGGAGGTGTGGCAGAATGTAGATGGAATTTCCCTGGGACAAGGGAAATATATAGTAGAGATCTTGAAGAGGTTTGGGATGATGGAATGCAAGGCTATGGCCTCACCTATGGCATCGAACCTGAAGCTATTGAGTGATGCTTCATTAGAGATAGTTGATGCTACGATGTATCGTCAGATGATTAGGTCCTTGATATACCTGACGAACACAAGACTAGATATTTGCTTTGCTGTGAACACCTTGAGCCAGTTCCTGACAGAATCGAGACATGTTCACTTGATTGCTGCAAAGCATATCTGAGGTACCTGAAGGGTACAGTTGATTATGGGATAAAGTATGAGGCAAGTCAGAAGATTAACCTGGAGGGTTATGTTGATTTAGATTGGGCAGGTAGTGCCATCGATAGGAAGAGCACTTCAGGGTGTTGCTTCAGTATGGGATCAGGTGTGATCTCTTGGTTTAGCAGGAAGCAATTCTGTGTGGCACTGAGTACAACTGAAGCAGTGTATGTCGCAGCTAATTCAGCTAGTTGTGAGGCAGTATGGATAAGGAAGCTACTGTCTGATTTATTTGATCTCCAGTTGGATGCTACTTGTATATATTGCAACAAATCGAGTTGCGTGAAGTTGTCGGAGAACCCGATGTTCCATGAAAAGTCGAAGCATATCGAGATCAAGTATCACTATATCAGGGATATGGTGCAGAGGGGAGCAGTGAAGCTCCGGTAAGTTGCAACGGATGAACATATAGCTGATGTGTTGACGAAGCCATTGGTCAGATGTAAGGGCTGAGCCATTCTATCATGGTAAGAGGATTGGTTCCTCCCATGTCAGATATGAGTGTTGAGCCATTCTGATATGACTGTAGGATTGGTTCCTACATGATTAGATATAAGGGCTATTGTCATTCTTGGAATGGAGCTGCTTCGTGGGTTACTAGGAATACTCGGTCTAGGACTGAGGGCCTTTTTGATATGATTGTAAGATGTAGTCTTACATGATTAGATGTGAGCGCATGGCCATTCTGATGTGATTGAGGGATGTGTTCCCACTTGATCAGATATAAGGGATATTTCCATTCTTGCAATGGAGCTGCCTGGTGAGTTACCAGGAAAAATCAGTCTGGGATTGAGGGCCGTTCTGATATGTCTGTGTGATGTGTTCTAACATGATCAGATATGAGTGCATGGCCATTCTAATGTGATTGAGGGATGTGTTCCCACTTGATCAGATATAAGGGCTGTTTCCATTCTTTGGAAGAATGGAGGCACCTGGTCAGTTACCAGGAACCCTCAGTCTGGGACTGAGTGCCCTTCTGACATGGCTAGAGGATTAAGTTCCTTCCATGGTCAGATATAAGTGTTGTGCCTTTTCACAGATGGTAGTAGGTGTGTCCTACCATGCTGGTGATTGTAAGTGCTAAGCCTTTCCACAGATGATAGTAGGCGTGTCCTATCATGCTGGTGGATGTGAGTGCTGTGCCTTTCCACAGATGATAGTAGTTGTGTCCTATCATGCTAGTGGTTGTAAGTGCCGAGCCTTTTCACAGATGATAGTAGTTGTGTCCTATCATGTTGGTGAATGTGAGTGCTGGGCCTTTCTGATGTGATTATAGCATTGGTTCCTACATGATCAGATGTGAGTGCTGGGCATGCCTTTCTGATATGGTGTTGGATGTGTTCCTCTCATGGTCAGATTTAAGTGCTGGGTGGGCCATTCTGACTTGGTGTCAGATATAAGCGCTGAAGAAGAACTACATGGAGGCTAGGCCTACAACCAACATGAAAAAGGGCTGGCTCTGTAGAACTTCCTGTGACGAGAAGAATCATGAGATAGCACCCGTGATGATCCAGTGATGATGATCCAACAGTAATGATCCAGATCGAGTGATGATCTAGATCCAATGATGATGTCCAGTGATGATCTAGATCGAGTGATGATCCAGATCTAGTGATGATGATCTAGATCAAGTGATGATCCAGATCCGATGATGAATATGACTTGAAGATGAAGATGACGAGAACTTGATGATGATCCAGATGATACAGAGAAGAAGACTTGTGCTGATAAATTGTGTCGAGAGAATACCTTCCTAGTTAAGAGGGAGTGTTGTTGTAATTGTAACTTCAGAATGTATTCACTTGTATTTCTTATGTATTGTAGCCTGATGTTTATTCCGGGATGTATTTGTAATGTACTTAAGTTATTTCATGCCTCAATGTTCCTATAATGTGGTCCTATAATGTAAACAAGTCATGTCAAGTCATTGTGGGTAACCCTCCTATTGGTTAAGGGTGAAATTCCCCGTAGTTCCAGGGCACTAGGGTTATTAGACTCAACTAGTGAAGTCGACCCTAGTTGGGTTTAGTCAAGTCGGGAATTAGTATAAATAGAGAGCTAGCCTCTCTATTTATCACACACTCACTCACACTCAGTTGTAGCGCATAGTTGAGGAAGAAGAAGACACTGGGGCAATGAAGAAAGAGGTTACTGTTGTCGGGAGATCATCTTACTGTTTTGGGGTTTTACTTTTGGTGCTGATTCTATCTCTGAGGAAGTTGCGGGGTTTTCTCCATTTATGGTTTCCCCAAGGAAAAAAATTGTGTTCATTGTCTCTTGTGTTTGATTGCTGTGCTTGTTATTTTCTCAGTTAAAGATCCTAATATAATGCTACCTTAATGTTAAAAATCTAACACATAGGAGTTTGAGCTTCAACAAATATAAGGTTATTGCCTTTGAGCCGCAGGCCCCATAGAGTCAATAAGCGATTGGATCTACAAGGCTTAATGTCTTAACGACTAACCACTCTTGTAAACAATTTTCAAGTGAATCCTTACCCCACAGGTCTTGTATCTTCGCTAATGATTAATGCCTTTCCAACGTTGCTTTGAGAAATTGCGTTGCAAGAACAAATGAGTTGAAGTTTCCTCTACTTCCCTACACAAAATACATATTCTTGAATCCTGTGTATTCTATTTCTTCAAATATTCCCATGTAAGAACTTCATTCTTTAGTACAAGCCACATAAAAATCCTATATTTTTTAGGCACTTTAACTTTCCAAATTTTTTTGAACCACTAACTTTAGAGGCTTTTAAGTCTTGAACACTTTCCATCAGCATTTGATAGCAAACTTAGTCGTGTAAGGGCCACCATTTTGTTTTCAAGCATAATCAAATAGTCCTCATCCTCACAAAGACGGATGTGAGCCCTCTTTAGTTCTGAGGTATAGTTTTCCTACTCTCTGGTCCAATCCCCTTGAATCCCTAATGCCAAAGATGATTTCTATCCTTGTGAATATATATATATATATATATATATATATATATATATGTACTAAGTGGGTCAACAAATTGTGCCATATAAGTGAGATTCATGCCTCATAAGCATAGCGGTAAATATTTGGATAAAATAACCTGATGATAACAAATCATTATTGAATCCACCCCAACTCTAACTTTCTCCCCATTTCCAAATCTCTAGGACAAAAACCTACTTACAATATTAAAAGAAGAGACCAAAAATTTCTAGCTTTATCCTACTTCCTTATCCAATTTAGGATGGATTATGGAGCTAAATATTTTTGAACCATTAATCGATTCCATAAATTCTTCTTAGTTATCAGGTTCCACATAGACTTATTTGCCGAAGAATTACCATAAACATGAATATTTTAAAGATCCCATCTACCTCCCTCTTGCAGATTCATTATTTATTTCTAGGTAGTCTAGTGAGCACCTATATGGCCCCATAGGAAATTGAAACTGATATTTTTGGCTTTGTTATTGTAGAATTTGAGCATATAGATTTAGATACTAAACAAGATAGCAATATTTTGAAAGAGATCAATAATCTAAAAATTCATGTGACAAATATGCTCAGCGTTAATCATCACACAAAAAAGAAAAGTCAATAACATGAAGGTAAGAGAATGGTGTATTACATTAGCTTCAATGAATGAAGAGAGTTACAATAAATAGACAACACAATTCAAATTGATCATGCAATGCAAGAGATGCTAGTGAGGCTTGACTAGAGCCAAATACCCTTAGTTAGTTATGCACACTCTCCAAACTGAGTTACACTAACTCAAGAATTCCCAATCACTAGTTATAATTGAATAAGGCACATGCAACTGAGTGCATGAACATGGAACTAAGTGAATGCACATGCATGAAGATAAAATTTCTAAAAACACTCAAGGAGGGTGCTATTGTCTCATAATAGCTCAAGAAAAAGGTGCATGGAGTCCCTGAATAATAGATTAAACTCCCCTTATTCACTCCACAACTCTAACTTGTAATGTGGGACCCTAAAATCAAGAAAAATAAATCCTAATTGAAGGAATTCACCCTTATATGCCAAAATAGACTTTAAGAGTTCTAAAAATAACAGGTTAGGTCCCGAGGAGCATGTAAGAAGCTCTAGGGTGATTGGTGGTCAAATTGAATGGGGCTTGTCCCACTAGAGTCATGAACTCATGGTTAAAAGAACTTACGAACATAATTGCTTGTTGGTCGAATCAAACTCGGCTAGGATAACATACGAGCGGGTTGGAAGAAGAAACGATAGAACCGGTCTTATGCGCTTCCTAGATGGCCATATTTTTGGGTTGTTAGCAAGATGTAGCTAGGAGCTGGAAGCATAGAAGGAAGGGAAACATGAAAACACGATAAAAACATTAGGTTTACATTTTCGTACGTTGGATACTCTTCTCTCAACCTTAAACTCCCCTCCAAGCTAGCTTGAAAGTAATGACCTAGAGTTGAATTTCCTGAGGTAGGTGGTAGATGGGTAGGTTCAATCTTCCCATATGTCCCATGCCACGCATCCAACGCTTTTTAATTCGGTGCTAGGAACTTCAAGGGACCTTGCAGTTGGGCCTGTTTCAATAGCTTCTATGTTATTGGAAATCATGCACAGGGAGGAGGGTTCTCTCGTCTGTGCCTCTGTCTTGTATTTGTAGTTAGCTTTAACTGCGACATTCTTCGCTAGAATTGGATTCATCATCGACTTTCTCTCTTGATAAACCCTAGTTGGACTCATGGCAGGGAAACTATTATAGTTTCCTTCCAACAATTCAAAGGTTTTTTGGAAATTCAAAAGTTCACATTCAACATGGACGTAGTTTCTGTCTTGAATTCAGTTTTGGAGCGTTGTGATGAGGTTGTTATATAGCGATTTTGTCCAAACTACATTAATTAATATGCAATAGTTTTTAGAAGCACTGGCTCTCAAGAGTTTGTCTTTGCAGTGGACATGGTAGAGCAGTCTGATGGGATTATTATTCCTTTCCTTATTGCTCATTGCACGCTACTATGTACGTGTCCTTATCCTATTTTATCTTCCAATTTCTTATATAGATTTTTTTCTACAAATACAATGTTGGAATTTTAATCTTATTGCACCAAGAGAATGGGGTGGGGAAGGTCTATGTCTCTGTCTTCATATTTTTACTGTTAAAAGAACATAGTTAATGAGTTTGATCTAAATCTAATAAGGGTTTCAAGGTTTTTAATCCTTGATTTCTCTATGTTTAGGATGAACCTCTGTTAATAAATTAACAAAAATCATATCAAATTCTATAATTTGTTAAATATATATTAATTACATATATTTTGGAGAGCCAGAAAAAACCCAAACTCTTTTGGATTTTGGCAGCTACTCTTCTAACACCGGTTATTCTAGCTACTGTATTCATCTTCTTTACAAGACATGAAAACCATGGCATTAGCATTGTGAGAGATCTTCACCAACTTTGGGGTTCTCTTATATGCTACTAAATTTCTCTATAACTGGGATTGGTTCTAGAATTGTGGTCTCTTATCATTCTATTGAATCTCATGCAGGATCCTTATATTTGCCGATTGGGCTCCATTCTTCTTAAAGGTCCATATCATAAATTCACAACTAATGAATCAACCTTAGTTGAACTGAAGCAAAATATAACCACCATATATTATTATTATTATTATTTTCTTGAAATATTGTGTTGAAACACCAACTTTCTTAGATTCTTAATTTCTTCCACCCCAGGTCTGCGCTCCAAAACCCTAGTTTGAGTCATATCTGATCGATGTATGCACTTCAATAACACATTGTTTCTCTTTTAAACTAACTAATTGGAGATAGACACGTAATTTTATTCTCTTCTACCATTCCCGAGTTAAGCAGGCATAACATCTACTAGCCTCATTCAATCAATAATTTGACAAGTTCATGTTTGCACAAATATTTCCTCTATATTCTGGTATTTCCTCGAGCCTTGTGTAATTTAATTAGGTCTTCTTAGCCTATAATGTTGTGTAATTCACCCTTTCTCAAGCTCATTATGTTTCTTTGTAAGGTTGGGGAGAACTACGCTGCAAAATCCATCTGGGGACATTCCCATGTAGGTTCAACGAATTCCCCCTTTTTGAATATTCTCGGTGCATACAATTTAAATTTTACATATCCATCAATTTTATCCTCTCCTTAAATTCAAATGGAGGTCAATTTATATGGGAAGCACTCTTGACTATTTGAAACATTAGTTATGTAGTGCACGTAAAGAGTTGTTGCATGCCAATGTGTTACATAGTTTGTGGTGTATATAGATTTTTCATTAATAATATAAAATACCCATAATTGTGGAGACATTCATCGTGAATAAGAATCCACTACTTGAAACCGTATGCATGCTAAGCTTTCACTTTTTCTTTTTAGGAAAACGTACATCAATTGGCCTTTGGATTCCCTCTATGTGGGTGGTTTAAATTTTGGTTTTTATTTCTATGATTTTTTATCATGATATTCTAAGTGTGTGTTTTACGTTTTGGTTTATATTTCTTTGGCAATATTCAAAATGTCATAATTTATATCTAGATCCAATGTATTTGTATGTATAATTTCATTGTCGTATACAATATTACATTCATTGTCATGTACATGATTATATTCAATTAGCATGTGAAAAAACTAATGCCCTTAAGCTCTCTTGTCTATTTGTAGGACCAATACAAGCCACCATTTGGGTGTGCACATGAAAGAAATTTACATTTTGCATACATATGTTTTGGTCAAAGAATACAAAGAATATGCAATGAGGTGATTGAAACAAATTTAAATAAACAATGAACTTTGCATCGATTTGTTTGTTTTCCTTTGAAATACGATACACCCAACCCTATTTAAAAAGAAAATAAAGTAAATCTCTTCGGTTAGATATCTAGCTTTAATATCCCTTATGAATACTATTCACACTTGCCCAACATTTTAAATCTTATGTTAATTTATATATTTGTATTTATATATATATATTTGTATTTAATTAATACAATGTTATATTTGTCAATGACAACAACATACAAACCCATGTTGTGAAGGAAATGCCATTCATTCAAAGTACAAATTAGAACCACCATCCTTATGAATAGGTCCATACAATACCACTTCCAAAACAACGTCTTATACACACATCATACACTCATAACACAAAACACATTCACAAAGTTTGCAAAACAACAATGTCAATCCATAACCACAACAAGTTTTCCATTAATTGAATTGTCCTAGTTTAAAACAAAAACAAGGCATGCCATGTCTCTTATTGTGAGCCCATACTCAAATTTGTTTTATTTTTATTTTTTATGTCAATCCATGACCACAACAAGTTTCTCGTTAATTGAATTGTCCTAGTTTAATACGAAAACAAGGTATGCCATGTATCTTATTGTGATCCCATACTCACATTTGATTTTTATTTTCATCTCCATCATGTTGAGTCCAAAAAATTGTTTTTTCTAGTTTGACATGAGTCCAAAAAATTGTTTTTGCTAGTTTGACACTCATGCACTATTGGAGATGTCATTCTAGTTGATATTCTAAGCATTGAGCTTCTACTGATGTCTCTTCTATGTATATCCAAGCAACTTTGGATTGCCTTAGACAACTCACCATCGATTTCCTTACACAACTCACCATTCAGGCTTTCAACCCTAAAGGTAGGGAACCATGTATGCTATCCTTACTTATGATGCAACTGGTTTTGCTGCTATCTTTTCTCCCGCTACTCTTGGTGCCTCTCTTGCATCTTTATCTGTACAATATGTTGGCTAGCGAGATGATACTAGATATGCTGCTAGATCTGCTGATTCAACTTATCGACTGGACCAAGACAAACAAGTGCTACCATTGCTTTCTTGTTGAATGCTTCTAGTTTTCTATAAGGAGGGTTGCTAAGCGAGGCAATGGATTGTATGCCTTTACCTTTGACTCCGCCTTTACCTATGCAACATAAACCGCATTTGTATTATCCTTTTCTTTTAAATTTTACGTAAAAATAGTTAGAATTCAAGTACTCAATTCAAAGGAGTACTTGAATGCTTCCAATTTCCTTACATGCATTGAGAGGTGCAATAAATAGGTTGTTTTGTTGTCTATGGAAAGCTGGAGATGTTCAAACTGTATATGTAGTCTATCAGTGAAGCAACTATCCCACGTTGTAATCATGTGTTCTAGGTTGTAAGAGATGCGCTAAAGTCCAATTGCTAAGGGTGGATTTAACCTCGAGTTGTGCTTAATTTACACTGTATACATTCTCCTTAAATCGTTGTACTTCTTTGTTGGAAAACATGCATTGCAAGGTACCAAATGGTGGCCATATTGAGTGAATTGTTAAATATTGTAGGTGATTCAAAATAAGCACTTGGGCATTATATCAGCCTTTTATGTTGCGCTGCAGATGGACAACACCAAATACTTCACTTCTCTTCTTCTTGGGGGGTCTTTTACATGTAACAATTGGCCAACCTTGGTGTTGTAGAAAGAACTTCAACATAATCTTTGAATTTAACCCCCGAAAGACAATGCTATATGGATTCTTGTTATTGTGTTGGTTTGTTTCTCTTTGTGGTGGTTATTCTTAGAGTTAACTGATTTCATAGGAATCTCACTAAGAGTTAGTCCATTTATATAACAAAGTATTTGCTAAAGGGTGATTTCCCAGGTAAAATTTATTTAAAATCCTACTTATTGTGTACATGATTCTTTAAAGACAAATTATATATATATATATATGCTTTCTTAATATGTTATCCATAATTGAAGTCTAATTAAGCGACATGGAAGCCGTAATGCCTTCATGCTCATTATTTAAATCCTAATATGAATGGGACTTCCAATTGAATGTTATAATTTGCATGAAACTAAATATTCACCATATATATATTTCATGGTATTATCTTTCAATAAGTTTTATACATAATAAAATAGATCGATGCACATATTTTGTCCTATTTTCACTCTTATGACTTGTAACGACTTGTAACCCTATTAAAATACTTACAAATAAATATCCCTAACATTATAAAGTAGATTTAGGTGAGAAGCCCGTTCGTTGTCTTCAAAACTTAGTAATTAAAAATCGACAAACTCATCAAAAGGTAAAAGTGTTTGTCAGCGGGTGGTAAGCACAACTTCCTCTTTAAAAGATGACCGTCGATGGACACATGCAATTATGTAACTGAAGGTTACTATCGCTTTAAGTGGTGACAGCTACCTCGTGAAATGTTGTTACATCCACTGACCTAGACGACTAGCATGACATGATCATAGCGGCTAAGTGTGGAAACACTTGAATTCAACAGGTTTTTAAAATAGAAGGTAACAAAAGATTTGCACTGAGAATCACCCACGTCCTCTTTTTTCCATGTTTTATTTAGGTTTTTATATGAAGCAAAAATTAATTGCTTTAAACAATTAATTGTTGAATAACCCATTGTTATCAGCCAAAAGAGACACTTCTTTGTCCGAGTGTTGATATTCATTATGTCGGTATACAAAAGGACAATTAAGATTGAAGTGGCCAGAACAATATAGATGTGCATGACCATTAATGCATGATCTCCAGACCAACCTGATATATTTGTATTCTGAGTCTAGGGTTGCACACGCGACTATGTGCATTGCAATTCATGTGTCACACGCAACTATGTGAATTGCAACCCGCGTGTACATTGAACACGCCAGTTCCCTTTGAGCAACATGCATGTCATACGCGCCTTGCTTATATAAACACTCGCGTGTACTTTAATTCGACCTTAAAAAATATAAATCGTGATTAGATGAGATTAGTTGGGCCTTAATCCATAACTATCCCAAATGTCTCAACCATCATAACCTTCGAAACCTCTCTATTTCCCCATGTATAAATGGAGGCCTTGGGATGGATCTAATCAATCAATTCTAGAAGAGCAAAGTTATGCTGCTGGTATACCTTCAGAGTCTTGGAGCAGTAGAAATCAGAGTCCTCGGTTGCAGAGGAGTCCTTGTGTCAGAAGCTGGGTTGTATTCTCACCTATTCACTGTTTGTTAATAAAGAGAATTCTTCTTCCAATCTTTGTATTGTGCTTTTCTCATGCATATGGATTAATGAATGATGTTATTTATATTATTAATATGTGTTTCATCTAACTTCTAATATATATATGTATGAGATATTGCTCGAAGAATTGACTCTTTGCAAGTGAAGAGAAGCATCCCTAGAAGCTTTGGAGAAGATTGAAGCTAGAGAAGACCGAGCTTGGATCAATAGTCATAAACCAGGTAAGCCAAACTCTCTTCCTATTTTCATTTCATTTTCTGTAAAAGCTGATTGTCTGCAAGTCTATTACTAAGTTGGTAACCCCAGACCCTAGGTTACAAGGGTGTCTTGTTCTGTACACCAGAACTAGCGACTCTACTGGGGAGTCTAGCCTGATGTGGGTTCATCCTGTAGGTTTCATTTACTAGTCTTTGTTCTTATTCTGATTCTGAGTGTGGTCCTTTTTATCTTGATTTTGATTTAGAATGTAGTGTGTCTAGAAGTCTGTGCTAGTCTTTTTTCTTTGAAATTTTTTTAGCAGTACACATGGGTTGCTTTGTGCATAGTTGCGTGTATGACCTTGTACATGCAGGTTGCTGTATAAGACAGTCTCATGTCATACACGGGTTTCATGCATACACAGTCGCATGTGTCCTGTAGCAGTCTAAAATTTGGGTAGGGTTTGCTTGTCCCTCTCTCTTTGGCTTTTTAGTTGTCTGGAAGTTTTCTGTTTATGGAATGACTCTGTGAGTCTAAAGTCTGTGTGTCACACCATTTGCTTTTTCTTCAAGCCTTTGAGCCCTTTGTTTGAATTTATTTCATCTTGTGAAGTGTAGGTGGTCCTCATGCTTGGTCTGTAAGTTTGAGTGCTTATGTCTAGGTTAGTGATCAGGGCCTTGGGTGCTTTATACTCTGTACTGCGTTTTGTGGTGTTAGTTTGTCACTTTTTCTTTTGTGAATCTAGTGGACTCTTTGGGTTCAATAGTTTCTCCAAATCATGTTTTTTTCGAGTCTTCTTCCTGATTGGTTGAAGTAGGTCATTTTAGGTCGTTTATGCCTCATTTCACTTTTTATATGCTTTGATTATTCGAACTTGCTCAAAACTTGCATTTAGTTGCATTATAGTTTTTGAAGTTTTTTGAAAAGAGAAGAAAAACATTTTATACTTTTGCATTTTGTTGCATTTACTCATTTCTTTTCAAGTATTTTTCAAATAAAATTCAAAAATTATAAAAAGAAGTCTTAGTTTTCTCGCATTTAGTTTTAAACTCATTAGCTTCTATTTGTAAAAAGAAAAGAAATTTGGTTTAAGTAGTCACAATTTACTTTGAAATTTGCTTTATACATCATTTTGCTTTTTCTTATCGAGTCTATAACACCACATTGTTTCACGCCATTTACCTCTGACAAAAAAAAACTTTCTAAAATGAATGATATAATTAAAAATATTAGTAAGTTCTATTTTTTAGGCTCCTACACCAACTAGCTTAGGCTAGACTTGTGGATTAGGGAGTTTCAACTCTCCATAAGTGTTTAATTTCAGACGTAGTTAGCCAATCAATAGGTAAATCCTCTTCTATGTTGATTGTATATGGGAAGCTCCTCTCAAATGGGATTTAAGCACGAGGCCGTATGGAGGCTTGGACTGAGGAGATAACCCTCTGATTCCTTGTTAAAGCGTAGACCAAGGTTTTTGCGCATCTGGGGACTTCTGTCAATACCACCCTTTAGGCCCCATGCGGTGCCGATGTTGACATGGTTTTTGGATTTGCTACCATGCCCATACGTACGAATCAGGCTTGCGACTGTCCCCCCAGACTGTCAGTATAATTGTTGTAGCCTTTAGTCTCTTCGACATCTAGGGTTCATACACAGGTACACCAGAAGGCTATTTCTGGTTGACCTTGGACGAGCTTGGAAGGTAACCCCGGTAGAAGGTGTGGGAGGGCAGTTGGGTGATTCCTCTGCTTGTGCCTAAGAACATCTATAGGGACGCCAAGTAACTGTCTCTCAGCTTTCTTTTGGAAAGCCTATCTTATACCCTTTGTGTCTGTTTTGGCTTTAAGTAGTTTTGTAGTGATTGCTGTGTGGTTTGTTTGTGTTTAGGCGACCTTAGGATGTGTGAAGAGTATATTTTCAACCGTGGAGGACCAACCTCTTAGAAGGTCAAGAAGGTTGTAAAACCTTCCTCCAGCTACTACAGTGGAGCCTCCACTGCCCCCTCAAAGGAGGAGATTAGATACAGATGGTTCCTTTGAACCGGTAGGAATTAGTGAAGTTTTAGGTGAACCAGAACTTAGGACAAACCAGGTTGATACAACCGCAGTAAAGATAGAAGACTTGCATCCTGACATGTTTGCAAGAAACTTTAATTCACCTCTTACTGACTTAAACGATCCTGTGATCGTCCAGGTTCTTCCAATTGATTCACCTGTGATTGGTGTTCCCATGAGCAAACTTATGGCTAGCTCAGGAGAGGGTCCATCTACCCCCATCTTAGCCATTCTAGGTGAAGGAGTGCCACCTCTCCCGGTTGGTGCTCCTAGAACAAATATATCTGCTACTCCTTTAACTCCAGCTAGTCGAGTGGTTCAACCACTGACTTCCACAAAGGTAGTAGGATCTTTCGGTGGGGTGGTCATTGGGATCCCCAGTGCACCTTTTTCTTCACCCTCTTTGCACACACTACTCAGAGTGGTCCTGTTGGATCCTCTTCATTTGTCTAGGATTTCCCATGGATTGGGTGGCACATTCCCCCATCCACTCCTTATGTAGGCCCTACCCCTGCATATGTGGGGATTTGGTTTAAAAATACTAACTCTTATGGTCAAGGTTTCCAAACGTCGATTTCGGCTCTAGTCATGAGCTCTCCCTTCTCGCTTTTTAGCTGAGGGATACTTGCTCCTTTTTTTTAGACTCCAGTCTCAACTGGAGTGGCTCAAACCTCATACACTGCACCGCACACAAATAATCCACTGGCTTATGGGTGGAATCCATTTCAAAGTATCCCAACTACTTCGCAATCGGTAGCTGGGGGAAACCCCACCTTTACATTTGGAAACCAGGGGGCAAATCTTTCTACCTCCTAAGCTTGTACTTTTCATGCTTTGGTTAGGCCCAAACTTCCTTTCCTGGCAACTTTAAACTTGTCAAATTTTTCCAAGTTAATGAATGACCCGGTGAAACATGATACCACTTGGCCACCTGTGCTTACCAAGCTACCCTCGGATATTCCAAAATTCAAAGGAAAAGTTGGTGAAGACCCAGGGGCTCATCATCACCACCTTTCACTTGTGGTGCTCTTCCATCTTGCTGAACAATGACATCGTTCGGTTGAGATTTTTCCAAAGAACTTTGACTAGTACAGCAGCAAAGTGGTATATTGAATTGCCCTCTACTATGTTTGGCAGTTTTCAGGACTTCACCAATGTGTTCCTTAACCACTTCCAACTTCCTATTCGGTATGATGCTGGGATAGATTTATTGTCCACCTTTCGGTAGGACAAAACCACTCACATTTCAGATCATATTGAAGAGTGGCGAAGGCGGAAGAGGCTCATCAAGGCCACTATCCCTCCCGAGTTTTTGTTAGAATGGTTCCTTAAGTCCTTATTGCCATATATATCTAAAGATGTATCCACCTCGAGAGTAACTAATGAGGAAGAGGTTATCCTTAGGGCCCTACAGTTAGATTTGATATACTCTCAGTTTGGGATACTATATGAAATCATACCTGATGCACCCCGGCCAACACATAGTGTCGAGAAACCTAAGCATGGACCCCATGCTGATGGTGTGGTTGGTTCAATTAAATCTCCCACTGTAGAGTCTTTGGAAAAACAAATCTATGAGTTGTCTGTTAAATAGTCTACATCGGAGGTAGCAAAGGCTACCCCCTCACTCCAAAACACAATTGTTTTTGCTCAATCCTCCCAAAAGGGCAATCGACAGCCCGGTGGAAAAAAAAGGGGAAGAAAGGTGAGGGAAACCAAAACAAGCCTAAACCCACAAATAATGCTGATGGAGGAAAAAAAGAGAAGAAGAAGGTGAAATTTCCCTGTAAGTTGTGCCATGAAGATCACCTGACCCATCAATGCCCTCTTATGGAGCAAGCTTAGAAGTTGCTAAAAAATCAACAATCGGCTGTCCTAAAGGATCCATTTCCCCAAGGACATAATGCAGCTTCGGTTTCTAATGTAGCTGGGGGAACTGCTAGTACCCCTGACCAAAATTATATCAACATGGTGTGATCCTAGACCTTGTTCCAGACTTGAAATAAGAACTACGAGATGGAGGCTCCAGAGAAGGGTAAGTCTATAGGTGAAACTTCTAACCCTTTCACAATCGAGAAACCTGCCGAACCTATGCCTAAGATATCAAAAGGTGTCTTTAAGAAAGCATTGCATAATCCCAATGCAAGGGCTGCAGAAGATTTATCCCAAACCCCATGTGCAATGTCGGATTTGGAGGTGCTGCAAAATTGTCCTACCAAGCGAGATGCACTCTTAGCTACCTTAGGTAGTATGGATTCATCAAGCCTTATGGCGAAATTCAATTTGTCTGATGTTAAGATTCACCTACTGTATCATGTGGCTTTGTTAGTAGATGTCATCCATGGTGGAAAGACCATTGGAAGGACAATTATTGACGAAGGTGCTTCCACATGTGTCATGTCTTTGTTTTGCTGGAAGGCTCTTGGATCTCTAGAGCTAGTTCCATTGAACACCTTACAAACTGCTTTTGACGGAAGGCCATTTCGTCCACATGGTATCCTACCATCTTTTGAAATTAAGTTGGCAGGGAAGGCAATGTCTGTTGAAGTAGAGGTGATTGATGCCCCATTGGATTATAACGTGCTTCTGGGGAGAAGTTGGACTTATGCTATGTGTGCAATCACCTTGGTCGTTCTTCGAGTGGTAGTGTTTCCACATGAAGGGAAGTTGGTTACTTTTGACCAACTTAGTTTCACTCAGAAGGGCCATATGGAAACTAATGAGTCCACCGTGCCATTGGTTGATCATGTTATACCAGCTAATGAAAACTTAGGGGTTGGTATGTACTCGTCGTTAATGGGCACCTTTAATATCCCATCCTTGATACATTACTTAGGTTCTACTAGTGTAGGGAAATCTATTGCAATAGTTGTCGATCGAACAGATCCTTGGGTCCTTCCTTCCCACCATGAACCTGAAGTGCCCTTATCGACAATGGAAGTAGCTTATCGAGCCATCGTTAACACCACCATTGATCCTGTTCCTCCTATAGTCTCATAGGAGTCAGAAGAATCCTATTTGCTTGTTTGGGCAGAGAACTCGTTGTATATTGACGACTGCTTAGACATGTTTTTTCCTTCAGACGAATCCATTTTGGAAGCTATGAGTAGGTGAGATAAGATTTGCGAAGATATTCACTATAGATCCTACTTTCTTTAAGAGTTAAGAAGGATTGAAAATCAAGAGTTCCATGTGAGACTGGTAAGTGATGGTGATATACCAATCAATCCTTTACCAAGGGAAGGAATCTTTGCCGAGGGGAATATGGAATTTTTTTTTGTTACTATCCCTATCAACATCTCTGCAAATCCCAACATCATGGAAAATGTATATATTGGTGCAAGCTACTCTTCGGAGGAGATTGCTATCTATACGACCTTATTCAAGGAGTTTCGCGATGTGTTTTCCTGGTCATATGAGGAGATGTCAGGCATAGATCCATCGATAGGTGAACATGAAATCCAAACCTATCCTGATGCCAAACCGGTTCGACAAAAACTTAGACTTGTCAACTCGCGTAAAGTGGCATCCGTTAAGGATGAAGTGCAAAAGATGCTGAAAGCTAGTTTTATTTACCCGGATCGCTTTGATGGAGTGGGTATCCAATCTTGTTCCTGTCGATAAAATGCAAGGGACGATACATGTATGTATTGAATTTCATGATTTAAATAAAGCTTGTCCTAAGGATAACTACCCCACACCATTCATAGATCAAATCATTGATGCTTGTGCGAGGAGTGAGGTTTTTTCGTTTATGGATGGTTTTTTCGGGTACAATCAGATTCAAATTAAGCCGGAAGACCAACATAAAACGAATTTCATTTGTCCTTAGGGTACATTTGTGTATAAGAAAATGCCTTTTGGATTGAAAAATGCAGGGGCTACCTTTCAGCGGGCAATGAATTTTTCCTTCCATGACACCAAGACTATTGTCGAACTCTACCTAGATGATCTTCCTGCACTTTCTCGTAAGAGGATCAATCATCCAGATCACTTGTGCTTAATTTTTGAACGATGCAGGCATTAAAAAATATGCTTGAATCCCCACTAGTGTGTTTTCTGTGTTGATTCAGGTAGGCTGCTCAGGTTCATAGTTTCTAAAAAAGGTATTCAGGTGGATCCTTTGAAAGTTGAGGCCATTGTAAATCTGCCTCCTCCTCATTCCATCAAGAAACTTTAGAGCCTGCAAGGAAAGTATAACTTTCTTCGATGTTTTATCGTGAATTATGCAAAGATCACCAAAGGTTTCATGCGCCTGTTGAAGCAGGACACCCCATTTGTACGGGATGAAATTGCACAACTTGCTTTCGTGGAAATAAAGAAAGCTTTGTTGTCGGCTCCTTTATTGCGTCCGCCAGATTACTCTCATGATTTTATATTTTATCTGGCCACATCCGAGTCGACCATTGGGGTAGTGCTGGTCCAGGAAGATGATGAGCTCCAAGAGCATGTCATCTATTACCTTAGCCGTGCTTTAGCTGGCCCTGAACTTTGGTACTCCCACATTAAAAAGTTGGCTTTAGCAGCTGTGTATGCTGTGCAAAGGTTGCATCACTAAAACTTACTGAGGACTACGATAGTAGTGGCAGAAGTCAATCCCTTCCAGTATGTTTTTTCCCGACACATAGTTGGAGGAAAATTCAACAAATGGATAGTCATTCTCTAGGAGTTTGACTTGATTTTCAATCTACAAAATCAAAAAAATACTTAGTTTTTGCAGAGCTTATCGCAGATTTTCCAGTAGAAGAAGATGTAGCAGTGGAAGAAGACTAATTCCTAGATGAGCACATTTTTCTAATTTCCACCTCTGATCCTTGGTATGGAGATATACTTATCCATGTACAGACTTTGAAGTGTCCTACGACCTTTTTGTGAGAAGAATGACGCAAACTATGCGTACATGCAAAAAACTACCTTATCATCGAGGATACATTATACCGTAGAGGGGTAGACTCTGTTTTATGTCGGTGCCTTACCCATGAAGAGGCTGAGAGTGTCCTAAATGACGCCCATAGTGGATCATGTGGTAGTCATTTATCTGGGTTAGCAAAGACCCCAAATATTTTGTGTGCTGGTTATTTTTGGCCCACGATCTTTAAAGATTGTGTGGAAGCCGTGAAGCATTGTCATCCTTGTCATCTTTACACCAGGAATATGCAATCACATCCTGCTCCAATGTTTCCCATCATTGTAGTGGGCCCCTTCACCAAGTGGGGGTTAGATTATGTGACGTGAAACCTAGTCTCAACTGGGGGGCACAAATACATCATTGTCGTTGTGGATTACTTTACGAAGTGGGCAGAGGCAATGCCCACCTTCAGGGCTGATGAGGAAACTGCAACTTTTTTCATTTTCAACCAGATTACCGCATGTTTCGGTATTCCAAAAGAGATTGTCACCGACCTTGGCAGTCATTTCCAAAACAACATGATGACCTAATTGGCTACTATGCTAAGGTTTAAACAAGAGCACTTGTCTTCTTTCTACCCGCAAGCGAATGGTCAATTCGAGCCAGTCAATAAGACCTTGAAGACTATTCTCAAGCGTACTATTAATGCAGCCCAGTCAAATTGGCACATTATGCTGTATCTTGCACTTTGGGCTTATCGAACCATTGTTAAAACTACCACGGGGTTCTCACCTTTCCAACTTGTTCACGGGGTGGAAGCAATAACTCTGGTTGAATAGAAATCCCATCATTAAAAATTGCCATTCATGTGTTACCTGACACGATTGAACTGGAAGAACGTTTGCTACACTTAGAAAATCTAGATGAACAACATAAAGATGCGTTGACAGCAAATGAGACTCATAAAAATAGGGTTAAAAATCAATATGATAAATCGGTCAAACCTAGGATTTTTTCTAAAAGGGAGCTTGTCTTGCTCTGGGATCAGGACAAAGAATGCTTGGGGGCAGGGAAATTTAGGTCTATGTGGTTAGGACCCTATGTCGTGTTGAAAGTTTTGAATAAAGGGGTACATGAATTAACTGATTTTGAAGGGAATAAGCTGCCGGAGCCTAGAAATGGGCTCTACTTGAAAAAATACTATGCTTAGGCTTAGCACTTTTTCTTGTATTTTTTATTGTATGTAACTTTATGTACAATAGTTACCCGGTTTGTGTTCTTATATCATATGTTGGTTGTTACAGATGTATTCTGAGTGGTTCGTAGGTTTTGCATATGGCACTAGTTGTCACACTTGCAGCCTGGCTTCAGCCGCATGGGTTATTTACTCACCCTCAGGAGAACTAGTTGCCTTTAGAGGTGCTTGCCTAGATCCTGCTGCCAATAATGCGGCCGAATACAGGGCTGTCATTGATCTTTTATGGGATGCATTTTCATGTGGAATCACTCAGTTGGAAGTCATATTTAACTCTCAATTGGTGGTTTCCCAGCTGAATCGAGCTTATCAGGTGTGAAACCCTATATCCTTATGTCAGTTTTTGCAAGTCATATTATTGGAAAGAAATTTTGATTTTATTTCATTTAATGATATTTCAAGAAATCAAAATTCATTAACTGATGCATATGTGAACTATATCTTAGATTGGAACTTAACACACATTTTATAAAAATACATAATAGATACATTATGAACACGTGTAAATAAACTGTCAATATATATATATATATATATATGTGTGTGTGTGTGTGTGTGTGTGTGTGTGTGAATATATGTCCATAAGATACGCCAATTTTTGATCCCCAGATCCAGTCATAACTGTATAAATATACAAAAATATACAAAATTTGGATCGCAATCCATAAAATGCCCCTAGATCTAATCTTGACCACCATGGTCATCCTGACCACCCTGGTCATCCTGGTCATCCGGATCACCCTGGTCATCTTGATCACCCTGGTCACTCTGGTCACCGGCCTTCTCAGCCTCTTCAACTGCAAGAACCTCTGCGTATTCTAGATATACAAGGACAGCCCTGACTACCTCTGGTCACCGACCTCCTCAGCCTCTTCAGCTGCAGCAACATCCGCGGCTTCTATGTAGACAAGTACATCCCTAGCTACCCTTCACATAAGGCCTATCCAAGTAGGTGGAATTCTGACAACAAGTTCCTGCATGATGGCAGGGATTTGTTCAATGCGTATGGTTGGAACTCTTTGGGTAAGCTTGGCCAGTGTCCCCTCGATTACCCTAATCAAAACTTGATCTTCCCCTGCCATTGGTTGTACATACATCCTGGGATGCCCATCAGGGCGGATAGGCCCAACATATGCATTTTAAACATTAAATGGATTAAAAACTCTTATACATATGTATATATATTTATGATAAAAATTCAAAAAAATTTAAAAACTTAAAAAACCAAAATACCTGGCGCTCCCCATACTCCTCCAAGAGGGAGGACAAGATCATTGTCACCTCTAAAGTCTAAACTAGTGTATGGAAACTGCTCTAGTGATGGCAACTGCCACCCCCACCACAAGTAGAAATCATCGTCATACACACTCTGAACTGACCCACCGCCGCCCTAGTGAAGAAAAATCTCTCCCCACCTAGTCAGTCTAGGATGACGAGGAGAGAATGATGGAAGTAGTATCGCAGGGCTAATTGTGGGCACTCTCTCAAAAAAGAAGGCCACCAATACACTGGAATATCCAAAATTCTTCCGTCGGCCTTTCTTGCAGCCAAAGAGTTGTTTTTTCATTAGCAGGATTATTCTTGAGCACTAATCAAACACAGTTCCCTGTAGGCACTCTACAAAAATCCTCATTTGGTTCCAAGTAGCAAGATGAAGCGACGATGATCTTGCAACCCTCACTATAGTACTTACCAACACCTGTAGAGGGAAGTTACTAATATGTACAATAGGGATGCATGATCCCTTTTTCTGAGTATTGGGCGTACAGTAAGTGTTTATGTAACTTTGAACACTCATGGGGTCATCGCCCCTGCCAGTACGCTCAAGGTTGACAGGTGTTCCTTGTCTAGACAAACCTGTAATGAAGTATATGTCTTCCAGTGCCACCTCCAAGATTTCACCTTGAAGGCCAAAGGCCCCAAGGTCATGGTCCCAGTAGCCAATCAAAAACTCGAGAAAATGGACACTGGCCCACATAGGTAAAGTACAAAAGAAATTCAATAGCCCCCTTTGCTGCAACGCTTGCATAGTGGGGGTACTACGGAGTGCGGCTCGGTCCATATCTTCATGTTCCTGCTCCCTCTACTCCAACACCATGGTTAAAACTGCCCATTAAACCATTATCAAACATTAAACTTTATCAAAATAATTTGATTTTGGCCATAACATCTTTTTTCCTATGTTGCGCAGTACATGCGACTGTCTTTTAGACAAGTCATGTATGACACGCGGGTTGCCTTCGGGTAGGTTGCGTGTAAAATGCATGTACGTGACTATGTAAGTCGCCTACCTACGTGTACCGCGTGGCCTCCCTCGGGAAGGCTTAAACTTCAAAATTTTGCATAAAATTTAAAATTGAAGCGGTTGAAATGGAAGAGCAAGGAGAGCTAGCTTACCTGGCACTTGCGGATTCAAAAATCGTCCACTGGTTTGTCCACACCAAGCGATTGAAGTCATACGTAAAAATTGCCTATATTGGGTAAAAACATGAAATGGTATTTTTGGACTATATATAAGAAAAATTTCAAATTATGGGTTTTTAGCCTATAGTTTCAAAAATTGTATTATAAATTGAACTAATGCCATGCCATTGTTTCCTATTGCAATAGGTCTAAGGTCATTTAAAGTCGTTATTCACTCATATAGGGTAGGACTTTGGTCATTCATATGCATTTTTGCATCTATACCTAATCCGTTTTAACCCTAGGATCACTACTTTGACCACATACTATGGTGTTTAACCATTATTACCTTGTCTATACCTTTGTTCTTCCATGGATAGGGCCTTCCTTCCATGAGTACCGTAGTTTAGAACACATTGTTGTCTCTTGGTACTCATGCCGCATTTGTCATAGGTTTAGGGGAGCCTTCTTAGCTATTCTCACGCCAAATTGTAACACCCCGATTTTGACCCCGTTGCATTAAATGTACATGATATATATATATTGTAATGATCATGGTGTGGAGCTAAAGGCCAAGGCCCCACCATTGATTGGTTATGCTATGTTTCAGGTTGAAAATTTGTCACCGATGGTATATCGGGGCATGCGGCATACGTATTAAGTTTTGTTATCATGTAAATATACATATTTAATTAAATGAACCCGACCAGCTACGTTCGCGACAACTAAATTGAGAAGGGGCATGATTTTCACAAGGATAAGGGTGGGGGAAATGTCAAACCTTGGGCTATGAGAGAAATCCATGTGTCACCTCCCTTTGTCTTATCCAACTACCAATTTTAATGTTCAGCTGAGTAGTTGAGGTAGTTATTGCTGGGGGTGGAGTGTGGCAGGATTGTCAGTCCTTGTCCACACGCACACTCCACCAGCGGATTGAACCTCACGATGGGCAGAAGAATGACTACGCCCTTCATTCATTCTGTCCACTGCACATTATCTCCATGGTCTGTTCATTCCTCACGATTGTCTGTTCATCCACGCGCATAGGCAGAGCTGTTCATCCTCACGCAGGGATGCCATCCTTGCCTTGGCTGTTCATTCTCACGCACAGGAGCTTTCTTGGTTTTACCCACGCAGTTTTTCCTCTACGGATTTGCGGATGGTGTGGCTGTATACATTACTCACATGCCGATTTGTGGGTTCTACATTGTTTCTACTCACGCAGCAAGCTGGGAGCCGTTTGGTCATTGTCACCCATGGTTTTTCCTGTGGAGAGCCATTTTACATTCAGGAACTATGTGTAAGTTTACCTCACTGATTTGTGGCTCGTGCATGTGTGTTGCCCTCTGTATTTTGGGGTCTGGTGCAAGTTTCCCTCACGCACAGACTGTTTGGAGTCGTTTTCCCCATGTTGTGAGCGGTGCTCACTGATTACGTTTTGGGACTGTTGTTTTCCCCACGTTCACTGACACGTTTGGGACTGTATAATTCGCTTGGGAGTCGTTTTCCCCTGTTAAGCTATAATTGCTGATTGATTGCATGTGTGCAATGGTTGGTCTTCGAACTGTGTTGGGAGCAGGGATGGGGGCTTGGTTTGCTTGATAAACCTGGTGGTTGGAAACTACACAGATAGAGCTAGAGGGCTGGCTTTCTTCTCCACAACCCCTGAATAGCACTGGAAGGGAATGCAAGGCCTGAGGGACTGTGTAGCAGAGAAGGGACTGATTCCTTGTGTTGGGTGTGTGTGGGTGTCTTAGAAGTCAGGCTAGTTCTGGTGTAGGTGTTCCTAACTCTGTAATGAACCCACCAGCTTAGCATTTAGCTTTTCCCAGTTCCCTGATGGCCTGATAAACCTAACCATGTTGGCTTGGCTGTCTTGTTGATGGCCTGATAAACCCAACTGTGCTAGCTTGGATGTGTTTTGTGTATCCTTGGCTATGTGTAAGCCTGCTTATTCCCTTATTCCTTGAAGAATCATGCCTAGCTCGGGGGTGGCAGCGTTGCTGAGAGATTAAGGAGCACGTTGGCCTATGGTTGGGTGGAACGTTGCAGTGACGTAGCTGGTTGCGGAACGAGTTCTTCATAAGATAAGTGATCTTGTCCATTTTACTTCTGCAATCATATTTTCTGTTAATGAATGTGATGAACATGTTAAACGAATGCTTGTGTGAATGTCTGTTGCTTCCACTGTGTATGAGAAATAGTTGCATCTGTGCATGATAAATGTTCATGTGTGCATGATCTAGTTCCAAGCATTTGTTTCAGCATTTCAACATTTCATGAATTTTACATGTTCATGGGGCTAGTTTCCCGGATGGTTAACTCCATGGTCGCATCCTCTTCGCCAGTCGGAGGGTCGGGGACGCTACACAAATTAAGCCTCATTTTGGTCTCTTTTTACAAGCAATCCCCTTTATAAGGCTCCCCCCACCTTTATGGAGTTTCTTTAGGCCCAGGTCTAACTCCTCAAAATAGACTTAACTACCGAGTAAACTTGTCCATTTAGGTTCGTTAAGAATATGTGAATGGGAATCCACATTAGTGGTAGGTTATCACTTTTTTGGACCACGTGGAATAATACGAAAAATGAACACTCTCTTTTCTTCGGAATTGAGAAGAGTATTCTTAGTTATAGGTTTATCGTTTTTTCGGACCCGAGGGACTAAATTTACGGAAAAGGAGCACTTGGTATGAGCTTAGTTTTCTCTTTTTCCTGCTCTGGACCTAAACATGAAAAATATTCTGAGTGTACTTTATGCCTTTTTCATGCTTGTTAAACACTAAAGAACAAAGCATCGAGTTTACTGTTGTAAGCCCCATTTGTCATACTCAAATGTATCTTTCCAAGTGATCTTTCCTTCCTTCACACTTGTAAAACTCAAGCTATAAACTGCTTTTGAAGGGGTGTTAGGTAGGTGGTAATTTAACCTTTTTCGGACCTCCTTGACTAAGTACGAAAAAGGTGCTCCTTACTTCTTTGGAAGCTAAGAGAGTTCTTATGTGGCATGTTTTATACTTTTTCGGCCTCAAGAGACTAAATTGGACGAAAAAGCACCCCCCTATAGTCTTCTTCGGAGTTTTCAGACTCTCTAAACATGAAAACACCAACGAGCATGTACTAGTTTGGGCTCGTAAAATCCATGAATCAGTGACATTATCAACCATTATTCTCTCCCCTCTTCAAGCTTGTAAAAAATGAAGAGAGACTCGAGTTGACTTTCCTGGACTCATTAAAATTTAACAGGAAAGATAAGGAAGAATTTTTCTCTTTGGGTTATAAATAGTGGCAGCATGCCATCCTTGAACATAGCACTTTCTGAACTTTTTGATACTCATGTTTCAGTTTATCCTTCCAGCTCAGCTATCACTTCAAGTCTTTACTCCTCCACTTGTCCTTTATACATGGGGAATCTGCACATGTCTCCTACATGTCGGATAAGTATAGTTGTTCTATTTGTAAGTTAAAAGCTGCCTTGGGTTATCTCTATGTCATGCTCACTGTTCAAGGATTTATCCCTTCCTCTGATTATTAGCCTGATTCCATCATTATCTTATATGAGTAGTACTTGTGTCTACCTTCCAGTATCTAGTTCCTAGTCACTCTTGTGATCCGTTGGAGGATATGTTGCCTTCCTCATCACAGTATGGTTTCATCATTAGTACTTCATGAAGACAAAGACCTAAAGTTTTGACGATGGTATCTTAGGATTCACTACCATTATTGGTGAACTCATTTGCTTCAGTTGTCAGTTTCACCTATTGATTGACAATTTGTCGAGTCCTTTCCATGTTCAACTTTAGAACACCTATTCACATGGCCGGGATTGTACTAGTTCCTTTGGATTTCTATGAAGACCTTAGGTTCACATCTATAACCTAAGTTGCGCAAGACTATGTTATGATCAGTTACACAACTTCCAGATTTTGAAGACTAATCATTGTATATTGTGGCTTCGATCCACCTTTGTAATATACATGGTCTTGTACCCGTATCATATGATGTAATCAAATATTGTAAAGGAGATAGTGTTCCAATATATTGAACATGGCATCCTCAGATATGATTTTGTATATGACATTGATATGTATTTGTTTCAGGTACTTCCTCTACTGCCTTGGACATCTGAGTTCTCCAAGATAAATATTGTAATGTATTTCGGCCATCGCTTCCCTCTGACCTCACACATTAGGGGGCATTTGTTATCAGCCAAAATGGCACTTCTCCGTCCGAGTGCTGACATTCATTATGGACAATTAGGATTGAAGTGGCCAAAAAACCATAGATGTGCATGACCATTGATGCATGATCTCCAGAACAACTTGATATATTTGTATTCCGAGTCTAGGGTTGCACACATGACTATGTGCATTGCAACTTGCGTGTCACACGCGACTATGTGCATTGCAACCCATGTGTACATTGAACACATGAGTTCTCTTTGAGAAACATGCGTGTCATACGTGCCTTTCTTATACAAACACTCACGTGTACCTTAATTCGACCTTAAAAAATATAAATCGTGATTAGATGAGATTAGTTGGGCCTTAATCCATAACTATTCCAACTGTCTCAACCATCCTAACCTTCGAAACCTCTCTATTTCCCCATGTATAAATAGAGGCATTGGGATGGGGATAATCAATCAATTCTAGAAGAGAAAAATTATGTTGTTGGTATACCTTCAGAGTCTTGGAGCAGTAGAACTCATAGTCCTCGGTTGCAGAGGAGTCCTTGTGTCAGAAGCTGGGTTGTATTCTCACCTATTCACTGTTTGTTAATAAAGATAATTCTTCTCCCAATGTTTGTATTGTGCTTTTCTCATGTATATGGATTAATGAATGATGTTATTTATATTATTAATATGTGTTTCATCTAACTTCTAATATATATATGTATGAGATATTGCTTGAAGAATTGGCTCTTTGCAGGTGAAGAGAAGCATCCCTAGAAGCTTTGGAGAAGATTGAAGCAAGAGAATACTGAGCTTGGATCATTTGTCATAAACCGGGTAAGCCAAACTCTCTTCCTATTTTCATTTCATTTTATGTAAAAGATGATTGTCTGCAAGTCTATTAGTGAGTTGGTAACCCCAGACCCTAGGTTACAAGGGTGTATTGTCCTATACAACACCTACTGCTACTATCTCAAGGAATCACCCAATGGAGTTAGTAGAATTGACAAGGGTATCTTAATTTAAAGGGATACTACCGGTTTAGATAGATTAATATTTACTTTTAATACACTATGCTTGTGATGTCATCAATGATATTCATAACAATTTTTTTTACTGTTATGATGGGTAACTCTCTTGGAACTTGGTGGTTACGCTAATGTGGTTCAAAGGTGCTCTGATCCAATGTACCATGATCTCTTTTTGAGTGTTTAGCATTATACAAGCACATAAATAATTCACTCAACAAACATTCTATATAAAAATTGTATAACCAAATTCTAGTGATAATAACTAGAAAGAGTCGAAATCTAATAACTCTTTAAGAAGACTTCTATATATTGTCCATAATTTTTGTTTATGTTTGATTTTTAAAATATTGTTGTATAAGTTTTGGAGTGTTGTAATCAAGTGGTATTTGATCTCTCTACTATCAATTGAGTAATTGCATTTTGTAAATTTTAGTCAATCGTTTCATTACGCTCCCATTGATCGAATGGTTTAAAATGACAGGGTAATGAAAATAAAACAAGATAGAATATAAACGAAAAATAATATATGTCCATCTACAAATATTTAATACTATATTTATCTGAAGGTAATCATATGCCAAATCAGCCCTAATTTACAATATCAGTAGCTAAAATACATTATGAAGACATTTTAATATCAAAACTATATTTATGACAAATTTTTTCAACCTAAAGCACATTACTGAATACGACCTCAATGAGTGGGAGAAGAATCAACAAAATGTAAAATAAATAACAGTGGCAAAAGATCATAACTGTTGCACAACATGGTTTCAAGTACACAATTTCAGCAAAATTTCCCACAATTAGCCAAAATTAAGTTGAATTTTCCAGGGTTTGGTACTGCAACATGGAGCAAAATCATCGAAACTGCAAACCAAAATCTCTATACAACAATTTTAGTAAAGGCTAGATTTTGTGTCAAAGGCACTTTTTCCCTATTTTAAATGTTATTTGGGAATTCGAAAGTTTGTGTCGATAATTATTGATTTCTCTATATTGGACTAATTCGGTCAATAAATAAATGGAATCGGTTCAACGGAGGCACATGAGAGTAGTGACGTCTCCTTTCACAGGAAGACAAATTAATGGAATATTATATTTCCTGGAAAAGTAAAACTATAATGGAATACATGATCATCATCCTATCCTCTTCCAAGCTTTGAACAAGACCTGGATTACCCCGATGCATTAGAATGGGGAAAATCAGATCCCGTTTCAGTCGAGGAAGAAAAATCACCTGTCGAGGCAAAACTTCTTGAATGGATGGAGCCTATGTTGTTGTTTATATCGACCATTCCTTGATGTGCATGGCCATGTAGCGTGGCGATAGATACTTAAATGTGTTTCCATGCTTTCCAGGAAAGGATACATTGATTACTATTGACTGCAGTGACCGATTTTCAGGTTATCATTTCATCGGCTGCAACCATTGATTGCCAGATTGTCAGATGGAAGGTTGTTAGTTTCATCGTCTTGACTATCATGTTGTCAGATGTCATATGACAGGATAAGAAGAAAAAGGTGTTTCGACAATAATATGGTGCATTGAAAAAAGTTAGGAAAATCTATTTATATTAATGCAAAATCATAGCATAAAAACCAAACTTGTGGTGGCACAACTGCCAAAACCCGTTCGATTACATGATTCCCTGCATGGTAGGGAATACCGCTACATCCTGGGACTATGTGGTCATCTTCGAATTTGCATACAATGTTAGGATCGAGGTATGGTGAGGGTTATGTAGTAAAGTGAGGGTTCTGCATGCCCTGCATACCCTTCTTGGTGCCATGATCACACCATGCGACTGCATGGTTATAAATTGGACTACTCGAAATTAAGGAACCTACATCCAATGCCCCTGAAAGTGGTCCGATCACTTGCATGCATGCTGCTACACATGTTGAGCTACCACCTAAGGTTAATTCCTCTCTATCATCTTCATATATTATTTGAGTTTTTCGATAAAATGCCAATTCGCCATGAGAAGGACAAGGAAGTCAATTCCCATGTTCTACTCCATTGCAAGTATGTAGGTTTTGAACCAAATTTTTTTTTTATTATGCATTTTATTTATAGTATTTATTCTAGCATTTGGTCCTTCTTTGGTGAGCTTGTTGATTTGTTTGGGAGATTCAGACTGCTCAACGAGGAAGAATTTAGAGTGCTTCAGGTTGTGACTTGCAATGAATTTTAGCGAGAAGTTATCTTTTGTCAAAATATCGATTGCATGTAAGAAAATAGATCGAACATTTACATTCGACAAGGTAATCCCCTAGATGTTTTGTCAAGATTGATGGTAACAATGAGTCTGGCTTTTTTTTCCCAAAGAAAAAAATATTGTATTTATATTAATTCCAAATAAGAGTCTTTACATAGTTTATATTCTTTGCATACCGATGTTAATAGCCGGAAAAAAAATCAGAAAATGTCTCCAAAAAAATTCAGACCGTAGTCCTGAATCAGTTAACTGTTCTGGAAGTATGTCAAGGATATAACTCCCCTTAAGCTTAAAAAAGAGCTGAGACCGTGACAAAAAATTGCTTGAGATGTTGTATTGTAACTGGCGGGTAGATTGCAAAAAATAGAAGAAAACATAATGTTCAAGTGATAGTTGTTGCAGGAAGTGCTTCTATGAACGGTCTGTGAAAAAACTCATACACTTATTCTTCCCTACTTTCAAAAAATTTCCAAGTACCATGTTCCATCGTCACCCTTTCTTTAGAGAGGCGGTCTGCAACTGAGTTCCTTTCCTTGTAAACATGGCAGCATGAAATGAAATCAAATTTTGTCTAGAGTTTGTTTACCTCCTCATAAAGTGAAGTGAGAATAAGATTTCTACAATGTGGAACTTTGTTCACCCAATTGATAATTATAAGTGAATCTCCAAAAATATGAAGTTTTCTGCAGCCTTTTTCTAGGGCAAAGTGGAGAAGGAGTTTCAAATCCATGAGCTCTGCGTAGTTGTTTGTGCTTGATCCAAGACCCATTTGGATTTGAAAGTGATGGTTTTGGTTTAGGAAAAGAGTGGCACCACCCCCACATGTATGGTTTTGTGAGGGTCCATAAAAAAAAATCCCAAGGCATTGAAAGGCCGATCTGTTCCTCCGTGACTACTATTACTGTTGGAGTACCCTTTGTTTGAGGATAGTAAGAGAGGATATGAAGCCCTTGTTTTGCTATTGCTTCTGGTGAAGATTATTTGTCCTGGAAAATTGCCTTGTTTCGTGCTATCCAGATGCCCGATGAGTGAACTAGGGGGAGATATTTTAGGTGAGCTAACTGAGGAGACGTGGACCAAGTTTTCCATGCATATTCGAGAGATGGACCAACCCAACTGAATATTTGGTCAAACATGGATTGCGAGTGTAGCCATACCTAGGATGTAAAGGTGAAATGGAGGAATAGATGATTGACATATCCTCATTATTGTTGCAGAGGGTACACCAACCTAGTCCTTCCAAATATATTTTCTTCATTCTGTCCCAAGTTCGAGTTTTGTTGTCAAGGGTGCACCACATGAGCACTTTTTCCTTAAGAGGGAATTTAAGTTTCCAAATTCCTGGTTTCCACAATTTCGGTTCAGTTTGGAAGGTGGTGAGACAAAGCTATTGGTACCCAGTTTTTAGGGTGTAGCTTCCATGAGCTGCATGTTTCCAAACCGATCCATCTTCTCTATATGTGAATATGATGTGGGAATGGTGAAGGGATGAAATGAACCTATTCTAGATTTGAGTCCATTGGGCAGGGATCTCAAGTTCCCTACAACCTATCCACCATTGTTGCCATAAGTTTGTAAAACAATGAGTCTGGCTTTATCCCTTTGGTAGTTGCATTTTAATCTTATCACGAATTTAATGTTAAATTTTGACATTTTAATCTTAATGTGAATTTATTTCACAGTTCCCCTAACTTTGAAAGTAGAAACATTGCAAGGGTTTCACGTAGAAGAGGTTGTCTTATGAATTGCAACTATGATATCCGTTAACATATTCAACAATGGTGAAGAATTACATTGTTTTCTAATGAATTAATCTAGTATCATCTTTAATAATATGCAAAGAGATACTTATTGATAAAGAAGTGTACAATTTATGTTTCTGCAATATATTGTGAAGTTAAAATTTAATGGTTTAATGCCTATATCAAGATAAATAAATATGATAATGGACATCATATTTAATTAGGTGTCGGATTTCAATCGAACAAGTAGTACATATATTGATGGATTGTTTCACCTAACACACCCACCAATACCCAGATAAATAGCAAGTTTCATATAACATATATGGATGGAGGGATACTGGAATATATCTAGATATCAGTTTTTGGTAGCTGTTAAGGAAGTATTTCTTTCTAGCTGTTGAACAAGTTCATTAGCCAACATTCCTCAGTTTTAGCCCCACCAGTGCAAGTCTAGCTAGTTCAAGTTCAAGTTGCAATTAAAGATTAAGGGCCTATTGCTTGCTTGTTTTAAAACATGTATGCTACCTAAACATTATCTAGAGATGACACTACCACTTGCATTAAGATGTTCATGGCTGCACCCTTACACACCAGAGCCTCATATCTTGGGAAGATAGTTATGGGACATATTTAATTTGTATTGTGCATTAACATTTATTTATCAATTGCACACGGAGGATAAAGCTGATTTAATTAGCCCAGGAAATTAGTGTTATATATTTATAACCGATATTATCCAGGCTAATTTGTAATAATAAACCTAATCATGATGAATTTTATACTTAATTCATCATCATAATTTCATTTAGATATAGGGTTTTTAAAATATATTCGATTGTGTAGTAAGGATTGTGTAAAGTACCATCACCTATCACATCCTTTATTACATGTACATCTGGAGTTATACCGAAGATTATATATCAATGTCCTGGATCATAAACTGTACATTCACATCTTATCAGCATAGTACATGGCGTGAGTTGTCTGATCAAGCTGATTAATTAGCAAAAAAATTAGGGTTTCATATATTCCGAACTCTTTTGATTTTTCTTCAGCATTTATTAGTATTCCTACAATGAACATTGAAGTAATTAACATTGGAAGTGGAAGCAATTTCATAGAAGAAATCCATTAGGAATCATAGCACTTGAATTGTAGGAATTTCCAAATAACCCTAAACAGAACATGAGGTTACATTTAAGCTGGCCATAACAATTTCAACCATTGATGTGGTTAAGAAGATAACCACATACAACTTGGTACTGAAATAAGAATTAAACAGTTACATGTATTAGTGTATATCGTAATTGGTTACCAACGAAATTAGTGTGTAAGAAATAATTGTTATCATTTATTAATATTTATAGTAATAATTTATTTAAGTAAACATTATGAACATTAAAAATAATTTTGTAATTGTTGAACTATAATGAGATAGTAATTTTGACATGCGATACCAATATCATCCGTTGTCCAATTAAAAAAAAAAACTAGAAAAACTAAAAGTATCATGAAAATGGCATATGTCTTGTTTGGTCGTGTCCCGTCCTACCTGCTTTGTTGTATGTCTTTATATAAGAAAAGTTATTCCATGTATTTAGGGTTGTAAGGTTGAATTTACATGTGTATTTAAGTTTGAATTAGCTTTCAATTGACTGAATTATCTTTTAGTTTGAATTAATCACCACTTACAGATTCAGAGATGGAAATACTAGATGCAACAAACCCACGCATCCAACAGAAGGGAGAAGGGGGAAGTAGGTGCACTAAGAAAGAAAGGAGTAAATATCTCTATGAGAATGATTACGGTAATATGGAGTTAGTAATAGTAGCTAACCTATATAACTAGCATGGTTGCTATGTTCATAGTCAAATATTGAATCAAAGAAGTGATAAGAAATAATAATTACATAGAAACATGATAGGAGTAATACGATCTACATAGTTATAGTACAACATATGATGGTAATAGAACTACTTATCTATACTTGTTACATATGATAACATATATTGATATAACCTATTGATACATAGCATACTATTCCTTATTCTTTTATTGTAATAGAATCATTGATCCATAGGTATACCCTACTAGGTAAATAGAACTAATACCACAACTTAATGTGATACAACATGTATTGATTATGAATATTCAAAGGAAAACACATTATATACTATGAACTACTTATATATAAAACATACTTTTATATACAACATTGTCCCTGTATAAGAATATGATAGACTCTGCAAGATATATGGAGCTAAAGGATAGAAAATTAGACTTACTACGATACAACCATGTTACTAGTAACATAATAGAGAACACCATCATGTCTAATCATCCTCAATAAATATCAAAGGGTGATGATAACAACAGGCTCTTAGTAAGTATTATAGTGTAACAAACTTAAATAATAACAACAAACAATAATAATAAACAACAACATATAATAATAATAATAATAATAATGTCTTTCCAAAAAGACATGACTATTAATGAAAGGGTATTCCACCAAAATATAAATAACATACCCTTGTCGTTTCATAATAAGCGGGTTTGGGTTTATTCTCCAACAACAAACAAAAAAATGAGATTTGAACCTCAGTGGGGAAGGTAACACTTATTCCTCCCAACCACCCAATCTACACCATTTTACAAAAATTAAGGGGAAAAAATCTAAAAGTGCATTACAATTTCTACTAAGAAGCAAGTGAGATTTGAACTTAGGTGGGGAAGGTAACAATCATTCCTCCTAACCACCCAATCTAGAAGAAGTCTTTAGGGGAAGAAAACTAATTATTTCAACCTTCAAATTTTATTATTATTATTATAATAATTACTTAATAATTGTATTAAGTACAATTATTAAATTACAAGAGTAAAGAAAAACAAGAAAAAATCGAAGAAGACAAGAAATCAGTCAAAAGGAAAATCAACTATTGTCAAAGAACACCAGAAGTTAGGAATTATGGTGAATTCTAAATCAGAATTGCAGTCCCAACTACAAGTAGCATTGGACAAAGTATTTGACATGACAAAGCTGGATATTTCTAAGGGATTAATAGAGCAGGAGAATCATTATCTGAAAATCCGTATTGAGAGATTATCTACTCAAATTGAGGAATTAATGAGTAAAAAATATACCAATCAAAATCTACAAAACCAAAAAATCATGAAAGATATAGTTGAGAATAAACAAGAAATAAACCAATTAAACAAAATCATCATGGACAAAGATAACAAAATTACACAAATTCAGATAAAAGTAAGATGCAAAAAAGCAAAGAATTGCTGCCTTCAGCAACAGATTGAGGAACTCCAATAGAAAGCGGACGACTCAAAAAAGTGCACAAGTTGGAAATTATGAAAGTAAATAACACATTAACAAGTAATACGAAAGAAATATATAGATTACGAAATAATAATAAAATATTAGTTACGGAGATCAAGAAGTTAAAGAGTACCAAGAAGGCAGACAACTCGAATGAAGACATCGAAGGAAAATTCCTAGAAAAACAAGAAGAAAGTCAATTCCTTCTAAATCTTAATAAAGAGCTAGAGATACAAACTGAGAAGTTAAAAGAGGACAAAAAGTCACAAGACGAAAGGTTTGAGAAGATTCATAGTAAAAATAATCTACTGGGGAACAAAATAGCGCAAATCCAGAATCTACGAAAAACAAAGCCAAGTTGAGGAATTGAAGTCAGTCATCATCACAGATAAAAAATAAGTGAATACGTCAAAAGAACAAACAACAAGAAATCCTTATCGACACCCCAATTATAAACGTTATTTTGACCAACTATAGGGTCAAAATGAACACACACAGAGGAGAGATAATGTCAGGTGAGTAAGAATAACAAATCAAAATACAAAACAACAAACAAGAAGACCTACCCCACAAAGTGTTCAAATATCTTCAATAAAAATAGATTTGGGATGGATTTATCCATCAACATATTGGAAGTTATGCTCTACACTTAGAAGTTCGTATCGACATGTTTCGTCAGCTATGACGTCACAAGGAATGATGTGACCACATTATAAGGCTTTGAGGACAAAGCCTTTCTAAGAGAGGCAATGTAACAAACTTAAATAATAACAACAAACAATAATAAAATAATAATAATACTAAACATCAACACACACACACACACATAATAAATAATAATAATTGATAATGTCTTTCTGAAAAGGCATGACTATTAATGAAAGGGTATTTCACCAAAATATAAATAACGTGCCCTCAATTGTAATTCATATGTTAGCTATTATCAATATTTATTATTACTTACCAACATGTGGGATTCATATTACTTGTGGGAATTTTAGAGAAGTTACGAGCGTTAAAGAAGATTTTACCGCTTCACATAGTTACTAAATACTTCTTATTTACACTTATCACATGTCCATTAATGAGTCATAACACATAGTGTTCTATTTACAAGAAAGAGGTAAACCCGTTTGATCAAATCCAACATGTAGAACTAAATACAAAAAAATTCAAAGGTATTAAGGTACGTGATTGTAATATCGGAGAGATAGACTTACTAATAAATTCAAAGGTAAGGTAAGTGAATGTTATAACACAAAACTAGTCTAGTTCAACGTGAAGAACATACACAAGCTGAAATATAATCTTGGTGAATTTCATGGACTGCCAAATCTACTAGTTCAGTGGTTACTGTCCAACGGATTTTTCCTATGACAAATTTAGTTTATTAGCTGATTTTAATAATTCTTATATATTTAAAAAAAATTATAAAAAATACAATTATTTGTGAAGAAAATGTGAAAAGGAGTTATAAGAATGTCAACATACATAGTGTTTATTTGGCACTGTTAACTGTAGTAGCATTTCTTCAGCCATTATTGTAGTCGAGATTTGTCAGTTCTAGTATTGAATTTGTTTAAATGCAGCTGAAGTAGTGGATGAATGCCGAAGATCATCAAGCTCGCCTTTAAATGATGTCACATGATTTTGATCATCAAGCTTGCCTTTGGATGTTGTCACATGATTTCTAGAAAACATATGGTAAGGATAGAAGCTGGGGTGCCCACATACAGCTTCCTTGGAGCCATTCTTGAGCCATATGTTTGTAATGTCCCTAAAAATCATAAAATAATATTTTTTTTCTTAGGCTAATAAAGTACTGAACTTCAAGGAAATATGTGAAAATATAGCCATATCCAGTGATTTGTTTGAAATGAGGAGGAAACTGCATTGGTGCTTCTTAAGGCTCGATGTTTCAATCTCTCTCTGAGATCATCATCAGGAGTGCCCACTAAACAAAAACATAATCAAGAGGCCAATGATCTGCTTATATATGGTTAGGTTATTGGTTTTATGTGAGTGTGAGGTTATTATCAAGCTGGTCGGTTAGGTTGGGATACGAATTATTCAAAGTATTCTATTTCTATTAAGATTAATGGAGTTAGGGTTTAGTAATTTAAAAATTCAAAGTATTTTTATAATTAAGATTGATCAAATTAAAATATTTAATTAAGGTTAATCCCTCAATTCGCCTTGATCAAGCATAGACTACGAAACTCTAGGAACAAATCAATGTTCAAATCGATGAGCCTAACACTGGTAAAAAATGAACTTCGAAGAACTCGCTCAGAAATCCAAAAACTCTCAGAAGAAGCCTTCTACCTACACATGAAAATCACAAACACCATCACGCCACTTCTTTGGGATACTATAGACACAACCATTAGCCAAAAATGCATCAAAAATAAGGAGGAGGAAGTCACAGAACAAGAGAAAAAGCTCAGTTCTCTAAGCAGCCAGAAGAATGATGAAAACTTGGTCGATAAAATATAGAAAACCAACGCTATTAACCTATCAAAACTACCATTAGATGAATATTCATAAAGAGTTTTAGAATATGGTCTCAATTTCACCATTACATCGAACAAAATACCCGTCAAAGACCTTATTTGCAACATAGAAAGCGTTGTCAATGGAATCCCTAAAAATGTAGCAGAGTAGATACACCAGGAATGTGTTGTCATCATACGCTAGGATAGACCACCGAAACCTAACATCTCAATAGCTGAGAGGAACACTCTGCAGAACCTTAGGGGAAATAAAGAAATCAAGATAGTAAAGGCGACTAAGGGTAATGCAACAATCATATTAGATTCAGAATATTACGTAAGAAAAATGAATGATCACTTAGCTTGTGGGAGCTATAAAAAACTAAATAAGAACCCATGAAAAACCATTTGTAGAACTATCACCAATGCTATAAAAGAGTCTAACCTTGACGAAGAGATCAAAAAGAAAATTTATCCCAAAGACATCCTGGTCCCTCGGATCTATGGGATTCTGAAGATACATAAACTTAGGATCCTCACTAAGGCCAATTGTTAACACCATTGGAATACTGACGTACAAATTAGCTAAATATCTAGCAAACTTACTCAAACCCTTAGTAGGGAAAACTAAATCCTTTGTTAAATATTCAACGACTTGGGTGGAAGAGATTTCCATAGAAAAACTCAACGAGGAAGACAAACTTGTGAGCTTTGATGTTGTATCCTTGTATACAAAAATACCCATAGATGAAGCCATTGATACCATAAAAGAACTTACCAACAATGAGATGAAAAAAAATTGTTGAGGTGTGCTTGCGATCCACTTACTTCACCTTCCAAAAAGAATTCTATGAGCAAGTATAAGGAGTTGCAATGAGATCACCCATCTCACCCATTGTGGCTAATATTTACATGGAGAAATTCAAAAGACAAGCCATAGAATCCTTCCCCTTGAAACCAAAATTATGGAAACGTTATGTTGATGATACAGATGTGGTATGGCCCCACGGGGAAGATAACCTTGTAAAATTTCTAGAACATTTGAACAAACAAAATAATAGTATCGGTTCACCATGGAAATGGAAACAAACAAAAATTTTCCCTTTCTAGATGTGTTAATATCAAAGAAGGAAGATGGCTCTATAGCACACCAAGTATTCTGGAAAAAGACACACACATAAAGATAACTTCATGCCAACTCACATCACTTCCCCCCTCAAAAGTTTGTATCATCACCACCTTAGCTACAAGAGCATATAGAATTTTAGATATTGACCACATTGATCAAGAATTGGAGCACATACACCAAGTTTTTAGAATGAATGGATATGACAGTAAACAAATAAAGAAAATAATATCTAAAATTAAGAGGAAAAAAGAATCTTCCTTCAATATATAAAAGGAACCACAGATAGATTGTCCAAAACCCTAAGAAAGAGAGGGTTTAGGGTTTTATTTACCCCTCCTAATTCTATTAGGAAGATGGTAGAATCTCTTAAGGACCCCATAGAACCCAAATACTTTAAAGGCGTCTACTCAATCCCATGTTCTTGTAGTAAACTCTACATCGATGAAATAGGAAGATCCATAGTAACTAGACTTAAAGAACATGAAGCCAACCTTAGGCATGATAGACACAAGAAGTCCACCCTAGCTGAACACACTCACCTTACCCAACACCACATTTGTCTTGAAAATGCTAAGGTCATTGCAAGGGAATATACAACCTAACTAAACAAAAAATAAGAGAGAATATAGAAATCAACATGACTAATGATTGCTTAAAAAGAGATGATGGAACAAACTTAGTGACACATGGCTTCCCCTTCTACACTCACTCAAAAAACACTCCTTGTAGAACCCCTAAGGCCGAAAGAGGATGTCTCCCCCCACTTTGTTCATTGCCCTAGTCCACCCTTAACCTTAGAGTGCTCTCCTCTATTATCAATGAAACCTCAAAAGTTTAAAAACCTTTCAATCTTAATTCAACTGTACTTTCCTTAAATAGAATACTTTTAATTTATAATTTTATAAACCTTAAGTCAAAACACTTTTTTTATAAATTAAATTACAAATTCTATTAATCTTTATAACATTATTTTTAATAATAAAAATAAATGTATTTTCAATTTTTATTAATCTTAATTAAATATTTTAATTTGATCAATTTTAATTATAAAAGATACTTTGAATTTTTAAATTACTAAACCCTAACTCCATTAATCTTAACAGAAATAGAATACTTTGAATAATTTGTATCCCAACCTAACCAACCAGCTTGATAATAACCTTACACTCACATAAAAAGAATAACCTAACCATACATAAGTGGATCATTGGCATCTTGATTATGTTTTTGTTTAGTGGGCACTCTTGATGATGATCTCAGAGAGAGATCGAAACTTCGAGCCTTAAAAAGCACCAATACAGTTTCCTCCTCAATTTCAAGGAAATCTTTAAATATTATGCTGAATAAAAAATTGGTTATAAATCTGAACCTAAGTTTCAGTGGCTGCTTTCCTTATATGTGTTTTCTGTTTGATGATGATGTTTTGCATGATGCTATTATGTTACTTTGGCATGTTTGTAAGTTTACCTTTCATGTCTAATAGTTGCGGACATTTGTCGACACTTTACTTTGTTTTACATTTTACTTTCGTTTACGTGTCCTTAAATTCGTTTATGTTTTTATTTATAAAGAGGTTGACATACCTTTGCATGTCAAGGGGTGGAGTGGATGGGTTCTATCCCTTAGGGTTCCACTCGAAAAGGTAAGGATTCTATTGCTACGAGGTTTACTTAGTTCTTTATGAATTAAGGCATGCATTTATTTTCTTGTGTAGGTGGTTTCATCGGTGAACTCAGTCTTATGATCGTGACAACAATTACGTCCTACAACTACCACACGCTATACCTACACTACACTATTCCTGTGCATAAATGTTTTGAAAAAGGACCAAAGCCCTAATCCTAAACTACACCTTAATCCTATGGCAAGAAGGGGTTATGAATTACATGTATGCATTTGTAACTATTTGCTAAGGTTTTAAAACCTTAGATGTAATATTCTATAAGCTTGAACTTTATGGTATGAAGGGTTTATGTTTATGGCATGAACATATGCCATCGAATCTATGGATCAACTATGCAATAATGTGATGATAGGGGGTTTAAGACTTAAGGCGATGGGTTTGGTAATGATGGTAGAGACAAAGTGATTCCAAACTATAGCAGTGTGGGTTTTGATCTACATGCTAGTGGTGGATAGGGTGGCGAATTAAATGAGCCTTGGGAAGCACATGCATAATGCCTCAAGCACTATGGTAGGGTTTGGTGTCGTTCATTTGGTTTTAGTTGTGATGGAGGTGGTGGTTTCATGCTCCTAGTGAGCTGTGTAACCAACATACTTCTACGCTCATCGACATGTATGCGTTCAAAACTGGTATGTACATTTCTTTTGTTGTTTGGTTTACTGTTTGCAAATGCATACTTTTGATAGCATCGTGTTTACACAATGCAGGTGACAAAGCATAGTTACGCCGCGTGGCTTTGGGGCAGTGATGTAGGTTTCTTACGCAACCAAAATTTGGGTAATCCCCAAATTTGGCAATGGACTTTACACTGTTGTGTGGTTTTAGAAGAGGGCTTGGGTGTGGGGAAATGCATCATTGAGTCATTTTGCTTTTTAGGGTTTTGATATTGCTTGGCATTTGTATATGCAACTGTGTAGCCTTTCATGGCTCTACCAAATGTAATTTTCGATATTGACTGACTGTTAAAAGCTCGATTCAGGTCTATGTATAAAGTTATCATTTGCAACGACATGTATTTGGTTTTATTTGACTTAATAGGGAAATCTCTCTTTAGGTAAATGACTTTGTGGTTCTTTTTATGATGCATTTCATTTGATTTTACATATTCGACGATTCATTTGTGTACAGCACGCATAGGGTGACTGCGTTTGGTTTTAATTAAATAATGTGGATGCATTGGTTTATTAATAATATGGCTGGGTTTGTTTTGGCAGCCATAACCATGAATCTTGGATTGTAGCATTGATACATAGCCTGGGTTTATTATTTAAATGTATTTTAGGTTTTGGATTGTGACTGCATATATGAAGGTATAGGGAAATGAGCATAGCTCTGTTTCGTCGTTGTTATACAATCCTTCTTTAATAAAATCTTGCGTGCATCCTATAAGGCGCAACCCTTGGGGAATGATATAGTTCATAGTGTTTTGATTTGTTGGTTGAGGCCTACATGATTCGATCCTGATTTGATAATTAAAGGGACTCATGGTTTGAGGGTTTGTAAATCCCATGATTCGTTGACATGATTCTTATGTAATGGTTAATGATTTTCCAGTAACACGAAGTGTTGGGAATAACTCTGGTTTTTATATTTTATTAAAACTGTAATGGTTTGTTTCATTTCATTGACAACGTTTTGTAATTTAAGAAATGAAAATAAAGGTTCGCAGCCAATCCTTTACAGGATTCGATGGCTGGGATGGGTGCGATAAAGCTTGGGTGCGTAGTTTATGTTTTATTGGTATTAGTTGTAAATCTTGATAGTTGCATTATTATGTTTAATGGTTACAACGTTTTAGAAAGGTTTTGTTTTGGATTTAAGTAATGATGTATATGATTAATTATGTGATGGGAAAATAAAAGTGTTTTGTTGGCAATATGAAATTTGCCAGTATTCTCGATTTGGTTTGAGGTTTAAGAATGTGATCTCTGGTTCATTTGTTTTCTTAAATTTGTAGTTATTAGTTGTTTTAAATGTTTTGGACATAGTTAATATAATGTTTAGTTTTTAAGGAATAAAATGAGTTTGGTTAATTTGATGCTTACCTGTTTAAAATTATAAATATCTGGTATCTTTAGTCTATCTAGAAACTAGGGCTTTAATATCTAAGTTAGACTATTTGACATTTAAACTTTCTAGAACTGTTTAAAATGATAACTAAGATGAATTTAAACTGTAAACATGTATCTAGGAAATAAAGGCTAAATTTAAGTTTAAGCAAACAAATTAACCTGCAATATAAAATTTAACCCTTGAGAGTATGTAGAAGTAATTCGGATAGAGTTTCATTAATTTAAACAAATGGAAATCTAGCTAATGCATGCATTCAATATGCAAATTTCCAAATCAAGATTATAAACACTACTTAGTAAAATATGTAAGAACTAGAGAAGGTAAAAACCTCATACCTGCAACTTGTAGTTTATTAATGGCTAGAAACCCTACACACTTAAACACACAGAATTAATAAAAATTATCTAGTTCTGACCTCATATCTGTCAACCGAATAACTTGGAAATTGCCACATTCCTCTCAACCATGACTCGAAACCGTTCTTGGTTCTAATCCGGATCACCCCGAGTTGGTTCCAACATGCAAGTAGTCTAGAGCTCCTAAATGTAAGGATTCTCCTATCTAGAATATCAGGTTTTGAACCGGATTGCTTTGCTTTTGGAAATGATCTCCAAAATTATTAGTAATAATGATCCATTCAAAATAGAATGGAATGCCCAAGGCTTTCCTTGGCTTGGGTCTTTATAGACAATCTTTAGGGAAAACAGTAGTTAAACTTCTGTTAGATCAAGAATCGATTAACTTCTTGAAACTAATCTTTAATTGATTTATGTGAAGTTAATAATTTCTTATAATTAACTTAGGAAATCTTTTACTAGTTCCTAATTTGACTCTTTTAGGATTAAATATTTATTTAATTATTTTAGTAAATAATCATACTTAGATTCTTTATTCATTACTTTATAGTTATTATTATTTCTTTATATTTAATATATGTACTTACCCTTTTCTTCATAATATTTAAACTATATATATATTTATTATTGTTAATATTTATCTAGTCATCATATAACATGATCCCATTTACATGGTGCTTTCATTAGCTTATAATCATTTCTTTTATCAATGCCTTCAGGCAGGGTTGGTCCAATAAGTTAGGAAGCTCTAAAACTCCTTGCATGTTGGATTACCTCGTATATTGTGGTAGTTATTCAGTACTTGATGAGAAGTAGAAATTCAAAATTTCATTTAATCAACTTAAAAATAAGTAAGATTAGGTCGATGCTTTTTAGAGTCGTTTTCACTCAACATAATAATTTTTTAGTAACTCCTAGCGTTATTCAGAGCCCACACTCAACGTTAAAAACTGGGAGTTACACTTAGTGCAATTCCAGAGCCTCTCACTCAACACTAATGCTAGGATGTACTTGTATAATACACCTAGGGATACAATTGCCAAATATTCGATGTTTGAGAGCTTATGCTTAACATTAATTTGTAATGTTCCAGGGCTTATTCCCAACACTTACAATTCTTATTATTCATGGGCTCCAAAGCTTATGCTCAACACAAACATCTCATAACTCATGATGTGTTCCAGAGCTGACGCTCAACACAAATTTAATCACTCATGTATTCCAGATCTTGCACTCAACACAAAATATAATCACTCACATGCTCTAGAGCTTGCGCTCAACAAAAATATCATCACTTATGTGTTATAGAGATTGCGCTCAACACAAAATATCATCACTCATGTGCTTCAGGGTCCACGCCCAACACATTATAACACTCAATCATGCATTCATTCTTCTACACATTTTATAACAACAATAATCTTAGTATATGCATTCTAAGGTAAATCACATAATATATCTAGTACATCGTACTGCGACCATAAAATTTTCCAATAGGTTCCATGCCCAACATATACAATCACATACGTGCTAAATAAACATATGCATTTGGATTACGCCCAATATATCTAACAAATCATCATACTCATGTGTAGTGGGGTCTTATGCCCAATATACAAAACATAAACATCAAAGCAACATCATATGCAATGGGACTTATGCCCATTAGTTTTAGGTCAAAATTCAGGATATTACATCCCTCCCCGCTTAGAACAATACCATCCTTGGTGTTCTACGGACTAGGAATGAAGTCATGAAATAAGGTGGGGTAAGCCTCTATCATGGTGGCTTCATCCTCCCAAGTAGCCTCATCGGATTCAAAGTGCTTCCATTGCACTTTCGAATGGACTATGGTGCGCCTCTTGAGTTGTACTTTTCTCTTGTCCAGAATATGAAGGGGTTCAGGTACAAACTCCCCTTCAGGTTCCACTTGTAACAAGGACCAATCAATAACATGTTTAGTATCATATACATATTTTTTTAATAAATATGCATGGAAAAAATTATGAACCTTTATGTGAGTAGGTAAGGCTAATTCATAATCCACTGGACCTATCTTAGTCAGTATCTCAAAGGGTCCACAAAATATTGGTGCCAACTTTCTGCACCTTCCCAAGCTCAATGAGCTTCTTTTTGCTTTTACTTTTAAGTAAAAATGTTCGCTGATTTGATAATATTTATCTTTCCTTTTCTTATCCGTGTAACTCTTCTGGCGATCTTGCACTTATTTAAGGTTCTGTTGGAATTTGGTGACTAATTTTTCCAAGTCCTTTAGTAAATCGAGCCCTAACATGAGCCGGTCCACCGGGCTACCCCAAGTAACTGGTATTCTACAATTTCAATCATAGAGTACAGGCTCAAAGGGAATAATCTTGGAGGAGGTCCGATATCCTTTGTTATACATAAATTATGCGAGATGCGGATAATCCTACCACTTGGCGGGGTTGTTCATAACATACATCTTAAGCATGTCTTTCACAATCTGGTTTACCCGTTTGGTCTGCCCGTTTGTCTACGGGTGGTAAGTAGTATTAAAGTTTAACTGTGTCTCTAAACCAGAGAATAAATATCTCCAAAAGTTTTCAGTAAAATTCATGTCTCGATCTGAGATGATTGCCTTGGGTATCCCATGCAATCTGAATATCTCCTTTAAGAAGATGTCGACAATGTGAACTACCTTGTAGGTTGACTTAATTGGGATAAAGTGTGCCACTTTTGATAACTTGTCAACCACTACAAATATGGAATCATTTTTCTTCTTTCTCTTTGGTATACCTGTAATAAAATCCATGTTAATGACCTCCCACTTCCATTTCAGAATGGGTAGCAGTTGCAGCAATCTTGAAGGATGCTGGTGCTCAGCTTTGACTAGCTGAAATTCTTGACATTTTGCGATAAATAACACTATGTCGGCCTTTAACTTAGGACAGAAAAAGTACTTCTTTACTGCTGATATCATATTTTGATATCACAGATTCCTGAAGTAGGGTTTTCGATGGAACTTTATGAGGATGCTGGACCTGATATCCCCTCCTTCCGAAACATACAATCTCTCTTTGGACCACAATAGTTTGGTCATGCCTACCTTATACTCTTTTGGCTATTGAAATAACCCATCCTCTTGAATTTCCTTGAGGATTTCAACATAGAAACAATCAAATCCATTTTCCGTTCCGATCCTATCGTTCAAATCCGAATCGGTTTGAATTAAAGTTACCTCATATAACATATGAGCTCATCAACTTAAAGCATCGACAATTTTATTTTCCTTTCCCTTTATATGCTTTAATTCGAAATGGTACTCGCTGAGGAAGGACAACCATTTGGCTTCCCTGGAATTTAGATCTGGATGGTTGAATAAGTACTTCAGACTCATGTTGTCTGTCTTTAGAATAAATTTCTTCCCCATGAGGTAGTGTCTCCACATCTTCAAGGCGTGGATAATGGATGCTAGCTGAGATCGTGGGTGGGATAGTTTTGTTCGTGTTCCTTTAATTTCTGTGATTTTTAATAGATTGCACAATCATTTTGCATGAGGAATCCTCTAAGTCCTTCCTTGCTTGCATCTATGAAAACAACGAAATTCCCATCGGGATATGTAATTCGTAGTATTGATGTAGTAGTCAAAAGTTGTTTAAGCTTCTGAAAAATTTCCTCGCACTTGGTCATCCATAATAACTTGTTTGCCTTCTTTTGTAAAGAGGTCATGGGACAAGAAATCCTCAAAAATTTCTCAATGAAATTTTTATAGTAACCCGCTAATGCCAAAAATGACCTAATGTCAATGACACAGGTGGGGGTGGGCCAATACTCTATGGCTTTAATCTTTTTTGGGTCAACGACTATCCCCTCCTCGGAGATGATGTTACCTAAGTATTGTATCTGTGGTTTGTAAAAATCACATCTACTAAACTTAGCGTAAAGCCGGTGTTCCAGTAACACCCATAGTACTATGTGGAGATGATCCTCGTGTTCCTCTTTACTCTTCGAGTAAACTAGGATGTCATCTATAAAGACCAGTACACACTTATCTAGGTATTTATTGAAGATATTGTTCATCATGCACATAAAATTCACAGGTGCATTGGTCAGCCCAAAGGCATTACTACAAACTCGTAGTGGCCGTATTGAGTTTGAAAGGTCATTCTATGCATATATTCATCGTGTATCTGTACCTGATGATATCTAGACCATAGGTCGATCTTGGAAAATATCTTGGCTCCTCTAACTTGATCGAACAAGTCATAGATCCTAGGAAGTGGGTAACGGTTCTTGATGGTCATCTTGTTAAGTTGGCAGTAATCAATGCACATTTGCATTGTACCGTCCTTCTTCTTTAAGAAAAGTATAGGTGCTCCCCAAGGGGACACACTTGGTTGGATATAACCCTTCTCAAACAACTCCTGTAACTACAGCTTGAGCTCCACCAATTCTGGTGCGCTGATGCAGTATGGGGATCTTGAAGCCAAAACTAACCCTAGTGTTAGTTCTATGGAAAAGTCTAAGTCTTGTTTTGGTGGTAACCCCGGTGTTTCCTAGGGAAATACTTCCTTAAAGTCTACGAGAACCAGAAAATCCTCAATATGCTTATCTCTCTCAACTTCTACATCCTAGATGTTTACTGCAAATAGTTTGTATCCTTTCCTAATGCACTTCTTTGTTTGTAAGCCAGATATCTGCCTAACTGAAACCTTCTTAGGTATGCCTTGAATCTTTGTCTAATTCCCTTGTTTATCCATGCAAAAGATTAACCTGTGTAGGAAATTGAGCATGACATGGTGCTGTTCCAACTAGTCCATTCTGATAAGTACGTCATACGATACTAAGGGTAAAATATTCAAATCTATTCCTGCAGGGAAACCGTTCAAGTTCACCTCACAATATCTAACTATTTCAGAATCCTTTATTTTCATTCCCATGGCTAATTGCACCAGCCACGGCTTCTCATGTTTAGCTTTGTCTAGTTTACATGTTTCAACAATTTTAGGTGATACATAGCTTTGGAAGACACTGGGATCAATCAAAATTGAAATAGGAGTGTTTGAAAACTTACCTTCTATTTTGACCATAGTAGACTGATGGTCTGCTTGTCGTCCATCCAAAGCTGCATAAATCCTTGGTGTGCTAGCTATGTCCTCTACCATTGGGTCTTCCTGGAGATTGTGCAAGACTCCATTAGTCTTGTTCATACAATCTATGGCATAGTGGGGTCCTTGGCATTTCCAACATTTAAATTGCATCATGGAAACTTTGGCTCCTCCATTTGCTGCTTGTCTATTGGCATTTGGTACGGGCACATTTGGATTTGTACCTGTCTTATTGAAGTTCTTGTTGGCTGGAAAACTGCTGTTCTATTTTATGTAAGGCGGTGGTTTGAAACCAGGTTTGCGGTTGTCCAAGAAGCCTTAGATGTCCATGCTCATAGAAAAGCCTAGCTTTGTGTAGGGTAGTGTTTATAGTTTTAGGCATGTCAAACTCAATTCTCTCTCAAAAATTGGGAGGAGGACATCCTAAAAACTACTATATCTTCACCTTTTGGTCCTTTATATAAGGCATGTAATGTAACAGATCCAAAAATCTGTTAATGAAGGCATCCATGGTCATGGAGCCCATCCTTAACTTGAGAAATTATTTCACATTCCTATTAAAGAATCTTTCAGATATGTACTTCTCCTGAAATATTCTTCAAAAATTACTCCATCTGATTTCTTTTACCTCATCCTTTTTGGTATGCTTTAGGTCTCTCCACCATCTAGCTGCTTTTCCATTTAAATTATAGATGGCTAGACGAGATTTCATTTTACTGGAGTAGTTGCGTACTCAGAAGTATTTGCTCATACGTAGAAGCCACTCTTCAAATTTCTCCCCGGTGTTCATCTCTCCTTCATAAGTTGGGGATTTTATCTTTCTGAACTTTCCTTGGAGGTTGTCATCATTCCTCTGTTTCTTTCTGAAAGGAGAAAGTGAATTATCATTGGAAAGACTGTGATAATCTCTTTCTGGAGGTTTAGGTGTGTGTTATTCTTTTCCTTCTTCCTTTGGGCTACTGGCCCATTTATGATAAAAATATTTCTTGGATTTGTTGGTTGAATGAGTAGGCTATCCATGCGGGCTTCCTCCTGTCATGTTCTAAATTAAAGCTTCATTGATTGATTTCTGCTCTTTTCTTTCATTAATATTATCATCCTTGAATCTTTGTAAGTATTCTTGTAGACTGTGTATGGTTTTCAATATATCGTAATTTAATTCAACCACCAATTCTTCTTCCCGTGTGGGGGTATTCATATTTCCTTGCCGGCTATTGTCTTCTTATGTATTCATGATCTGGGTTGTTCTGTAATCGTGCAATTTAAAATATTTAATAACAAATAATTTTTTGTTAGTTAACACAATTTCAAATACAGTTTTGAAATGTTTATTTCTGCAACGCGAGGTTGGTAGCACCCATTAGGTCTCTTAGTGTTTGAATCTGGGATCTGATACCACTTGTAATGTACCTAAAATTCATAAATAAAAAAAAATTCTTAGGCTAATAAAGTACTGAACTTCAAGGACATCTTTAAATCTTCTGCGGAACAAAAACTTGCTTGTAAAACTGAACCTAAGTTTCAGTGGTTGCTTTCCCTATATGTGTTTTCTATCTGATGACGATGTTTTTGTTGGGAAAAATATTGTCTTCAATAATTCACCTAATATTAATTATCGACTAGGGTTGGTAGGCTTAGAGTTGTTACAAAATATATGTGAAGATAGAGAGATTCCTAAGGTATCGTGGTAATAATTTAATAAACAAAAGATTGAAAGGTCTTTCAAAATGAAAAACTGAGTTGAACTCCTAAGAATCCAACTTCTTAAGATAACGGAAATAGAGGACTAGGGTAGAGTGGTATCAAGTTATACTAGTCTACTCTATAAACAACTATTAAAAGACAAAGATATAGACAATATGATGACAATGAATTATTCTTTATAAGAAGGTCTATTTTACTGATAAACAACTTACAAGGAAGAATTTACAACAACTAACTATACATGCAACTAATAGATGGCCACTAATTCCATTCTCCTTGATTATTTGAGGATAAGGGTTTACTGTAATTGGGACAGAAGCAGAAAAAGTGTCAAAATGAATTTCAAATGAGGTGAAGAAACTAAAGGGAATCAGATCTAAATTAATTTCTACGAAAATATGTAGACTAAGACTGTCCAATTACAGGCTATAGTAAACATGATGATCTATAAATAAATAAATCCTACTTGCAAAAGATAAAATAATATTACAAGAAGGTAAACATGATTTATGAACAAGCAGGAAACTTATAAAGATGATCTAAATTCTATTCTATAGATTCCTTTAATAACCATATGATTAAGAGGACAAATTGTATTATTATGAGCAATGATACTTAATCTATTAATGCATTCAAAACTTCACATGTGAAGGAACAATTCAAATTTAATTACAAATCAATACAATAGGTCAAAACAAATAACATAATTCTTAGGCATAATGTGAGAAGAAAGGAGAAAGAAGAATGAGGTTTAACAAGTAGTCTAACAATCTCATCTAGGGGTCTTAAAAGAAAATACAATCACTATCTAACTACCACTATCAAAACAGAATCAGGAAACTAAGGAGATAAGCTAAAAACAGATTAAAGATACACATGGTTGAATGAAAGACTGAACAGTAGGTTGAAATGAAGGTCTGTATGGAAGGCAGAACAGACTATTTGTATGAAGAAAATACTAAAATTTTGAGAAAACAGTAAATTTAAATGATTTATTTGAGAGCATTTGACTCATGCATATGCTTAATAAAATGTAGAAGAGTAAATCTACTTACTGATTGAATTTTATAGCAACATAACCTAAACTAACTCATAATTCAAAAAAAATTACATTACTGAGCGAACTGAAATATACTTAAGAAAAAACAGAACTAAATAAAGCTAGATTTGCTGTGACTCAACCAAAGAAATCTAGTCTAAAAATCAAGCAATGATCTATAAAAACTTTGAAAAGGGATTTAGAGACTATTCTAGGCGCAACCGGTTGCTAGCTGGTAAAGGAAAACTACATAATCAGCATGATAAAAATGAAATCTGTGCTACAGAAAATAATTAACATAAATTATTACAAGAATGAAACTACATAAAAAACTTATAAGTAAGACTATACTAGTTACAAAGAAAATGAAATAACGAAACACACACAAAAATGTAAAAATCTGGTTTTCGGGGGGCCCTCCCAGCAAACAGATTAATGCTTTGCTAATGGAACATGATCATGCACAACGCAATAGAACTTTCAGTAAACCAAAGGTAGCGTTACAGAGTTTTGTGAAAAACTGATAAAATGGCTAACTATCTCGCTATCCTTATG
>LPNX010163483.1:287406-312336 GCA_001517045.1 Pseudotsuga menziesii | reverse complement strand
CCCAGTTGAAGATCGTGCCTTCCGTGGCCACATAGAACATCAGGGGTATCCACTCGAATTTGAATAGTCTGCCATTTGCTCTCCTGAAGATCCTATTCAACATTAGAGCTATGAATCTGTAAGTAGGTCTGAGACTGGCTATGTCATATTCTTCAGTTGCTCTATGTCGGTATAGCTTCCCTAGCAAGAGCATCCTCTTCATGGTTTCTACAAAATCCATCCTAAGGTTGTCCAACCATTCATTTGTCAGGAAGAGCTGAGGCTCCGACAGGTGGTAAGCTAAGGCCACATACCCAGGGCTAAAGGCGGCATAACCCTGGCCCTCGACATTACACATAAGCATTGAGTTGTAGTTGGTATTTGGTAGAACCCATCTCATCAACTCCGAGCATGGAAACAGCTCGGGCCTGGTGGCAACTTTCATAATGGCAGATTTTTCTATGTTTGTGTAAATGGGTGCTTCCTCAAGACCGGTGTCTGGGACTTCCCTATGGGAAATCATCCTGTATATGTCTCCCCATTTATATTCAGGTTCAACCCCCGAGACACATTGGGTGTCTTCATAGATGTACTCAGTTTTTGCTTCTGTGTCTGGTGTTGGTACTTCCTCCACCGCTGGGGTTTTCTTCTTCTGCCTCTTGGACATTGTAGATTTTTCCTGCAAGTAAAACATTATGATATTAAGCATTTTCAGGCTTGTGAACATTTTGCAGCAGTTTTTTATCTTTTCTCAAGTGCATCAGAGCTATAACGGGATTTAGACTTAGGCCCTTCAGGCTGAAAGATTTGAAATGGTCGTGCAATATTTTGCAACATACTATTCCTCTATGTTAATATGTAAACAAGAAATAGGCCAACACATGTACACACAATCTCACCATGCCTTGTCTATCAAAACTATCAGCACAAAATGGACTCAGTCTGCCGCTGCACTATAATGAGCCAGGTCTTAATGTGGTGTAAAATAAAAAATGGAAATATTCATTAAATGTCCTAGCCTCAAAATTACATTATTCCACAGTTCGCCATTTTCCAATCAAACGATATGAAATGCAAATGCATAACTTTCAAACGCAAGGTGCGACTACAGCTCTCTGAATTCAGACATGGTTTTAGTAAGGATAACACAAAAAACGGCGAAAGCTTATGTTGCTCGAAGACATGGTATTTACATCGATGCGACTATAAATCGTGGGAATCCAAAACAACTTTTCGCACAGGGGCTCCCGCCAGCACCACTACTCATGCTACCCTCCGAACGCAAATACTAATAGCGGCACAGCCCTAGGATTTCAAGGTAGCCTGTAATGATGAACTAAGCGGCGTGGGCAGAGGTTAGGGCTCAAAAATGGGTAAACCAATTAGGGAAACTGACTGGCTAAGTATTCACTATCCAAACCCCCGTCAGAAACCCTATCGAAACCACCGACGGATCTCATTATTACTAAACCAGGTGCAGGCGGCATGAAGGCCGCCTGCACCTTGTCTTCCTTTACTGTGCTCAGGGTGAAACTGAAACGGCAGAGACAAAAAATGAAATGCGGGCTCTACAATGGCAAAGACTCCACCCCCTCTAACCGCAAAAACTATTCGGCCGGAAACCCTAACAAAATGGGCGCAAACCACCGGGTGAACGGTTATGACAAACCTAGCTACGGGCGAAAAAATATTCGGGCGAGTGAAAAAGAATACGGGGATCTAATTCTAGCAATACTCGAACCAATACATAAATCCCTTAATCGAAACCTTGAAAAAACACGATGTTAGGGTGTAAAGATCCTACCTGGAAATCCAACAAACGAGTGAGCTGATACCGGTTAGACTTCTCCTCCTGCCACTTGGACACTGGTACACCAACAGCTAGATCCTCACACGTTCCTAAAATCGACAGCTTGACTTACCGCGACAGCGCTAAAAAACAATACAAAACCCCGTTTGTCATCCCGTATATATTGAAAAACTGCCACACATGCGGGAAAAATTCCATCGGGCGCGAACTGAAACCGGGTCGGGTGGCCAGAACTCCATTTCCTTCGCAACGTCGGGCCCTCAGAGTAAGATGTCATCCGCAATGGGGAAGTAAGCGGTGGTCAATTGTTCCGCTATCCAGCCGGGAGATAACCAAAACGTCGGAGCGCTACGGAAAGTCTTTTTCCGGAAACGCTCCGCAACGTCGGGAGGGAAAAGCAACACACCGTCCGCAACGACGGACGAGGAAGACTTCACATTCCTCCAATGAAGAACCAAAACCCATCCGCAACGGAGGAGAATCAAACAATCACGCGCAACGGTCGAAAGATTCCAAAACCTCCCGAAACGGTCGGGACGAAAACGAAAGTCCAAGACTCGGAAACGGGCCGCAACGACGGGGAGGAAGATCATCAAACTGCCCGCAACGGCGAAACAGACGAAAAACTTAACTCTCGATCGACAAGGTTTTGAAAAAAATGGGCAAAACAACAATGAAATCAACTCAGGATGGAAATCTTTAAGGCACGAAATCTTCAGAACATGTAATGAGGAGAAAACCAATCGATGGGCAGCAACCAAAAATGATTCAAAATCCATAGGCCAAAAAATCGAGAGGCTGTAATCAAGAAAGAACCGACTAATTCAAAGTAAAAAAGGGGGTCCCAAAATTTTAAATTTTGGGAAAAATGTTGCAGCTGCAACACCTTACTAACTCAATTGATTCTATCAGCTACTAACCACAAGCTATCAACTATTAACATTCAACGATTAACAACTATTTCTTGCATGAGATCATCTGTATATATAGTGCTTACAGAAGGTGAGCAAGTAGACCCTTTCAGTGGTCGATTGGTCTAACGATAAGGCATTCATTATAACAAATAACTACATTCATAAATAAGAGATGACATTTCCTTATTCTTCGCAGATTTGGTTCGTCTGTGGTGCGCGATGTGGCATATGATCTCAGTATTAATTGGAGCCGGTGTCAAGGTGTCACACAAAGACATTATATGAGCTCCCTTCCAGAAGGAGGCTCATGCTAAGATGCTGGCACGTGGTCACAACATTTCATGGCTGTTACACACCTTTAACACATAGAAATCCACTATTAGCAAAGCGCGGTTGATTCGGTGGTTTGAACAGTGAGCTGGGCGATGCACTGGATACACTCTGTGCACATCTAGGATGAATGCTATGCTGCTCACTAGTTCGTTGAAGACCAAGATTCTGCACATAATTTTCATACACTAGAATATCACCACATATTATCGAATTTAGACAAGAAAACCATGAAAGGATGCAAAATAAAACATAACTTGCATAAATTAAAATATGGCCATACTTGCTGCTGAATGGCGAACTGTATGGTACAAAAGATGTCAAAAGGTAACAAAACATGTATTAATATGTAAAGTATTTATCCCAAAAATGGTGACAAAATGAGGACTGACAATCCCCCAAACTAGAAGAATGCCAGGTCCCACTGGTCAGAAAATAAAGGATAGCATTAGCAAGGAGGTAGAGTTGCGTCAGCAGCTGCCTCTGACTTTGAGGAAGCAGATTGTTTGAACTTCAATTTCCTAGCTTACACTTTCAGAAAGGCATGCCTTGCTTGTTGATCCCTCTGTGATAAACTAACGGTCTTGTGGAGTTCCTCCATAGTTTTAATCTGTAACCGCAACTCTTTGTTCTCCTCCCGAAGTTCTGAAATTAACTTAACATACCCTTCATTCTACTTTGTTGATTGTGTTAACTTAGAAGTTAACTGATCTAATGTTGGCTGCGGTGGCATAGATGGTTTTGGAGACTGGTTGGAATCTCGTGGAGGACTAATTTCCATTGATGGTAGATCCAAATCGACAGTAGGAAGGTGTTCTTCAGGGCCGATATCCTGGACAGATGCATGAATGTTCGTTTGATCGACATCCTTTAGTAATTCGGTAGAAAGACTGGCTAATGCTAACATGGATGAATTTGGGTCGGTTTTCTCTACTTCAGCGTCATCATCTGAATGACTGGTCTGCACATCAGACTGAACTACGGTCTGGGTACTGGGCTGGAGCATACACTGAACATTTTTTTCCTTTTGTCTCCTGGTACGAGGTTGTGAGAAAGGTACAAATTCGGTGGACACAGGACTAGTAGGGGTATTTTGTGTAGATGAGTTAGGATTTGAGATATCTTCGCCAAGGTGGACAATGTTGGGGTTTTCCTCTTCTACATTTGAGGTTTGACTAGTTCCATGGTGAAAATGGCAAGATCATTTATGGATATTAAGATGGCGATTAAGTGACTTGAATACAAAGGTCTCCCAAGGTTGGTTTCGCTCCTTGAGCTGGTCCATGATTAAAAGTTTGATCAAGCTGTGGTGGTATAAGCTGCTTTTGGGGTGAAGGGTATTTTTGTGAACCAGGTTTGACATTTTCTCTATACTCCGAAGGAAAAATAAAGGAAATCAAGACTTCTATTATCGACAAAATGGGCCAGTAAACGAAGATGATTGGATTTCAAAACACTAAACTTACCTTCACAGGTAACCAGATGAATAATGACCGTCAACGGATTGATGTATTCAGGCTTTATCTAGCTATGGTGATAACCTTTCGCACTTGTCACATGCCGGAATTTGGGCTTGAGGGAAAATTTATGCGATGCTATTGGAACAAACCAGTGTTTATGCCATCTCTCACCTTCTTGTGGAAGATTAGTGACATGCGCAATCGATTCCTCTATAACTTGGAAGGAAATATGTCCTACCCGCGCCATTCTCCCATCGAACCCCATTGCAAAAAGCAATGAGATTTCCTCCTCGTATCCTTGCAGTATATGGAGGAACGAGTTCCATCTGACACGGAAAAATACTTCCTGGAATTCTCTAAACTTTGTCATTCGGAACAAATCTTGGTAAGTTTCCGGCTCAAATCGGTTCAGCATGGTATAAGCAGAGGGGAGAATACAGGGTTTGCAGAGAAAGGTGGCTAAAATGCTATGATAGTGATAATGGTCAGTGAAAGCGATGGAATGGGAGATGTTTCACACAATGTTGGTTTAAAACGTGTCGCATTCAACCTACCAAACGATCATGCAAACAACTCGGCATGCTTAGATGATCGTGCCATTATGGAAATTTTTGAAATGTGTTCCATCAAAAATGCGTAATTGAATGAGTTTCTAAAGTTTAGTTGGTTCAATCATGTCCAAAGTGAGCTTTGGACAGGTTGAACATGTAACTTAATGCGGATGTATAACCAAATTTGTAACCATAGCCTTAGTTCAACGAGAAGGTCGACTTATCTGATAGCTTATGCGTGCGAACGAAAAAAGAGGATAATGGTGATTGCAGAGTCATGATAACTATAAGGTACCCTAAGTTTGTATCATATCCATATAGAGGTGAAATAAAATCATATTAGATCTAATTCGTACTATCATGAATCAGAATTAGTCATAATATCCTGTGGATGTGACCCTAATGATATGACTCATCTTTTTACCCAAACAAAATTAAGCCAATACTTAAACATAGATACAAAAATGTCATAAATTTTTTATTCAGCTTGTTATTTGACTTATGATTCATACCGACATTCAACCCTTCATATGCTCCTTCATACAACTTTCTATAAAAAATGAGCTTGCTGGATCAAACTGCTGCTAATTGTGTCTTTTCCTAAGCTGCCAGGTCGCAAAGAAGACATATGAAATAATTCTATAGCATTATTCCTTATTCATCCAAGATTTTAAAACCAATTTCACTATTTGCATTATCCTACAGACACTTTATCATTTGGTAATGAGTCTCTTATAAGTAAAAATAAAGACAGACAGTCAGGCTAATCCTCCCCCAAACCAAAGATATGGCATGTCTCCAAGCCATACAAGAAAACTAAGTAACTGCCAAAATAAATTAAGAAAAGTTGAATCATGTTGTTGTAAGTTTGTAAAAGAGAGAAAAATTAACTAATAAATGGAAAGGATTCAGATATATACATTTATCCAAAAATAACAATGCTCAAATATATAAATGTATAAATTTATCATTTACCATGTGATGAATATATAAGTGAAAGGACCATAGGGAAAACTAGTCATCCCTTCCTTGTTGTAAGGATATCTTGTCATCTCAAAAATTCTTGAACTCACCTTTGAATTTGTAGGAGTTTGCAGTTACGGGTCCTATTTCTAGGATAAACATATCCTAGATATTGATTGAATTCAGATTGTCGGATCCAAGGTCAACTTATGGTTATTCTTTAATGACATCATAAAAAATAGGCCTAAACATATTTTGATTTTAAACCATGTGCCTAGTGGTGTATTAACCAGATCTCTTTTACCCGATATTGCCCTGCTGCCAGCAGGCCTGTTCAGTACCTCGACGAGTTTATCTGGGTACCATGCAAGCATAGACCTGCTGCCAGCGACCCTGTTTAGTACCCTGATGGGTTTACTTTCATTTATCAAACTTCCTTATTTTTAAGTTGTTACTTAGAATTGACCCACTACTAGCAAGCCTGTTCAGTACCCCGACGGGTTTGCCTTGTATAAATATTCTGAGTATATGGAAGTCAATTGGTACTAGAGCGTGCTAAGCCCTTCTAAACACATGAGTTATAATTTCTTTTTCATAAAATGGCCTTAACTATAGATCATGTCAAAAGACAATAACTTAAAGGTGTTCCTGGGCCTTTCAGTCTATTTTATTTATAAAAGATAATGCTCCGTACAAGCATAAATTCCACTTATTGTGGAGTGTTCTAAAAAATATTTAAGAGTCAAGTTTTGATAACAAGTGTAGATGAGCTAGTAATCTCTAGGTGTAGAAATTATGAAAAACATGATAATTGAAGTGAGTCTTCTGAGCACTTGTTCAGTAATCGAGAATGTACATATCTGAATCAAAACACCATATATATATATATAAAGCATAATAAAATCATAAAATAAATGGTTTGAAAATGATATACACGAATTTCAATGTTAAGATACTAGATTTTAGTGTTTTTAGAGTACTTTCCTTTTTAGGTAATATCCCATGAGTTGTTCAAAGAAACAAAAAGACCCATTTGTGACCAAATTTCAAAATCATTTGTTGTATGATTTATTTTATTCTTGAAAACATAGAAAAAGAGTCCCTTGATTAGAAATGACTCTTATTTATTTAGAGAGATATACGAATACTGACATATTTACAAATGATGATAACCTACAGTATTTTTAAGAATCAGGAGGAGGAAGAGTCTTTGGAGAGGGAAATCTAATGATTACCTGTATCTTGATAGGATCCATCTTGATGCCCTGGGGCAAAACATGATGTACCATGTAGATATATCATGGAGGGGTTTTGTTTAATGGACATTCCTGTCGAGGATGTTTAGTTTTACATTTTGGACAGAAATTGCTCTTTGCTGCTCGTTCTTCTTCGTGGTTCTTTATGTAAGTTTGGTTTCTAAAGTGAGTGTACCTAGAAGGTTTCTTTCGAGGTGGGAATGGGGCTACCCAAAATTCTTTTCCAGGATAAATCTTCCTCCAATCACCCATTCTTTTATTGGTTCTTATAAGAGTAGGAGATGCTACTGTGGATTTTTCGATTTGTGGGGTTACTATTGCCAAAGAGAGCTTCCACCTATGTGATATTGACAAAATTAGTGAAATTCAACTCCCCCACTTAAAAAAATTGTATTATCTAAATTTGTGACTTAGTGGAAGATTTAAAAGGTTCCCAATGGCTACTTCTTTTGAATTTTTTCAGGAATGAGGCCCTCAGGGCCTCCTGCCAGGATCTCTTCTCTTTCTATGGTTTCCCCCTTAAGAATCTCTTTATGTTTCCAACAGAACTACTTCCTATAGGTGTTTTTCTTTTCGATGACTTTTCGCTGAGATGATGGTTGGGGTTAAAATGTTTCCTGTAAAAACTTAATAAAAACTTTAACAAAATTTTACTGTCTTAATGAATCTATCCTATACTACTACTACTACTACTACTACTACTGGATTTGGGGGCGCCTGTTAGAATAGATGCGCAGGTTCTTACCTCTCATCTTACCACTCCCCCGCCACCAACCTATATTTATTCTATCTTACGGAACAAATCCTCGACAACGATGCCAAAATGTTGGGAAAAATATTGTCTTGAATAATTCACCTAATATTAATTATCGACCCGGGTTTGTAGGCTTAGAGTTGTTACAAAATATATGCGAAGGTACAGGGATTCCTAAGGTATCGTGGTAATAATTTAATAAACAAAATATTGAAAGGTCTTTCAAAATGAAAAACTGAGTTTAACTCCTAAGAATTCAACTTCTTAAGATAACAGAAACAGAGGACTAGGGTAGAGTGGTATCAAGTTATACTACTCTACTCTATAAAAAACTATTAAAAGACGAAGATATAGACAGTATGATGACAATGAATTATTCTTTATAAGAAGGTCTATTTTACTGATAAACAACTTACAAGGAAGAATTTACAACAACTAACTATACATGCAACTAATAGATGGCCACTAATTCCATTCTCCTTGATTATTTTGAGGATAAGGGTTTACTGTAATTGGGACATGAGCAGGAGAAGTGTCAAAATGGCTTTCAAATGAGGTGAAGAAACTAAAGGGAATCATATCTAACTTAATTTCTATGAAAATATGTAGACTAAGACCGTCCAATTACAGGATATAGTAAACATAATGATCTATAAATAAATAAATCATACTTGCAAAAGATAAAATAATATTACAAGAAGGTAAACATGATTTATGAACAAGCAGAAAACTTATAAAGATGATCTAAATTCTATTCTATAGATTCCTTTAATAACCATTTTTTAAGAGGACAAATTGTATTATTATGAGCAATGATACTTAATCTATTAATGCATTCAAAACTTCACATGTGAAGGAACAATTCAAATTTGATTAAAAATCAATACAAGAGGTAAAAAAACATAACATAATTCTTAGGCATAAGGTGAGAAGAAAGGAGAAAGAAGAATGAGGTTTAACAAGTAGTCTAACAATCTCATCTAAGGGTCTTAAAAGAAAATACAATCACTGTCTAACTACTACTATCAAAACATAATCATAAAACTAAGGAGATAAGCTCAAAACAGATTAAAGATACACAGGGTTTAATGAAAGACTGAACAATAGGTTGAAACGAAGGTCCGTATGGAAGGCATAACAGACTGTTTTAAGAAAATACTAAAATTTCGAGAAAACAATAAATATAAATGATTTATTCGAGAGAAATTGACTCATGCATATGCTTAATAAAATGTAAAAGAGTAAATCTACTCACTAATTGAATTTTATAGCAACATAACCTAAACTAACTCATAATTCAAAAAAAAAAAACATTAATGAGCGAACTGAAATATACTTAAGCAAAAACGAAACTAAATAAAGCTAGATTTGCTGCGACTCAACCAAAGAAATCTAGTCTAAAAATCAAGCAATGATTTATAAAAACTTTGAAAAGGGATTTAGAGACTTTTCTAGGCGCAACCGGTTGCTAGCTGGTAAAAGAAAAATACATAATAAACATGATAAAAATGAAATCTATGCTACAGAAAGTAATTAACATAAACGATTACAATACTGAAACTGCATAAACAACTTATAAGTAAGACTATACTAGTTACAAAGAAGAGGAAATAACGAAACATACAAAAAAATGTAAAACTCGGGTTGTCGGGGGGCCCTCCCAGCAAACAGAGTAATGCTTTGCTAATGGAACACAATCATGCACAACGTAATAGAAATTTCATTGAACCAAAGGCAACGTTATAGAGTTTTGTGGAAAACTGATAAAATGGCTAACTATCTCACTATTCTTACTAACTCCATTGATTCTATCAGCGACTAACCATGAGCTATCAACTATTAACATTCAAGGATTAACAACTATTTATCACATGAGATCATCTGTATATATATTGTTTATAGAAGGTGAGCAAGTTGACCCTTTCAATGGTCGACTGCTCTTACGATAAGGTAGTCATTATAACAAATAACTACATTGATAAATAAGAAAAGACATTTCCTTCTTCTTCGCAGATCTGGTTCCTCTCTGGCTCGCGACGTGGCATATGATCTCAGTCTTAATCGGAGCCGGCATCAAGGTGTCACACAAAGACATTATATGAGTGCCCTTCTAGAAGGAGGCTCATGCTAAGATGTCGGCGCATGGTCACAACAGTTCACGGCTGTTACATGCCTTTAACGCACAAAAATCCACTATCAGCAATGCATGGTTGATTCGGTGGTTCGAACAGTGAGCTGGACGATGCGCTGGATACACTCTGCACACATCTAGGATGAATGCTATTCTGTTCACTGGTTCGCTGAAGACCAAGATTCTGCATGAAAGTTTCATGCATTAGAATATCACCACATATTATCGAATTGAAACAAGAAAACTGTGAAAGGATGGAAAATAAAACATAACTTGCATAAATTAAAATATGGCCATACTTTTTGCTGAATGGCGAACTGTATGGTACAAAAGACACCAAAAGGTAACAAAACATGTATTAATATGTAAAGTATTTGTCCCAAAAATGGTGACAAAAAGAGGACCAACAGTTTTACATGATGCTATTCTGTTACGTTGACATGTTTGCAAGTTTACTTTATTGTCTATTAGTTGCAATTATTTGTTGATACAAGTTACTTTGTTTTAATTTTTACTTTCATTTACGCGTCTTTAAATTCGTTTATGCTTTTATTTATTATGAGTATGACTTACCTCTGTATGTCAAGGGGTGGAGTGGCGGGGTTCTATCCCTTAGGTGTCCACTCGAAAAGGTAAGGAGTCATATTGCTACGAGTTTTACTTAGTTCTTTATGAACTAAGGCATGCATCTATTTTCTTGTGTAGGTGGTTTCGTCAGTAAACTCATTCTTATGATAGTGGCAATAACTACGTCCTACAACTAAAGAATGTTATACCTACACTACACTATTCCTGTGCATAAATGTTTTGAGAAAGGACCAAAGTCCTAATCCTAAACTATGACTTAATCCTATGGTAATAAGGGGTTATGAATTACATGTATGCATTTGTAACTATTTGCTAAGGTTTTAAAACCTTAGATGTAATATTCTATAAGCTTGAACTTTATGGTGTGAAGGGTTTATGTTTATGGCATAAACATATGCGATCGAATCTATGGATCCACTATGCAATAGTGTGATGATAGAGGGTTTAATACTTAAGGCGACGAGGTTGGTAATGATGGTAGAGACAAAATGATTCCAAACTATAGCAGCGTGGTTTTTGATCTGCATGCTAGTGGTGGATAGGGTGGTGAATTAAATGAGCCTTGGGAAGTGCAGGAAGAATGCCTCAAGCACTGTGGTAGGGTTTGGTGTCGTTCATTTGGTTTTCATTGTGATGGAGGTGGTGTTATCATGATCTTGGTGAGTTGTGCAACCAGCAGACCTCTACGCTCATCAACAAGTATGCGTTCGACATTGGTATGTACATTTTTGTTGTTGTTTGGTTTACAGTTTGCAAATGCATACTTCTAATAACATTGTGTTTGTTTTGTGCAGGTGATAGAGCGTGGTTACGCTGCGTGTCTTGGGGGTAGTGATGTAGTTTGCTTGCGCAACCAAACTCTGGGCAAGCCCTGAATTTGGCAATAGCCTTTATGGTGCTCTGTGGGTTTAGCAGAGGGTTTGAGCTTGGGTGTGGGGAAATGCATCATTGAGTCGTTTTGCTGTTTGGGGTTTTGATAATTGCTTGGCATTTGTATATGCGAATGTGTAACCTTTCATGGCTCTACCAAATGTAATTTTCGATATGTATTAACTGTTAAAATACTGATTCGGCTTTGTGTATAAAGTTATCAATTGCAACGACATGTATTTGGTTTTATTTGACTTAATGGGGAAATCTCTGTTTTGGGTAAACGACTCTGTGGTTCTTTTTATGACACATTTCATTTGATTTTGCAGTGCCATTGCTCTGCAATGGAACATTCGATGATTCAACTATGTATAGTATGCGTAGGGTGACTGCATGTGGTTTTAATTAAATAATGTGGATGCATTGGTTTATTAATAATATGGTTGGGTATTTTTGGAAGCCGTAAGCATGAATCTTGGCTTGTAGCGTTGATACACATACTAGGTTTATTATTTAAATGTATTCTAGGTTTTAGATTGTGACTGTTCATACGGAGGTATAGGGAAATGATCATAGCTATGTTTCATTGTTGTTATACTGTCCTTCTTTAATAAAAGCTTGCAGGCAGACTGTAAAGAGAAACCCTTAAGGAATGATATAGTTTGTAGTGTTTTGATTTGTTGGTTGAGGCCTATAGGATTCTATCATGGGATGATAATTAAAGGCACTTATGGTTTGAGGGTTTGTAAACCCAACGATTCGTTGCCGTGATTCTTATGTAATGGTTAAGAGTTTTCCACTAACATGAAGCGTTGGGAATAAATCTGTTTTTATATTTTATTAAAACTGTAAATGGTTTGTTTCATTTCACTGATAGCGTTTTGTAATTTAAGAAATGAAATTAAAGGCCCACAACCAATCCTTTACAGGATTTGATGGCTGGGCTGGGTGAGATAAAGCTTGGGTGCGTAGTTTATGTTTTATTGGTATTAGTTGTAAATATTGATAGTTGTATTATTATGTTTAATCGTTACAACGTTTTAGTAAGGTTATGTTTTGGATTTAAGTAATGATGTGTATGATTAATTTTGTGATGGGAAAATAAAAGTGTTTTGCTGGCAATATGGAGTCTGCTAGTATTCTTGATTTGGTTTGAGGTTCAAGAGATTTGATCTCTGGTTCGGTTGTTTTCTTAAATTTGTAGTTATTAGTTTTTTAAAATGTTTTGGACAGAGTTTATATAATGTTTAGTTTTTAAGGAATAAAATGAGTTTGGTTAATTTGATGCTTACCTATTTAAAATTATAAATTTATGGTATCTTTAGTCTATCTAGCAAATAGGGTTTTAATATCTAAGTTAGACTATTTGGCATTTAAAATTTCTAGAACTGTTTAAAATGAAAACTGAGAGGAATTTAAACTGTAAACACCTATCTAGGAAATAAAGGATGAATTTAAGTTTAAGAAAATAAATTAACCCGCACTATAAAATTTAACCCTAGAGAATATGTAGAAGTAATCCAGACTAAGTTTCAATAATTTAAACAAATGGAAATCTAGCTGAAGCATGTATTCAATATGTATATTTCCAAATCAATATGATAAACACTACTTAGTAAAATATGTAAGAACTAGAGAAGGTAAAAACCTCATACCTGCAACTTGCAGTTTATTAATGGCTAGAAACCTTGCACAATTAAACACAGAATTGATAAAAACTTAGCTACTTCTGACCTCAGATCTGTCAACCAAATAACTTGGGAACTACCACATTCCTCCCAACCATGACCCGGAACCATTCCTGGTTCTAATCCGGATCGCCCTGAGCTGGTTCAAACATGCAAGTAGTTAGAGCTCCTAAAGGTAAGGCTTCTCTTATTTGGAATATCAGGTTTTGAACCAGATTACTTTGTTTTGGAAATTCTCTCCAAAATTATTAATAATAATGATCAGTTCAGAATATAATGGAATTCCCAAGCCTTTCCTTGGATTGGGTCTTTATAGACAATCTTTAGGGAAAATGGCAGTTAAACTTCAATTATCTCAAGAATCCATTATCTTTTTGAAAATAATCTTTAATTGATTTATGCAAAGTTAATATTTTATTATAATTAACTTAGGAACTCTTTTACTAGTTCCTAATTTGAATATTTTAGGATTACATATTTATTTAATCATTTCAGTAAATAATCATATATATATTCTTCATTCATTATTTTATAGTTATTATTATTTGTTTATATTTTTACATATGTACTTACCCTTTTATATGATAATATATATATATTATTGTTAATATTTATCTAGGCATGATATAACATGATCCCATTTACATGGTGCTTTCATTAGCTTATATTCATTTCTTTTATCAAGGCCTTCAGGTAGGGTTGGTCAACTAAGTTAGGCAGCTCTAAATCTCCTTGCATGTTGTATACCTTTTACATCATGGTAGTTCTTCAGTACTTGATGAGAAGTATAAATTCAAAATTTCATTTAATCAACTTAAAAATAAGTAAGATAAGGTCGATGCTTTTTAGAGTCATTTTCACTCAACATAATAAATTTTCAGTAACTCCTAGCGTTATTTAGAGCCCACACTCAACGATAAAAACTAGGAGTTACACTTAATGCAATTCCAGATCCTCCCGCTCAACACTAATGCTAGGATGTACTTGTATAATACACTTAGGGATACAATGGCCAAAGATCGATGTTTTAGAGCTTATGCTCAACATCAATTTGGAATGTTCCAGGGATTATGCCCAACACTTCCAATTCTTATTATTCATGTGCTATAGAGCTTATGCTCAACACAAACATCTCATAACTCATGTGTTCCAGATATGGTGCTCAACACAAATTTAATCACTCATGTATTCTAGAGCTCGCGCTCAACACAAAATCTAATCACTCATGTGCTCCAGAGCTTGCGCTCAACACAAAATATCATCACTTATGTTCTCTAGAGCTTGCACTCAACACAAAATCTCATCACTCATATGCTTCAGGGTCCATGCCTAATACATTATAACACTCAATCATGCATTCATTCTTTTTCACATTTTGTAACAAAAATCATCTCAGTATATGCATTCTAAGGTAAATCAAATAATATATCTACTACATCGTACTACGACCATAAAATTGTCCATTAAGGTCCATGCCCAACATATACAATTGCATACATGCTAAATAAACATATGCATTTGGATTATGCCCAATATATCTAAAAAATCATCATACTCATGTGCAATGTGGCCTTGTGCCCAATATACAAAATATAAACATCAAAGCAACATCATATGCAATGGGACTTATGCCCATTAGTGTTAGGTAAAAATTTAGGATATTACAATGTTGAATCCTGAGCCACTCGAAGTGACACATCCTTAACAACAACAAAATCATCCTTCCTTTGAGGTTTCCTCTATAATTCTCAAAATTCACGTTCTATGGTTTAATTTTGCTTAGACGTAGGTTCAAAAATGTTATTATATTATCTCATGCTAGGTTTAATGCCAATCTTATTTTTTCCATATTCAAGGCCTTTATTTAACCATGATTACCTCAAATGGATCCCCAGTAAGGAAAGCAACACCTTCTAATGTGAATTGAGTTTTCGGTGATTTAGAAATGAGGGCTAATGTTATTATCTAGCATGGTAATTTTATCACTACCCTCATGCTTTGTATTCGAATGTTATATATATATATATATATTTCCATGATGTATTTCAGAGTCCACAAAGTTAAATTATTTTGAGAACTCAATGAAATTGAACAAAAATGTGTCTTTATTAAACATTGAAAACTCAATAATCATTCTGTTAATTGGTGCTATAATCATCGTAGATATATTTTCAGTGTTTCATTATGTAATCATATGGGATGAAACCTGTTGTTTTCCAATTGAGCATTTAACCTTGTAATCATCCCCATAGGGTTTTAAAATTATCTCTAGAATATAATATGGAAGTTGGTTAATAAAAAAATAGTCAATTCCATTGAAGAATATAGTCAAATCGTCACTGAAACAAGAGATTCTTTTTTTGTAAATTTTGTAATGAGATTTAGGCCTGGTTTGTAAACTCACAATGTTGATGGTGCATGGGTTTCCTTCAAAAACTTCATACACTGCAATGTTTATAAGTTAGGAATTTGAAGTACAACAATTTGCATATTCATACTATATTGAAAACAATAAACATAATACTGAATAAAAAAAATAGCCACTCCAACCTCTATCGTCTAGTTGGATTGATCCAATAAATCCTTTCAATTGTTCTCGGCACGTTTAATCCACAACTCTCAAACCTTTACAAAATAAACAACAAAACTATTAGCATGCTTTAATCCACAACTTTCAAACCTTTACAAACTCAACAACAAAATTGTTGGTGTTTTTTAATTGAGAACTCTCAGACCTTTACAAACTCAGAAACTCAACGGAAAAACTGTTAGGAGCGTTTATAACCGTTTTCCATGGCAGGTCTTATTTTCCCAATTCAACATCAACTTGTTTTCCTGTGGTCCATTATGGTGGAGCCATTGTAGGATTCTAGTAAATGAAGCCCTCAACCCTTCAACGATTTAGGCTTTCAAGGAAGGAAAGGAATGGGGGATTGCAAGATTGATAGAAAATCTCAGGCTCGAAGCCACTTGGAATGGGGGAGTGGCAAGTGTTGCGGAGAAACTTCGATATGAGGTCTTCTCAATTATTTTTTATATGTGCTTTCAAGATTTCAATCCAAAAGGAAGGGAATAAGGTAGGGATTGGAGCGATGCCACTTTCTTTTCTTTTATTCTATTGAGTGTTAAATTATGCGTTACAATTAGAACTAGGTTGTGTCCATTAGGGTAGTCATGCTCTTCGGTACCAAAATCATTAATAAGAGTCCTTTTTACTACATATTGCATGTCATTGTAGCGTTTGTTGTTATTCTTCCCTCATTTTTCCCCTACATTCTTTTTTTATTTTCTCTCCTCGGGAGTATGTAAGCTTCCCCGTTTCTGATCCATTCAGGGATAAAAATGACACATTCACTAAAATATTAACACCACAAAGATTTGGAACCAACCGCCTTATACAGATGTCGTCACACATGATCATCTTTACAAAAATCTAAAGAGGCTTTCTGCTAAATTCTCATTTGGTTTAATTATATGCGGAAAATAAAGGAAGAATAACTCATTTTCAAACTGTGTTACTGTAATATAAAACAGTTATACTCAAATGTACCGCTGTGTGAGGAACTACAATAAAATTCTTTCATTTTTCTGAAGAGCCAAAACAAATTTATTGTCCTTTAGTTGATGTAGTCAACTTGAACGACTAATATAATAAGTAAAGAAAAATGCACAGAGCTCATGAATCATTATGCATTTTGTTCCATTTAAGAGATAGTAGCATCAGGATAGTGAGAAGAGCCAGATTGTTTTTCTGACATCAGGGGTTTGAACCACCTGAGCTCAGACTCAACAACCTCCTATATTTATGATTATTATTGAAATTATTTATATAGAGATTGTGTTATTGAATTACTTTGATAATTTATTGTTAAGTTAAGAGTTCTGTGCATATTTACTCCCATTTGGCTATCAAGTTGGATGATATTTGGTAATGGTTTGGGATAAACAAATTGATAACTACATTAACTAAGTAGTTATCTAAAAAACTTAACTACTTGAATGAGTTTATCGGTAGGTTTTTATGTTGTTAATTTCATAACATAACAAGACTATGTAATCATGCATGTTAATAATGTGGATATAGTGATGTTCTGTTGTTATACTCAGTCTATGTAACCAATATTAAACTCGATCCTAGGCCTAAAAGCCCTAACTTGTTCTTTGGTTCTGAGTTCACAAAAAATGAATATGAGTCTTATTGAACTAATTCCAGGGTTCCTAGGGTTTAAAAAAAACAATTTAAACTTACATGTGACAATAACAACAGGAAATATTGTTTTTCCTTACGTGTAGGGTTTTAAGTAGTGTTTTTATTTTGGTTGTATTGTTACACTTATTTCGATGAAAGTTTATATGAGTTAATCCCTCTTTTTGCAGTTTACAATTGATATCTCTTGTATTAAAACAAACAGTCAAGAAACATAAACTTTGTAATCTTGGAGCAAGGTATGGTTTAGTTGTAACTATATAATAAATTGCAGAATTGGCATTTAATTCATAAATTACAGTCAAGCTCAAACATAGCAACTGTAAATATAGTTAAAATACATATAAGGATAGATTCAGATTCAGATTCAATCGCTTTATATATATATATAATTGATTAAATATAATATAAATTTATTAATTAAAATTACTTTAAATGAGTGATTTTTTTTTTAAATTTCAAAGCTTTGTCATTCACCACCATATGAAAATTGCATTTTCCAAAGTTTTCATGGTGGAATGTCAATTAAAAACATACCAATTGAGGCTTAAGCAGTAATCCATTTTTGCAAATGCAATGATACAATTTTCTTAGCTTGACTTTATTTATTAATAATTATATCAAAGTATCTATGCGGGCCTGGTGTGACTAAGCTATATATTTTTGGTAAAAACACAACTGAAAACAACAAAACATTGAGGGATTATTTCAGAAAACAAAGAAAAGGCCTGTACATGGGTAGAGTAGTTTTCAATGCCAAGTGAAATCTGCGACATGGGTTACCACTTGCAAAAATACCTCAACATATTAACACCTACTTATGAAGATGTAGCTCAAGAATGATCTAGTCATTCTTGAATATCTGATTATGTAGAGAGGTTGTTTATTAGTTTTGGTTTCATCGAAAGCAAGAGGAAATTAGAGTTTCTTTCAATGGCATCAAGAATATTGTTAGCGATATGCATGTACACGATCCAACTTTCGTCTTTAACCAAAAAGAATTAACCTACCCTTGACTCCAACTTTCGTCTTTATCCAATCTCTCTTTCTTTTTGAATCAATCGAACCAATAACATTTGAAACAATGTTCTACTGCTAAGAAAATTCCAATAAGATCAAATACTGAGATACAATTTTATTCGTCGAGGAAACTATGTACTTGGATGATGCAATGGTCATGGCAATTCTTTCACATACATGCCACGAAATTATTTCATGCTTTGGTAGATCTGGTTAAATAGTATCAACCATAGTAGCATATTTTTTCTATGTAGCTACATATTGTGTATTTGTCTGTTTCATATTAAATATAATTATTATCCACCAAAATGCAAATATAGCAAAATAAACAACAAAATGAAAGCATAATAAAAATATTATGCACGAATAATTACAGAGGAATTATTCATACAATTAACAAAGTTTTCAATAAATAGTAAAGTGCAAATATATAAAAAAATATTAAGCATTATTACAGAAAGAAATTATTACATAGAGGAATTAACAACATTACAGAGAGGAATTAATAGCATTACAGATACCTGTAATTTGTGCAGACCAGATCATGAACTTTGTCTCTATGCCAAACCGTTTTTACTCTTTGCAGATCCTGAACTCTGTCTATGTCCAACTCTATGCAACAACCCAAACTCAATACAACCTGCATATGCAACCAAGGTATTTTAAAATAGAGTTGTCTAACTAGGGTCCTATTTTACCTGCCAGCGATCGGATTCCCTCGTCTCTGGTGACAACCCTGTCCCTAGTCCATCTCTGTTGTAGCTCGCCTTTAACCCTTTGTCACTGGTGGTCCCTCGTCCTGCTACCACTGCTCAAATGATGACCTCCCGTTGCCATAACAACTACATATATTAAACCCCATGATGCCTAGGGTTGTATATACCATAATCATACAGGAAAGTAATGGCATATGATATTGAGTGAGCAATGAGGATTGGATGTATTTGAGATTGAGCAAGAAATGAGGATTGAATGTGGTTATAAAGAGTGAATATATTGTTCAGTAGATTGTTATTTTGGTAGTATATTGATAGGATTATAGTGATCATGGCCTTCACATTTGGAAACTTGGATATTGCATTAATGGGAAAAAAATCCAGCCAGCAGCGCTGCACTGATTTAACCATTGTATGAGTTATGCAAGTATGGTAATTCATATGATGCTATCAATCCTAATCATGAGAAAGAGAAAAAGATCAAGCGCCTTAGTGTCGAGAAAGTGAAGTAATTGGAGGCAAGCTTCTAGATGGAGAGAAAGAAGGGCCTTAAGAGAAATATGAAGCTGGCTGATGAGCTTGGCCTCGAGCCCAGGCAAGTTGATGTCTGGTATCAAAACTGTCGGGCATGCTGGAAATCTAAGCACCTAGAGAAATACTACCATAATCTCAAAAAGCTATACCATAGAACGATGTCCGATAAACGCAAGTTGGAATTGGAGGTAAGTGTGTAAACCATATAATTTATTTATGAATGATTTTTTTTAGGAAACTCAAAGATTCTTTTGTTATCATTAATAACCATCCTTTGCCCAATATAGTCTATTTGTCATTATTTCCTAAATTAGGAGTTAATTTATCACCTTACTGGATTTTTGGTGCCACCATGAATATTGGTGCCACTAGTGCCATCGATGTCATTGGTGCCACCGGTGCCAATCCCTACATTATAGGAGCCCACTCCGAGTCCCACTAGCAGCCTCCATCAGTTGGTTGTGGCTGGTAAGCAGTTATGCTGAGTCAACCTCCAGTTACAATCAGTTAGATCACTTTCAATTAGAATAGCGCCAGTTATGGATGCATGAAGGGAGAGTGTCTCCTTTAATTCCCACCTACCTCATCAGTTAGCTGATTGTAGACTTATTTAGATATGTGGAGTTAGACTAGTGAGCCCCCAACAATGATTTAGACACATTGAGTTAGCTAGTTAGTCAGTCTGAGTTGGTAGATTCGAATACTATCCATGACAGTCGAACTCTATGTATTGTAACACCATTATATTACTGATTAATGAACAGATATTAATGTTGTAATTAACTAATAAATTCTTATCAGATTTGTCTCAAATTTGTCTTGTTCAATGTAGATTGTCTTTGATATTCCACTGCATAATTCTACTTCTCAATTGCTCTCATTTTCTTGTAGATTAATGGTTCAAAAATTTAACATGGTATCAGAGCCTTGTTCATACTATTAGTAAGCCTTTTCCGATATCCATTGTACACCATAAGTAGCTTAGTTTCCACATAAATATTGGAATCATAGCATTGCTCCCTCTGGATTTTGTCTAGAGAAGTCTATCCAGGTGTGACAGACTCTGAGAAAGAGTACATGTAGAGGTGTAAAGGCTTAAACTAGCATATGATTGAGAATCGAATTGGTTTTGTAGTGTTATTTGCAGGTATGCACGTAGCTTCTTGAGGAATTGACTGATCAACATATAGAAAGATGGACTCTTTAGCTCTCGTACCCCAGATACTTACACCCTTCAACTATTCTGATTGGAGGGAAGATATGCATGTAGCCTTGTGCAAGCTTGGTCTGTTTAGGATGATAATGGGAAGAGAAACTGAGACCCATCAATATGTTGAGAAGAACAAATTTTTGAATTGGCTTAATGAGGACTTCGGCTTCGTGTACACTCTTATCTCCTGGGATCTTTTGTGCCACCTCGAGGGACTAAGGAATCCGAAGGAATTTTGGGATAAGTGTGAATGTTTATTTGGAAAACAAGATGACATTTGAGGGCATATTTTGGAGAATGAGCTCATTACTCTACATCCCAGCAGTTTAAAAAATAAAAGTCGCTAGTACTGCAATGCAACAATGTGGCTTAGAGAGGAAAGATGAGCAACTTGTGTTGTCAGTGCTGAGCATTGGCTTGGATCAGATTACTCAGTCTTTGTCTCTACATTCCATTCTGGAAGAGTTTCCATCCCTAATTGGAGGATTCCTTTGTTGAGTCGTTAATACAATAGCAAGATAAATTGGTTCAAATGGGAGTGATTCAAACCTCCAAGAACCTAACACTCTTAGTGACAGACTCAAACAATGCACAAGAAAGAGTGAAGCACAAGGGGAAGGATACCAAAAAAACTGATTCAAAACCAAAGGACAACCAAAGATATATCGATGGAGCCTCAGGTTCCGAGAAAAAGAATAAATACGAGAAGACTAAGTGTCCATATTATATGAGAGGCTTTCATCTAGAGAGCCAGTGCATGAAGAATACCAACGACCATTTGACAACACTCCTTGAACAGAACAATATTTCCCTTCCGCAAGGTGAAAATATGTCTGAAGCTGGAGAGAAGGCTGAAGAATATGGTAGGTTTATGAATGTGAATGTGTTGGGTCCTTCCTACTTGGTTTCTTGGTATGAATGTTTGTGTCTTTTTTGTCACCGGTGTCTATCAGTCCTGCAAGGACATTGATATACTTGGGATTGTTTTTCTGGTAGTCTAAGTGAGTCTTTCTTTCCATATTTTGTATCTACTAGTCTTTGCAAGTCAATAGTTCTACCAAGTCTAGGGTTTGAATAATCTCTTCTTGTTTGGTTGAAGATTGTTACTATAGGTTCTGATTGCTATCATTTACATTTTATATGATCAGATTGTTTAATTTCCTCAAAGTGCATTTAGTTGCATATAGGTTTTGAATTTTGTGAAAAAGGAAAGACAAAAAGCATTTTTGCATTTTGCATTAGGATGCATTAGTTGTTTTTCTCACTATTTTTTTAGGAATTTTTTTAAAAGTCTTGTTGTTTCTCAAATTGTTAAAAATTTCATTAGTTTTCATTTACAAAGAAAAAGAAAGGAAAAAAATGCATTTATAGTTGCATTCATTTGAACTTTTATACATCATTTTCTTTCACTTTGTTGAGTCTATAACACCATTCAGTCTCATTCCACTACCCTTGACTAATACGTCCATTAAAAAGAACATTTAATTAAAATTTATTAGTAAGTTTCTTTTCATAGGTTCGTAGATCAACTAGCTTAGGCTAGGTTTTTAGACTAGGAGATTGAAACTGTCCAAAAACACTTTGATTTGAAATGTAGTTGCCTATATTTAGGTAAATCCTCTTCTACAAGAGACAATCCAGAAATATTCTCTCACACAGGTGTTAAGCATGAGGCCGCATGAGAGCTTGGTTGAGGAGATAACCCTCCACTTCCTTATTCGATCGTTTTTCCAGGATTGTTGTGCATTTGGGGATCTTATCAATGCCACTTCTTGGGCCCCATGAGGCACCGATATTGATAGGATTTTGGGCTTAACTACCATGCCTATGCACATAGACCGGGATTGCGACTATTCCACAGGACTCTCAGTGTAGATTAGGTAAACTTAGTTTCCAGACACTAGGATCTTACACATGTGTTATTGGAAGGATATTTCTAGTACACCTAGGATTGACTTGGAGGTAACCTCGGTAGAAAATTTGGGAGGGAAGTTGGGTGATTCCAGTGCTTACACCTAGAAAAATCTTCATGAGACGCCAAGTAACCATCCTTCGATCTTCACTAGTTGGACCTGGACCCTAATCATCCTAGGATTTCCTTTGGAAGGTGTATCTTCTATCTGGTGTGTTTGTGTTACTTAGGAGATTTTTAGTGTGTGTTGTTTGGCTTGTTTGTGTTTAGTTTTCCTTTAGGTGTGTGAGTCAAATTTATAACTGTGGAGGAACAACCTCTTTGTAGGTATAGAAGGTTGCAAAACATTCCTCCATTTGTTACAATGGAGCCTCCACCGCCACCTGAAAGGTGGAGACTTGATACAGATAGTTATTTTGAACCGACTGGTGTTAGCGAAGTTCCTGGTGAATCAAAAATCATGCTTAATCTAGAAGAAACCTCAACAATAGAGATAGAATACTTATAGGCCAATGAGTTTGCAAGAAACTTTAATTCACCTCTGGCTGATTTGAACGATCTTGTGATAGTCTAGGTACTCCCATTTAGTTCACTTGGTTCTGGTGTTCCTTTGATCTGAGTTATGTCTAGCTCAAGAGAGGGTATGTATATCTCGACTTCATCCATTTTGGCTGGTGGAGTCTCACCTCCCCCGATGGGTACTTCTAGACCTAGTGCATCTATTGCACCTCTTTCACCAAGTGTTTGAGTGGTTCAAACCTAAGCACTCGATAATGTGGTAGGTCAGTCTAGTGGGGCGGTCACTGGGATTCCTAGTGCACCTTTTTCTTCTCATTCTTTTATGCAAAGTTCTCAAAGTGGTCCAAGCAGATCCACTTTGTTCATCTAGGGTTTTTTGTGGAATGGAGGACATATTGCTACATCCACTCCTTATGTAGATCCTTCATTTGCTTATGTGGGTATGTCATATAGAAACACAAATTCCTTTGGTCATAATTTTCAGACACCTAGTCATATTTTGGGCCCTTTCACGAGCTCTCCCTTTTCAATTTTTAGTGGGGGGATTCCTGCTCCTGTGTTTCAAACTCTAGTTTCGTCTGGAGCAGGTCAAACCACATATCATGCATCACAAACTAGTAATCCATTGGCTTTTTGGTGGAACCCTTTCCATAATAATGCAACCACATCACAACTGGTGGTTGGGGGAAACCCCACCTTTTCGTTTGGGAGCCAAAGGGTAGGTCCTTCCAACCCCCAAACTCATTATCAAACCCCAGTTAGGCCTAAACTTCCTTTCTTGGCAACGTTAAACTTGCCATATTTGTCAAAGATGATGAATGACCCCATGCGACACAATGTGGCATGGCCACCTGTACCCATGAAATTTCCCTCAGAAATTCCTAAGTTTGAAGGAAAATATGGTGAAGATCTAGGTGCACACATTACCACTTTTCACCTTTGGCGCTCTTCGAACTCGCTGAACGATGACTTCATTCGACTGAGGATTTTTTAGAGAAAGTTGACTCATGTGGCAGCCAAATGGTACATAGAACTTCCCTCTGCCACATATGATTGTTTTCTGGATTTAGAAACTGTGTTCCTTAACCACTTTCAACTTCCTGTTTGGTATGATGTTGGTACAGACTTGTTGTTGACCTTTTGACAGAACAAGGCCACACATATTTTTGATCACATTCAGGAGTGGCGAAGACAAAGGAGGATTATTAAATCTACTATACCTCCCGAGTTTTTATTGGAGTGGTTCTTAAAATCTCTACTTCCTTACATATCTAAGGACATATCCACTTCGGGGGTGACCACAAAAGAAGAGGCAATTGTTACGGAGAGAAATTCCTATGGCTTGGGGTACCACAACAGATAGCTTGACTCCAGAAATTAATCCTTTCCAATATGCAAGAGAAATCAAATATCTAACACTAAAGGATAAAAAATTGTACCTTATTCTGGACGGTTGAAGTAGATCTTCGTTGATATTTCCAACTTCAGCTTGAATTGATGAATCACTTCCTCAACAAT